>JAHLJT010004567.1:17764973-17944589 GCA_031308135.1 Acheta domesticus | reverse complement strand
ATTTCTTTTACAGTAGTTTCGAGGCGACAAAAAGCGACAAATTCTTCATTTAACTTGTTTTTTTATTGCATATTATTGATGTATAGTTTTCTCGTCGTGGCGATATCTAGTTCTGGGGAGATTGTGGAATCTAACTTGACCACATATGGACCCGCGTTAGCGAAAAATTCAATTCTCAGCATATTGTTTAAAGAGTAACAAAACTTCTTTTACGGTAGGTTTCGAGCGACAAATTAGCGACAAATTCCGATGTAAAATGTTTTTGTGTATTTAGATTATTTCTCGGTTTTCTTGAGATTGCGATTCTAACTTGACGACACATCAGATCCCGTTTTGCGAAAAATTTATTTCTGGCATATTGTTTAAAGAGTAACAAAATTTATTTTACGGTAAGTTCGAGCGACAAAAAAGCGACAAATTCTCATGTAACTATTTTTTTACATATTATTGTTATTTCTTGGTTTTCTTGAAATTGCGATTGTAAGTTGATATCAACTTAGCATCGCGTTTTGGAAAACTTCCATTTCTAGCATATTGTTTAAGAGTAAAAGAATTTCTTTTACGGTAGGTTTCGAGCGACAAATTAGCGACAAATTTCCATGTAAATATTTTTTACTTATATTGTTATTTCTTGGTTTTCCTGACATTGCGTTGAAAAACAGCGTTTTTGGGAAATTACATTTCTGGCTTTGTTTGAAGAGTAACAAAATTTGTTTTATGGTAAGTTTTGAGCGACAAAAAAGCGACAAATTCCCATGTAATTATTTTTAATTTATCTGTGTAGTTTCTTGCTTTTCTTGTTTTTGCGATGCTAACTTGATATATCACGTTAGCAGCATTTGTTATAGCAGTGTCAAATGAAGAGCGACAATTTTTGTTTTGCGTAACAAATTAGCAACAAAAAGCGACAAATTGGAGATTAATTTCAAATTTTTTTGACAACTTTGCGATTGTAACTTTACGGAGCTCTATTTTTGCCTAGAGCAGGTGCTTTGTGAATGACATCCTTTCGAAAGGTCGGGTGAACTTCACAATGTCCTTTCAGATTCCAACATGCAGTAATGATACTTAATAATGAATTGAATGCCTTAAACAAATTACTTTTAACTTGACGTTTGCTTTCAATTAGGCAATGGATTTTGGTACAGGAAAGGCTATTTACGGTCATTTTATGCTTAGGTATTGGTCTCAATGCCAAATAATTGCAACTTCTGACTGCCGTTAGAAACCTTAAAAAAACTTTGTAAATTACAGGTATCATTAAGGTTTTGGCATGTGATGGCGATATGATTCATTATTGTTTGTTTTTAAATAAAAGTTTTGTTAATTTGAAACATTGCGTCTACAATGATGAAACGCGGATACTATGATTGGCTATCTAATATTTCTACCGTAATTATTTTCTCATGTAGGTACTTAGTGTACGTACTAAATAAGTCATAAGGAGTAAAATGCGTAGTATAGAGAAAGTTTGTCATGATGCGGCAAGAAATGGTGTGATATTTCGACAGGAAAACTCGTATTGTGGAGCTCTGATAGAAAAAAGGCTTTTGTCGTCTTGTCATTGCGGTGCTGACTTGACAGAACCGCGTTTTCGAAGCATTACATTTCTGTTTCGTTAATGAGTAACAAAATTTCTTTTACGGGAAGTTTTCAGCGACAAATTCCCATATGAATATTATTTTGTCTGTGTAATTTCTTAGTTTTCTTGTGCCTGAGGTGACACAATCGCGTTTTCGAAAAATTCTAAGTCTGCTGTTGTGGAATGAGTAATAAAATATCTATAATGGAAAGTATTGAGCGACAAATTCCCATATAATTAATTTTTTATTTACCTGTACAATTTCTTGGTTTTCTTTTCATTGCGGTGCTAACTTGATATCAAATTAGCTGAATTTTATAGCGGGGTTAAATGAAGAGCGACAATTTTTTTGCATAACAATTATCGACAAAAAAGCGAAGAACTATGAGATTAATTTAAAAATTTTTGAAAACTTTGCTATGCTAACTTTTCGAGCGGCGAATAGCCGAAGCCTAAGCTGTCAATGCAGTGCCTCTGACCGGGAGGTCCTAGGCTCGAGTCCCGACGGCGACAGGATTTCTGCACTAGCCTGTATGGAATTCTAGCGACTGGTGGCTCTTATCGGTCATTTTCCGATCCAAGCGAATCTAACAACAGGCGAATGCCGGAGCAGTACTCTAAGAAATGGTCACGGAGCGCGCGATCTTCCCTTCCTCTTCCTTGAACCTATCATCCTTACCCCTTAAGCACACACTCAAGCTAACACTAATTACATTACCACATATGCCGGGAGACTGGTCGTGGGCTTAGAGCTTGTCTCGGCTGGGGCGGTGCCCCGCTGGTGGGAGATACCAGGTTGGGGAAAACCCCGCTAGTCGACGGTAGGTCGGCGCCGGATCTCGCCATGCAGCAGGGAAAGATCACCGTCACCTCCCGATGAAAAACACACGCGCTACACTTACGGGACTAATGAGCTCAGTAGTTGATGTGCCCAGCTCCGTAAAGTTACAATCGCAAAGTTGTCAAAAAAAATTTGAAACTAATCTCCAAATTTGTCGCTTTTTGTTGCTAATTTGTTACGCAAAACAAAATTTGTCGCTCTTCATTTGACACTGCTATAACAAATGCTTTTTTTTTTTAATTTATTTCTACCTGTTCGACATATTTGTCTTTCAGGGTTTGGACATTACAAACAAATAACTGGCGATTTGATACTCACTGGAACCTGTGGTAGGAATTATTAACAATTAATTTTTGAAAAGGTTATGCTATGAAAAAAAAGAAGTTTCTAAAAAAGATTTTGAATAGAAGGATAATATGTTGTAAATGTAGTAATTATGGTGGATGAAATATATCTTTAGGAAATTTTGATAGTATACGTCGAGGAAAATGATATGTTTGACCTAAATTGAAAGTGCGGGTCTGTTGTAAGTCATCTAAGGAGTTAAAAATTTAAGGCTTTGTGAACGAATTAGGGAGTTGATAGTGTCAATTTTCAGTTCATTATGGAGTTGAGAGTTGGGAATATACCAGGGTGCGTGAAATATTTTCCTGATGAATTTATTTTGGAGAATTTGTAATTTATTAATATGGGTTTTGGCAGCATTGGACCAGATGGGGCAAGCATAAGTAAGGGTAGGACGAATAATTGTGGTATATATTAATTTTGCTGAGTGAATGTTTATAGGTGATTTATAATTAATGAGGGAGTGTAATTTATAAATTTTAGTGTTAGTTTTATGTATAATGTTTTTAATATGGGCATTCCATTTAAGTTTAGTGTCTAAGAGGAGTCCAAGATATTTAATAGGTGTGTTGGGTGATATCCAGGGTATAGCTTGATCAAGAATTAATATTTCTGCAGGGATGATTGGTTTACAGAGTGTAAAGATTTTAGCTTGACATTTATTCATGTTAATTTTAATCTGCCATTTAGAAGTCCAATTTGTATAAAGCAGAAGGTCGGATTGTAGTCTATTTTTGGCAGTTGTTAAATTTTTATGACTAATGAAGAATGCAGTATCATCAGCAAAAAGGGCTAATTCTGAGTACGTAAAGTTGGGAATGTCAGAGAGATAGATGTTAAAAAGAAGAGGAGATAGACAGGACCCTTGGGGCACGCCCGCGCCAATTGAAAATAATTGAGAAAAAGAGGAATTAATTTTGACACGAAAAGTGCGATTAGAAAGAAAATTTTGAATTATTTGAACAAATAAGTAGGAATTCCAATTTGGAATAATTTATGAATAAGACCATGATGCCAAATTTTGTCGAATGCTATAACAAATGCTGCTAACTTGATATCAAGTTAGCATCGCAAAAACAAGAAAACAAAGAAACTACACAGATAAATTAAAAATTAATTACATGGGAATTTGTCGCATTTTTGTCGCTCAAAACTTACGATAAAACAAATTTTGTTACTCTTCAAACAAAGCCAGAAATGTAATTTCCCAAAAACGCTGTTTTTCAACGCAATGTCAGGAAAACCAAGAAATAACAATAATAAGTAAAAAATATTTACATGGGAATTTGTCGCTAATTTGTCGCTCGATTCCTACCGTAAAAGATATTCTTTTACTCTTTAAACAATATGCGAGAATGGAATTTTTCCCAAACGCGATGCTAAGTTGATATCAACTTACAATCGCAATTTCAAGAAAACCAAGAAATAACTATAATAAGTAAAAAATAGTTACATGGGAATTTGTCGCTAATTTGTCGCTCAAAACCTACCGTAAAAGAAATTCTTTTACTCTTTAAACAATATGCTGGAAATGGAATTTTTCCCAAACGCGATGCTAAGTTGATATCAACTTACAATCGCAATTTCAAGAAAACCAAGAAATAACAATAATAAGTAAAAAATAATTACATGAGAATTTGTCGCTTTTTGCCGCTCGAAACTTACCGCAAAAGAAATTTTGTTACTCTTTAAACAATATGCCAGAAATGGAAATTTTCGCAAAACGGGATCTGATGTGTCGTCAAGTAAGAATCGCAATCTCAAGAAAACCGAGAAATAATCTAAATACACAAAAACTTTTTACGCGGGAATTTGTCGCTAATTTTGTCGCTCGAAACCTATCATAAAACAAATTTTGCTACTCTTTAAACAAAACCGGGAATGTAATTTCCGAAAGCAGCGCCTCTGCACCACAGTGACAGTAAAACCAAAAAATTACTTTAGTAAATAATAAATAATTACATGGTAGTTTGTCGCTTTTTGTCGCAGTCAACTTACCAAAAATTTAATTTTGTTTCTCTTTGGACAATTGCAGAAATGGAATTTTTCGCAAACGCCTTTCTCACGTTACGTCAAGTTAACAAAGGAATCTCAAGAGAACCAAGAAATTTCAGATATAAAGAAAATGTAGGTCCATCAAGCTGGCCCGCCCACTATAGCAGAATCAAACCAAACTAGTATCAGAATTTTTAACTATTTTATTACTAATTTATTACCGCAAACCCGATTTTTTTACCGCTCATCTTCACCCCAAAAACGGGAGGCGGGCCAGCTTGATATCAAGCTGATCCGCCCACCATAGAATCAAACCAAACTAGTGCCATAATTTTTAACTATTTTATTACTAATTTACTACCGCAAAACTAATTTTCTTTCCATTCATCTGCACCCCAAAATATAATTTTTAACTATTTGGTTACTAATTTATTAGTCATGAGGGCGGCGAGCCCGCCCTCTCCCTTATAGCGTCCGGCTCTAACAGTCTTACTGGTTTTTCCAAAGCCTGCCCGAGGGTTAAATACCCGGCGGGTCTTGGCTATTTTTGCCTGGGGCAGGTACGAGTATTACCAAAGCTTTGCAAATGGAATTATACTCGTAGATACTTCGCCAATGGTTTTGGTATAACTAAAATGATTTATGGTCGTTGATGTTTAGTTACTGGTCTAAAATGTCCAATAATTGCAAATCGAGACTGCCATTGGAAACATTAAATAAAATTTGAAATTTCCAGATATCTCGAAGATTCTGGCATGCGATGAAGGATTCATTCGTTGGTTTTGTTTTGTTCTCCTTACGAAGTTCATCGTAAGAAGAGAAAGTTATGCAATCGTGCACCGGAAAACGTAGAATTTTCCGCAGAAACACTCTTATTTATAAAAGTTTATTAATTTCAAACATTACGTTGTGTACGTTGGATTTCCACATTTCCTGAATCATCCTGACGGTAAAGTATTGTATGAAGAAAAACAGCTATTAACCTTAATAAAAGAAGAAGACGTTGTGTACAATGAAACGGAGATCCTGTAATTGGAAATCTAATACATCTACGGAGTATTATTTTCTGTGCGTACTTCACGAAGAGAACTTACCAAGTAAACTATCCAATTTAAAATGCGTAATATAAAGAAAGTTACGTAATTCCGCCACAAAAAACGGGAATTTTTCGACACAAAAACTCGTTTTGTGTCCCTGATTCGGAAAAAGTGGACAATCCTATTACAATATGTAGTAATTTACTTTCTCTAACATATCTTATAGTGAGATTTCACGAGTTGCGGGTCCTTAATACGTTTTTTACTTTCTTGAATACGTATGTATGTGTATATGGAGTATTATACGTAGAATACACAAAATGATGCTGCGGAATATCAATTTCGAGATCTAAACGGAAATACAGGTTTTGGAGCTTCCTGATACCGAAAAAGTGTTTTTTTTAATGCGTCCGTCCGTCTGTCTGTGAATTAGAAGAATAATATTAATAATAATAGTAATAATAACAACAACAAACATTTGTTCTATTAATCTGGAATTATTAATTTATTAATATTTATTTACAACAGCAAGAAAAACTCTGTACATTTCTGGAGCATATTTGTTGCGATACTAAAACAAGGAGAGTGTATTATAAAATCTATCTGAATGTATACTTCATTTGGCAAGCTTATTTCACTTTTAAACAATTTACGAAGAATTCACTGTTCTTGTCAATACAATTTTCTTTCGACGCCAAACTTGCAGGCGCGTGCCTTTCTCTTTAAACTCGTGGTCTCGACGGTCACAAGAGTTTTGGTTTGGAAAATCGCCGATTTACGCTGCCCCATCACAATAATTTGTCTGTACTAAGTACGTATTAATGCGAGAAAATAAAAATATCTGATATGTGTAACGCAGATATTTTGTTTTCATGTGCAACATGGTCTTCAATTAGCTTTTGAGTTCATTTCTGTAAAGCGATTTTTTAAAATTATACTTCGAATTTCTTGTTGTACTTTCTAAATTATGTAATGTGCTGAGCAATTGAATATTCCTGTCTTCTTTTTCTGAAGCAATCCTTTACAGGTCCATTGGAACGTCTTAGAAATATTAGAGTATGAATGAATGCTGTAAAGGCACTTAGTGCCTGATCCGCTCCTTCCGTTTCGGCTTGGGGAGGGTCATAGAATTCACACCCAGGTAAACAGCTTGCCTCCCTCCGCCGGGAAAATCCCACTCCTTCAGAGGGGACGGTGCAGGCATTTCCTTTCCAATCTGCCGGCTGCGGGGACAAGTTATGGAATTCACTCTCGTTTCCCGAAATATTTTTTTATCCGCCTAAATAATTTAAATTTGTTTCTTACTTTTAGATCATACACTTTAAAAAATATTATTATTACCGCTATTTTATTGTTAAAAAACATATGGCTAGTTAATAAAATATGTTCTATAGTGACGGATTTTGAAATGTAATAAACGGTTTTTTTGAGCATTTGAGTAGTTTTCGCATAATTATGCTTGAAATATACAGGTCATTTGGAATTTTTTAAACAATTTTTTTCTGAAAAACAGCACCACTTTTTTCTTTAACTTTTCTCCTTGTATGCATTACGTATGTACGTGTGAATTTCTGTGAATTGTCTCATTGTTGGGACATGAATTAGCTGTGTAAAATGCACTATTAATTGTCGAATTTGTGTTGATATTTGTGTGAAAATTATTAGTACCTAATGTTCTATAACTTGTAATTAGTTTTACAAAAAAAGATGACATATGTTAATAAGGAGAGAAACTTCCGTAGAATTGTATGACGTAGCCATTACTAAAGGCGAGAAAGTATGTACAGCTGAAGTTTTTTCTCGTAACACTTTGTATTCCATGGTTCGACACAATTATGCAAGGAAATGGTTGGAGTGTTATTTTTCCTCTTAAAACGATACAATAACGTCCTCGCCAAATTACGATGTACGAAAATGTATGTTGTATTGTTTGTTTACGGAGAGTTCTAAGCAAGGTGCCAAATATCATGGTAAATATTTTCCCCCAAATATTATTGAACCGTGAGCAAAATCTTGTAATTTCACGAAAGAGTCAAATTGGCCCGATAAATTTGTTTTTGCCCTAAATCATAAATTAGTTTTGCGGTAATAAATTAGTAATAAAGTAGTTAAAAATTATGGCACTAGTTTGGTTTGATTCTATGGTGGGCGGACCAGCTTGATATCAAGCTGGCCCGCCACCCGTTTTGGGGGTGAAGATGAGTGGTAAAAAAATAGGGTTTGCGGTAATAAATTAGTAATAAAATAGTTAAAAATTCTGATACTAGTTTGGTTTGATTCTGCTATAGTGGGCGGGCCAGCTTGATGGACCTACATTTTCTTTATATCTGAAATTTCTTGGTTCTCTTGAGATTCCTTTGTTAACTTGACGTAACGTGAGAAAGGCGTTTCCGAAAAATTCCATTTCTGCAATTGTCCAAAGAGAAACAAAATTAATTTTTTGGTAAGTTGACTGCGACAAAAAGCGACAAACTACCATGTAATTATTTATTATTTACTAAAGTAATTTTTTGGTTTTCCTGTCACTGTGGTGCAGAGGCGCTGCTTTCGGAAATTACATTCCCGGTTTGTTTAAAGAGTAGCAAAATTTGTTTTATGATAGGTTTCGAGCGACAAAATTAGCGACAAATTCCCGCGTAAAAAGTTTTTGTGTATTTAGATTATTTCTCGGTTTTCTTGAGATTGCGATTCTTACTTGACGACACATCAGATCCCGTTTTGCGAAAAATTCCATTTCTGGCATATTGTTTAAAGAGTAACAAAATTTCTTTTGCGGTAAGTTTCGAGCGACAAAAAAGCGACAAATTCTCATGTAATTATTTTTTACTTATTATTGTTATTTCTTGGTTTTCTTGAAATTGCGATTGTAAGTTGATATCAACTGATTGTAAGTTGATATCAACTTAGCATCGCGTTTGGGAAAAATTCCGTTTCTAGCATATTGTTTAAAGAGTAAAAGAATTTCTTTTACAGTAGGTTTCGAGCGGCAAAAAAGCGACAAATTCTCATGTAATTATTTTTTGCATATTATTGTTATTTCTCGGTTTTCTGGAGATTGTGAATCTAACTTGACCACATACTGGACCCGCGTTAGCGAAAAATTGAATTTCTATCATATTGTTTAAAGAGTAACAAAATTTCTTTTACGGTAAGTTTCGAGCGACAAAAAAAGCGACAAATTCTCATGTAACTATTTTTACTTATTGTTATTTCTTGGTTTTCTTGAAATTGCGATTGTAAGTTGATATCAACTTAGCATCGCGTTTGGGAAAAATTCCATTCTCGCATATTGTTTAAAGAGTAAAAGAATTTCTTTTACGGTAGGAATCGAGCGACAAATTAGCGACAAATTCCTATGTAAATATTTTTTACTTAATATTGTTATTTCTTGGTTTTCCTGACATTGCGTTGAAAAACAGCGTTTTTGGGAAATTACATTTCTGGCTTTGTTTGAAGAGTAACAAAATTTGTTTTATCGTAAGTTTTGAGCGACAAAAAAGCGACAAATTCCCATGTAATTAATTTTTAATTTATCTGTGTAGTTTCTTTGTTTTCTTGTTTTTGCGATGCTAACTTGATATCAAGTTAGCAGCATTTGTTTTAGCAGTGTCAAATGAAGAGCGACAAATTTTTGTTTTGCGTAACAAATTAGCAACAAAAAAGCGACAAATTTGGAGATTAGTTTCAAATTTTTGTGACAACTTTGCGATTGTAACTTTACGGAGCTGATGTGCCCGGAATCGCAATCAATCAACCAACCGATGCCTAAATCATCAAATGAATTCATTCGCTCCTACAAATATTGAAGAAAATAATATTTCTTTCCATTTTTATGTGATTTGTTTCATTAGATTTCTTGTTGCGTTTCTGTGTGTAATTTTGTTTATTTCTCCCTTATGTTTTTCAATGTATCGATGACGCTTCCCCACCCTACCCCCGTAGCCCTCAGCCGCCTACGGCCCTGCGCCTATAAAAGACGGGCTGCTAGGAAGAGAAGGGCCCAGTTTTTCCGCAGTGACCAACGGACTCGTTTGGAAAATGGATTCGAACGTGACATTGGACATAACTGAATTTTTGGAGGCATATGAAGCTCATCCTTGTCTGTGGGACAAAGAAAATCCACTCCACAAGAATAGAGACGCAAGGTAAGATATACCTGTTTTCAATTAGAAAATAATTGCATAATTAGGGTTGCCAGATAGGTTTTTAGTAAATAGTGAACTAGCGGGGATAATATAATAGTGCAGATATCTTTAATAAATACACTACACATGCGTGTATTATTCATTGAGACGGTGCTATTATTATGTAAGACTTTGTGCAACGTGGACACGATAGATACTAGATAACTCGTTACTAGATCATTCGTTATTATTTCATATCTAGTTGTGAATGATGTGAATAGACTAGGTATGAAGTAATTATGGTTTTATCTATTGGTTTTGTTATTTAAATAAGAAAGCATTTAGAACCCAAGAATAATATCCAAAGATTACAGAAAACCAGGCAATTGTGATCTTACTTTCTCGCTCTTTTGGTACAAGCAATTACAAACTATTCCAAAACGTATGCCACGATACAGGGATGTTTCTGAATTTACTTCATTCTTTTAATGTAGATATTACACTGAATGCACTTACTCGGAATACATTCATCGTTTAAGTATTTTCGATATTTGGCCCTTAACTGAACTGTTTTTACATTTTTTTCTTTTAATTCTTGAACATAAAATTCTATGAAATTCGAAAGAAAATATATTCACTATATTAATTTATAAATGGTGTCAAGAACATTAAAATACTGAACAACTGCTAACCCTACGCATAGTAAAAAAATAGGATTTTCATAGAAAAACATGAAGGATGAACATGAATGAAATATACAGTATACTATCAAATTACAAAGTGCTGCTCATTTTGTGGTTTTATTTGCCTTCTGAATCGGTAAACATAACATTCTTTATTCAGTCACATTACGTACGTTAAAAATTGTTTTAAAATGCAGAAAATGAACCGTATATCTCAAGATGTGTTACGACGTAAGGACGGAAATTGCCATTTCACAGTTCACAGCGAATGCGCAGTATAGAAATAGTTATATAATGCTGCGGGGTGTGTGTGTGTGCAGGTGATTTGTCGACGGGAAACTCGTATTGCTGTCGGACGCGTATTGTCGGATATAAGAAAAGCGGATGAATCATGTTTCAATACCTAGTAAATTACTTCCGCTAACATGTTATATAGTGGAATTTCATAAATTGTGGCGGGTCCTTGATACAGTGTCACATACTTCGTGATAGTGTATTTTCCATTTTTGTCTATAAAATAAAGGCCAAATATTTCTGTATTTCTTTGTTTTTTTCAAAAAGAGAACTATTGAGCAACGAAGAAGCGACGTATTTCCATGTAAAAATTGTTATTTATCTTTGTAATAACTTGGTTTTCTTTTAATTGTGATAGTAAATTGATGTGAAATTAGCCGAATCAGTATAGCGGGGTCAAACGAGCGACAAATATAATTTTTGCATAACAAAACAGCGACAAATTTTGAGTTTAACTTGAATTTTTCTTTATTTCTTGTTCGGTGAGAAGGCCTTTGAAGACAATTTTATTACTGTTCACAATAAGATTTTGGGACCATCGCTAATTTTTCACTCATCTACTCTATAACTAATATTGGTAGTGTAAGATATTTGTTGATTTTTAAAGAATTTTGATTTTAATTAAATTATTTCTCTAGGTGTCAATAATACTACTAATAATTAAGGCGGACGCAATTTGTCTTTCAGAAACTTGGATTTGATTGTGCAAGGGATCTCAAATTACGGTATAAATTAAACTTTCGAGTTACAGGAGAAAAGTTAAGTGAAAAGAAAAACTTTTGGGTTATTTTCAATGTATAATTTTTAATTGAGTACTAGTAATTCTCCGTGAATTTGATACAAACCAAGGGGTTTGGAGTATCCGCCTAAGGCATTTATTTTGCACAACTGTTGTTCTAGCTGCAGTATTGATCCAAATTGGACACGCATTATTGGCGGTAATATTATAAATTAAAATAATAATATTTGAAATTCCATTTTTAACGAAGGTTTTTATTAATAAACGGGTATAGTTTAATGTTTTTCCCGTATGTATTATTTATTATTTATTGTCGCTAAAATGTGTGGTTTCCGAAAGTACGACTAAGTATTTGACAGGTCCACTGTTCCATATAATGAAATTATAAATATTTATATGTGGGGGAATCTCAGGCCTTCGAAATGTAAATATCTTACCTGTTAGTGGGACACGTTTTTTTAATTTTGTTGTGCGACGCATCTGAATGTCTGCCCTGACAACCTCTCTTCTGTTTCTTGAATGAGGTCTGACGTCAATGGGATTTTCCGTCATTTCGAGGGGTACCTGAGCACGGAGCATTGCCCTTGCGTTTTGGAGATGCTCCCCTGCAAGCGCAGTGGGAGAGAAAAGGCCGAAAAACATGCCAATTGTTCGTGACCAGAGAGAATGAATTCTGGAAACACACTTCTCGTCAAAGTTGCAAATTGCGATTTTTATGAGTAATTCACTGAATAATCAATATCGAAGAAATGCTAATGAGATTCACGCACACGCAAATTTTTGACTTGCTTTATAAAGGTCTAAATATGTCGTAATATACATTTTTTTAAAACACTTATAAAAATCTACTACGCTAAACAGGCATTGCTTTTTGTGCTTCAGCGCGTCCATTTCAAGGTTAATTATCTTCAAAGAATTTTGGTACTAATAATCAAAATTGTTTTTACAGACACGCAGCCGAATGGGAACTGACGCATGAATTCGATTTCCCTGACGTTGCGGCATTAAGGAGAAAAATTAGAAGTTTGCGAGAAGTCTATAACACGGAAATCAGAAAAATAAAATCGTCGAAGAGAAGCGGCGCAGCAGCCGAAGATGTGTATACACCACAATTACAGTGGTTTGCTACTGCTGACCGATTTCTCCGACATGCAACCCATACGGAATCGGAGACAAATTTGGTAGGTGGACAGGTAGTAAATACAAAACAGACTTTGGTTTCAATTTCAATATATGACTTTATTTTGCCATGATACAGCACATTCCCCAACAAAATATGAACTTAATCTATCTCTCATTTGTTGAGCTGTAGTGCCATACCTTCTTTCGCGGGTTGCCCGCAAATTCAGCCCCCCCCCCCTTCCCTCCATGTCCCCGGGATCAAGTCACGCGAGGTGACGTCTTCAATATCGGGAACGTAATTTTTTTTATACAACTTTTATTACAGAAATCACTGTTTTGTCGCTGAGGCAAATCGGCCTTCTAAAAATTCTGAACCTACTAGCCAAAATTCCAAAAGTATTTTCCACAACGCGCCGGGCACGCCCTAGCCTATAATTAAACACTTTTTGATTATATTCAAGAGCCCTCCTCCTTGAATATGGCGTCAATAAATAGGGTTTGAGGGGAAATCCCTCGTCCCCAACAATTACGCAGTCCTCTGGTAAGTTCATCTCATTGTTTTCAATAGCAGATTTCAACTTGGAGTTGCCAAAAATAGCGCTGTCAGACTGACTGCCGTAGGCTCCAACATCAATGACTGTAAAGCAGTAATTATGGTCAACCAGCGCCAACAACACCACACTAAAGGTTCCCTTATAATTACAGAAAAGAGAGTGTGACAGTGGCGGACACTACTACCACGTGCTTGCCGTCAATGGCACCAATTACATTGGGGAAATTCCATTGCTTCCTGAATCCTTCTTCAATGAGTCCCCACTCCTGTTCATTTCTTGGCACCTGAAATACAAACATTGAATTAAAAAATTTTAATATTTTATGTTCAACTGTGTTCACAACAGGAAAATCACTCAAGCGCGACGGAAGAAAGAGGCAGCCCCAGCGGCAGCCAAAAGGTTGAATTTAGAAGGTCAACCGTCGAGCGAACTCGAAGGCATCAGGTAGATGATGCGGTGGAGGCTTTAAGAAGCGCCACACGATACCAAAATAATGAATTTATGGCCTTCGGCCGACACGTGGGTTTGCAACTGCAGAACATCCCTCTTCGGGATGCTCTGCAGTTGCAAGCAGACATATCAAATTTAATATCACGTAAAAGATTAAGAGTTACAATGCAGTGAAAGTGAACGCCAACAAAGACCAATAGTAATTCATTACAATACAGACAAATACCAGCCTAGCCCAGGCACGTCTGTCCAACTTTTCAATAATTTTACTCCATAATATTTTTTTTGGTAATATTATATTATGTATGTATTTGTAGTATTACATTTTATGTATAATTAAACATGTTTTTAATGAAACTGTGCATTCATTCACCTGAATTGCTTCCTACTCTCATACATGAGCATGATTTGAGAGACTATGAGGGGTTAATGGACATTCATTCATTCAGTCCAATAAATATGAAATGAATTTAACATTTAATTACATTTCCATTCATATAGCATCATCATTACAGAGTCACTGAAATAAGTGTTTTATGACCAAGATTCGATTTCCTTGAATCTCTTCTAAAACTTTAAATGAATGAATGGAAAGAAAAGTCTACATGTATGTCTGGTAATGTGAAAATTACTAAACGAAGTTAATTGTGCAGCAAACACTTCATGTTTCATTCATATTAATAAAATGAAGTAGTAATTAATTGTGAATAAAATTAGGTAATTAAAAATTCATCACCAGACCACTTATTTGAGTACATTGGTAATTAGAAAAAGGTAGCTTATTATTTTCCCAGTAACGAATAAATCAGTATAATATAACTAATTACATTTTTCTTTCATTGGCAAGTGTATCAGGGTTGGGCAAATTACTTTAAATTTAGTATTTAAATACTTTGCCAAAATACTTTGTAAATAAGTATTTAAATACATAATCAAAATGCAGTAGGTTTTGAATTTCTAAATACATCAGCATTTAAAGTACTTCAAACACTCAAAATACAGTAAATACAAAAATGTTGCATTATAACTTTTTATTTTAATAGTATATTCTACTTCTCAATTACAACACAAAATTGACGGTCATAAATTTCTGAGCAATAACTAAAATCTTTTAAACAAAACACTTCCAAATATAAAATTGTATCAAAAATATGTCTAACTCAAATAAACAGAATTTCTTTTAAAACTTGTTTTTCAAACAAATCATCAGACATAAACCCCTAGTTGGAGAATGTATAAAACTCACAAAGGAAAACCGTTGTTGAACTGGCACTGATGATCATAAACTAGTGTTATAAGGAATAAATGCTTTTTTATTGTCAGATAATTCTACAGAATTTTTAATGATCATCATTTATTAGATTTATCATTTAAAAATTAAGAGAATTCAATCTCAACACGTGAAAGGAGCTTTTATTTTTAATGAGGTTCATTCACTAGCAGAATCAAACAAAAAGAAACAATCCCTGTTATCTTCTTCATATGTATTTGAAGTATTTCTTTTTCTAAATACACCTATTTATTGTATTTAAATACGTCTCTCAAATACATGTCCAAAAAATGCAAAGATACAGTTTTTGAAATACAAAATGTATTTACAATACTGCCCAACCCTAGCAGTTATTAACTGGCATGTATTGGTCATGGAAAAGTCTGATTACCTTTACATAATGTATTTTTGTTATGCTATTTAACTTTTTTCATTCACAATTCACAAAACAGAGTGCAGGTAGGACATAAAAATTACTAGATCACAAGTGTTCTAATAATTCACAGCCTCCCATGAACTGCTGTCAACATCAGTCTGTCACCTTTCGCAGGATGAATAGTCAAGTTGAATAAAAGTTTTTACATTGTGGAAAAAACATACGACATATTTGTACTGTAACATATTTTTACAATACTTTGTTAGTAATGAAATCGAGTCTAATGGCCTTGTTTGATATGAGTTCAAAATTGTACCATAATAAGATGCGGGGTTATGTATTTCATAAATAATTTTTTAATATCATGTTGTTCTTATTTATCATGTAAATGAAAAGTAAGTATCCCAATGTGTATTGGTTGTACATTAACTACAGATTAATTAAATTTATCTGTTAATAAATAACAATTAATAGTTGGGGATTATTAATGGTAACATAAAAAATGACACATGTGATCAATACCACACAATAAGAAACCAACCATTTCATGCATTGTAAATACATAACTCCACCAATTTGTATCGTTTGATTGCATTACAGTATGTATCATTTATGTACTTAGTCTGTGTAATATTTTTGTCATTCTTTCTTAAACATAATGACATAATACTTTTTATTTATCTTAAATACTGTAATTTCTTACATTAATATTTGAGTTCAAATAAGGGTTGTGTAAATACTATAATTCATTATTTTGGAGGTGTAAAGAAGTTTACAATAATGTCAAAATTTTCATTATTATTTGCTCCGTAACATACATTCATTCAGTTGTAGTTTTTTTTCACTTTCCCTACATTGTCTCCAGGTACATCATTATGTGTCCCCTCAATACTATGTACCTAGAGAGACACTGTACACAAACACATTATCTCAAAAAGAACCTTTGGGATAATGTTCTTAAATAAATAGTTTTACACATCAATATGCTCAGATATGTGTCATTCAAAGAAGATAAACATTAAATATTTCACATCCAAAACAATAGAGAAAAAAATAAAATATGAAAAGTATCCCTAGGTATCCCCTCCTACATAACTTTTGGTAGCCACAATGATAGTGTGCTTGTAAATGTTATTTTATGACTTTTTTAAGATGTAAATGTAATTGTTTGATGATTAATAGAATGGAATTCGCACAAAAATGGTGTAGGGTCTTTATGGATTAATAATTCATAAATATATACTGAATTATATTTGAAATGCAATGACAGATGAAATGGATGGAGATTAATAGTTTCAATTATTTTACGCGCACGTTTTCTTAAGCCCCGGAAAACTTCCCCCCACTCCTTTGCAACTACTTGAATTAAAAATAAATTATAGTACCAAGCGTTGTACACAAAATCTGATATTCGCCCCGAAATCTTCGCTCCCGTGTAAAACAAACTATTTTGCATCGAAAAAACGAACTACAAATTTGATGTAATAATATTTTTTACACAATAACAAAACTCCCCACTCCTCCCACAACTAGCGAAGCGAGGGCTAAAGAAAACCAAAGAGTACATACTAGCGCGGATAAATATAAAGTATATAGTATAAACATAATTAACACGTAACATCAGAAGTCGCTGATTGGCTAATAATGATCCAAGAGAAAACACTAGCAAATCACATTATTTCAAAAACATTGCATGCATGCATTGCCAACAAACTTCAGTGGTACAACAAATCACGACCTAACTTTTCTTGGGTACCTTTGGTTTTCCTTATAAATGAAAGTGTTTATACTCACATGAATAAATTCTTTCAACTCCTCATAAACAGCATCCAACACCTCTGGTAGGAACTCACTTTGGAATTCTAAAAAAATAAACAAGCCAGGAACATATATAACTTCAATTTTGTTTTTCTAAAAGTTGCAGAATGAAAATATTACTTTTTTACTATAAGATTTTTACCTGTAGAACCACTGAAGGGAAGCAAAAGAATCCCCTGACGCTAAAAATCGCAAAGTCACCTGCAACTTCAGTTTCGGACTAATTGCGCTTTTCATCAGCGTGTCCTGTTTTCGAATTCTCCCCTCTATTTTCTCGAGAAGAAAATTAAAAGAGCTCTGGCTCATTCCCATATAGTTGCAATAACTTGCAACATCTTCTGCCGCAAGTTCTTTTAAAAGTGTACTGGATCCCCCCAGTGTTTCTCTTCTCCTAATCCACTCTCTCACCACTTTTCTTTTTTTCCGGGATGATGATACTACTTCCGAAGCAACGACAATTGCAGCAGCCATCACGTCTACCGACATAGCGCTTTTTTTCGAATGTCGCGAAACTGGCGCCAATTTCGGTGTCACGTGACCAAAAGTACTTACTTACTAGCCAACGCCCACCCTTGGCAGGTTAGCCATTTGGTGACGCGCTGACCAGTATAGACGGGCTGTCTCTCTGTAGAAGTCGTCCTCTGCCGAGTTTGTGTTGGCACTCAGGACTGGGCACATCGGAAGGTGCGTTGCATCCATCTTTGGACCATTACAGAGCACACAGGCGTCGGTTTCGAAGACCCCTATGCGGTGCTGGTGGCTGGCAAGGTAGTCGTGTCCTGTAGTTGTTGTGAACACGGCGACACTCGTGGCTCGGGGTAGATTGTGGGGGATGGGTGTTTCCGTCAGGCTGGACCAAAGTTTTCCAGCGGCGCTCTCGATTCGTCGTGCTTTTACCCAGACATTTATTGAGCGCTTTATGCAGGATTTCGCAGAGGAATACGACTGGTGGCTTTGTGGCTGGTCAAGTGTTGTGCCTTTCTTGGCCAGCTCGTCTGCTTTTTCATTCCATGGAACACCAACGTGGCTAGGAATCCACTGTAGGACGATTTGACGGCCATCTTCTATGAGTTTTGAGATCCTGGCACGGCAGGATAAGGTTTATTCACAGTCTGTATGGCAGTTATTAGACAGTGCCAGTATTGCCGCTTGGCAATCAATGAAGAACACTATCTTTTGGGCGGTATGAGCTTCTAGGGATTTGCAGGCTTCGTTCACGGCGGCGATTTCGCCATCGTAGTTGGTCAGTGGCGCCCCCACCGCCAAAGAGCCCTCAAAGGCACAGGAGACATACTCTGCTCCAGTGTTCCCAGTATCTGGCATGGAGGATCCATCACAATATATGTGCATCCATTCTTCCGGAAGGTATTGAGTGCTGATGGTTTCTAGAGCGACTTTTCTTAGGAGCACTTCACTTGATAAGTGTTTTGGTGTTTCGTAGTCACTTAACTGTAATACAGTGATTGGTAAAAACCGGACAAATCGTTGCTCAGGTAATGGGGCGTCCACAGACTGCAGGATGTCATATTTTTTCCTGGTTATGGTGGCTATGGTCAGAGGCGTTGCCTGGGTTTTTAGGCGCTGTGTCGCTTGTCTATACTCTTCTCACTTTTTGGGTAGTAGTCTTCTTTGTCTTTCCCAAAACATAAGGTGAGATTTATCTCTGCGGCGTTGTATTGGTTCGATGTTAGTCTGAGCTTCCATGGCCAAGATTGGTGTAGATTTAGGTGATCCCGTGATAATGCGCAGCGCTGTGTTTTGAGCGGTATCCAGTTTAGAGGTGGTAGTGGCACTGGCTGTTATAGTGGCCTCGCTGCCATATTCTAGAATGGGCCGAATATATGTTTTGTATGTTGTTGTGAGCACGTCTTGCGTGGACCCCCACTTCGTAGCAGTGAGGCGCTTAAGCAGACGACACCTTTTGGTCGCTTTCTCAGCAGAGCTATCGATGTGAGCTTTCCATGTCATTTTCTTGTCTATTGTTACGCCCAGGTACTTTGTGATGTCTTGCTTCTCTAAATTTGCACCTTTGTATAAGAGCTGTATGTTGGGTTGTTTAGTCGACAAGCTGAGTACTTGGTATACCGTCTTGGCGGTATTAACCATTAGGCAATTGGTATCTGCCCATATTTCAAGGTTTTTGAGAGCTTGGTTTAGCACCGTCTCAAGGGATTTGATATTACTGCTAGATGCCCATATGAGAAGGTCGTCGGCATATAGTAGTGCTTCGACTCCACAGCGTTTTCTGGATAGCTTCCAGCACATCATTGATCATGATGTTAAATAGGCTGACAACTGAGGACAGCTCCTTGTGGCAGGCCTTGACGTTGCAGTCGGAAGCGGGAGCTGCTGTTTTGGAATCTCACTCTTTGGTAGCACTCGCCCAGGAAGGATTTGATCCAGCTGAACAGCTTTCCAGCAATGCCGGCTTTGGCTAGCTTGTGCAGGAGTCTTCTTTTCCATACTGTATCGTCAGCCGCTTTCAGGTCCACAAAGACTGCCACTGTGGACATTTTTTGGTGGAATGCGTCTTTAACATGTTGTGAGAATGCCACTACATTATCCATTGTATTTTTGTGCTTCCTGAAACCGGCTTGGGCATCGTCAATTATATTCAGGTGCCCGACTTGCTAAGGTTAATCTACTTAATATCATTCTTTCTGCCAATTTGCATAGAGAACTGGTAAGGGTAATTGGGCGATAGCTTTCTATCTGGCTTTGGTCTTTTCCTTTTTTCAGTGTGGGTATGACTTCTCCTTTCCTCCACTGGCTAGGCACTCTTGAGTTCCAGATTTGGTTGACGCGTGTGAGCTAGTGCCACTTCCAGCTCTGTAATTGAGAAATCGTCCATGCATATGGCACTCATTTTTTCGTCTAGGAATAGTGTGGGCGGGCTTATTTTTTCCCTCTTATTTATTTTTATGTTGCTAACTTGGGTGTAGTATTTGCACAGGGCATTAGCGATTTCGTTAGGAGTCGTATGTACTTTATCCCTTTCCCTGACAGGGAGTTGCTGCTGCTTGTTGCTGTCATTATTTAAGGTTGTCACAAACTTATGTGCTTTGGAACCATCCCTTCTGAAATCCAGCTTTTCTAAGAAATTTCGAAAAGCGTCTCTTTTGCCAGTTTTAATGGCTCGGGTAAGTATGGCCTGCTTTCTCCTCAAGTCTACGCAGTTTAGCAGAGATTTTGTCCGTTCTGCTTTGCGCCTGGCCTTGTTTCTCTGATCTTTCAGCCTTTCTAGTGTTGGGTTCCAGAAGGGCTTATAGCCTTTTGTTTGTCCTCGGGGGATGCACACTTTGAAGCATTTCAGGATGGCTTCTGTTATTGCTGCGGCAAAGGCTTCTGGGTCTGTTAGATGCAGACCAGTTAGAGCTTCATCTGTGCTCTGTTGGTATTGGGTCCATCTCGCTTTCTTGAAATTCCTTCGCGGGGCTCTGTTTTGCATCTGCTTCTGTTTTTATAGCTCACAACTGACTAGTAGGGCTCGGTGGCCACATCCTCCCGCATCATCCATTAACGAGACAGTGGTTTTCTGCGTAATATGCGGGTGGGTTAGAACCAGGTCGGGTCTGGTTTGGCTGCCAGCATAGGACAGGAAAGTAAGTGGCGTCTCTTTAATATCGAACGAGATATGGTCGATGAAATTCTCGAGATGTCTGCCAGCATTTGTAATTCTTTGATAACCCCACCTTGGAGATAGGCTGTTGAAGTCTCCTAAAATGACAGTGTTTGGATATGGCCATCTAGTAGCTCCAGATCTGGTATGTTTTCAGGGGGGTTATATATAAAGATTAGCGTGGCATGGTATGTTCCCTTCCAGGCATCTATACTGCGATTTTTGTAGGAAGAGCTCTCAAGGTCACTCAAATCCCATCTTCGCAATGGAATATGTCACGGCATTTCGTATCATTCACAGTCGTTTCGCTACGATTTCGCACAATCGCGACCGTATGAAGCCGTGCTTGCGATCATGCGACTTCTACCGGCAAGACCGAGAAAAAACGCGAAATGCCGTGACATATTCCATCGCGAAGATGGGATTTGAGTGGCCTTGAGAGCTCTTCCTACGAAAATCGCAGTATACTTTGTAAGCCTCCAGACTATCTCGATCTTGCATTTCATGTAATATTTTCGTCTTGCTTACTAGTGTTGTTTTAATTCCAATCATCATTCCCGAAGCTACTTGTCGGCTTCTTTTTAAAATATGATTAGAGTAACCATTTGTCGTATAAAAATGGGGTTTCTGTCGCAGCACCCGCTTCAGCAATAACATAGATATCTACATCCTCTGCGAGGATGCTTCGTTTGAACTCTAAGAACTTTGAATTGCTAAGACCTCCGGCATTCCAGTAGACAACCTTCAGGTCTGTGTCCAGGTCCTGAGAAGGACCGTTTGTATTTGCTTGTGTGATTCGCGGGTTCATATCGGTCAGCGCGTTAGTGGCGGATCGCTGTAGCTCATTTAGCGTTACCCAGGGGACACGTGCGATATATACACATATATCACGGACGCGAGCTACTCTGTCCCCCACGTGACCAAAAGTCGAGGAACCTGATGTCATCGTATCAACACACACTCTCGACCACGAAGTCAACGTGATGTCGCCTTTCACGCGCGATCATGGCGCTACCTAGCGGGCTGATCGGCCAACATTCTATAACTGCGATTTTTCTAGGAAGAGCTCTGAAGATAACTCAAATCCCATCTTCGCGATGGAATATGTCACGGCATTTTCGCGTCTTTTCTCGGTCTTGCCGGTAGAAGTCGCATGATCGCAAGCACTGCTTCATACGGTCACGATCGTGCGAAATCTATCGGAACGACTGTGAATGATACGAAATACCGTGACATATTCCATCGCGAAGATGGGATTTGAGTTATCTTGAGAGCTCTTCCTACAAAAATCGCAGTATAGGAACCTTGGTTGCTCTGTGGTGGAATCCATTTATTACTCCTTGTAATATGTAATACTCCTGATAATAGTAAAGTTTACTTTTACTAAATAAACGGCGTAAGTAAACTATTGTTAGTGAAGGTCATAGACACACAGTGTGGGTTCTCTGTGGTGACCGTCAGCTATGACAATAATTATTGCATTCATTGTCATGTGATGTTCAACGATCCTAATTGAAAGTGAGAAGGGTGCTGTTATATACTATAGGTTAGAATTCTTTTAAGTATTAGTAATCTTTTTCAAATGAATCCTGACAGTGAGTTCATTGTTACAAAATCTGCACTTTTGAAAAAAAGAAAAGTTGATGAATTTGAGTGTGTGGTATTTGAATCTTATAAGAGCAACAAGAAAAATGAAGAAAAGAAAACTGGCAAAAACCAACCAATTGATGGGCATAAAGTGGATGTAAATAAAGTTACTCATGAAGTGGTGAAATTTGGCATAGCTGGGATGAAGCCTGAAGAAAGAAGGAAAGCTAAGGAGGCTTTATTAATAAAACTTGGTGCTAAACCTCCAAAAAGAGAGTACATGAATTATAAAACTTTAATGCAGAAAAAACATGAGGAAAAGATCCGTCTGGAGCTTTTGACAAAAACCCAACCTGATGATCCAATTAATAATTTATTGAATAGGACTAAAAAGAAAAAGCAACCAACACATGCCCAGAAACGAAAAAACAATATATTGGAAGCATATGGAAAGCCTGGTCAGGTGAGGAACGCCTTATTGATTGTTTCATTTCAATGCAGGAAGAGTAGTTGAAGTATTTTAGAGTAGTGTATGCTTCAATTGAAAAGTAGAGGCATTGTACAGTAATAAAGATAGATTATCTGCTTGCTTAATCGACCTTCAAAATCATTCTGAATTACATTTTTTTAACATTAGTCTACATTCACACAATGTTATAATTAATTTTTTTTATTGAAAAAATAATGATAAATATTAAACAGCAGAATATTTCTCATTACAGTAAAATAATTTGCAGTAAATTGGTTTGAAAATGTACAAGGGTTTCATGTAAAGTATCAGTACCCCCAAAAATTAATGTTTTTCAAAATCACAGCTTCGACTCAAGCCAGATTGACAAGGTTTTATTCATTTTCGGGGAAAAAATCATACACATAGTTTAGGTGCTAGTGTTGTTCACATACATCGGATGGACGTTTTTCCGGCAATCCGATTTTTCGGTGTTAATTACCCACAAAACATATATTCTGGCTACAGCACATGTAGAGGATTTTTTCTATATTTAGCATCTGGATTTATTCCACTTTTTCGTTGCCAGAGAGTACTAAGAGTTTTTCTGCCGAAAATTTGCACATAGCATTACATAATTTTTTACACATTTTTTTCACATAGCATTACATAATTTTCCCTCTACTGCATAAGCGGTAGCAAGAAAGTAAAATTACCACCACCTATATTATTTTATTAATTTAGTTTTGACTTAAAATTTACAAGGCACTGGTATTTTTTTGCTGTCTGCTCTTCATTGACTGTATTATGCTCCGTGGATAAATATTTGATGAAATTTAAAAAAAATGTATGTTTAATTGTAGTTTCAATAAAACATTATTTTTTGAGAGTTTTCTCTCATTTTGTTTTTTCTTTTCTATTTTTCAGAATACTGTGCATAAGAAACACAAAAAGTGAATTGAACAGAAGGTGTTAAAATAATTTTAATTTAAATACAAACAGGTTTGTTACCTTTTGTAAATAAATAATACCCTTTTTAAATGTGAGATTGTTTTTTTAGATGTTTGACATATCTGTTGTAAACCATTCAAATTTGTCAAATCCTTCTCCTTAATACTTCTCACAATAATAAATTTTAATGTAACTTTATTAGGAGACACCTAGGTGTAACTCTGCATCTTGTATTGCTCGCGTAAGTTTTCTTGATATACAAGCTCCCTAGTCTTCACCCTGCGCTGAATATCAAAGCCCGTTGAGATACTTTGGTTCGCCTCGGAACGGCACGTCGCAATTTACAATGCTGGCAACAACCACCTCTTACCTTCAAAACAATTGGAGCATTTCTCATGGCATGCTTTGCTGCGTTAAGTTCATGTCAACAGTTGGTACGCCCTTTTAAGCCATTATGTAGCCAGAGCCCTTCGCTCCCCACACCCCCTGCTGTGCAATATCAAAAAAACGTGCGCATATAGTAATCATTCTTTTGAATCCATTGTTGTATATGGATATTAACTTTCTTTTTCAAGGCGATTCTCTTCAAAAAAAAGCAGTTTCTCATTAAAGTTCATTCTTTCAATTTAGAAATATTACAGTGAATGTATTTTTAGGGAATGCAGCATTATAGATAATTAAAGCTTAATAATTTGCATTCTTTTATTTAGCTGCATTCCCTAAAAATACATTCACTGTAATATTTCTAAATTGAAAGAATGAACTTTAATGAGAAACTGCTTTTTTTTGAAGAGAATCGCCTTGAAAAAGAAAGTTAATATCCATATAACCACAACTAGATATGAAATAATAATGAATAATCTAGGTTACATGATGAACAAATTCTTACAATTACTAATAACTAGAGACAGGATTTCCATGCAAATGCATGTTTTTATTTAAGCTTCGTAGAGATTTCAAACTTTGTAAATATATGTTTCATGAAAAACTAGTTTAAGAAACGAATACTTTTTCCGTGCATATTTGCATGTTTTGGTAGTTTTTGGAGAAATTCAAGCATAAGACATATTTGGACGTTTTTTAAATTAATACTGCTTAATAGACTTCTATCTAGCATATTTAAGTACTTTCTTATTATTTCTCTGCGTAATTTGTTAATATTTCAAATGACACATATTTTGTATAAATAGTAAATTGATCTTAGATCCTGATAGCACACAGTTCTCTTTGGTGCTTATTGTTATTCTTCACATTTTAACTTTCCTTCACATTACTTGGATTTGCGACAATTACGTGTGATATTGACACAATGTTGTGCAGTGAGCAACGACCGCGAAATGAATTATCAACGCCATATATTTATTTATTTCTTCTCTTGACAGGCAATCGCCCAAATTATACAATAAATATAAATTAATATTTCTTATCATCTAAAATCAGTACAAAACTTTTCTCTCACTGTGTTTGAAAATTGCTTAACATTTTTATCGGTTATATCTATGTTTGTAGTGTTCGCTAAACGGCACATTCTCCATAAGGGTTGATGAAAATATAAATTTGTTTTTGCATGTGGTATAAAAAATGTTTCGACCTTTGTGTTTCTGAGTCCACGTTGTGGAATTTTCCATGATATTTTTGATAATAGTTGTATACTATCAATTTTGTCATTTATAAGATTAAACAAGAAAGTTATATCATTTAACTGTCTATGAGATTCTAGTGAGCTCAAGTTCATAAAAGATGCAATTTGGGTATAATCATGATTCACATATGGAGATGGGAGATATAGTTTCCAGGCAGCAAAATTCAAAAATTTGTGTTGAATTTTTTCAATTTTACTAATTTTGTTTTGGTAATAAGGTGACCAAACCGGTGACGCATATAATAAAATTGGTCTTACTAAAGATAAATATAATAATCTAAACGTATTTTTATCAGAAAAATCCGAGGCCATTCTCATAATAAATCCTAATGTCTTTAGTGCCTTGTTTGATATACAATCTATGTGTGCATCAAATTTTAAATTTGTATCAAAAATTATGCCCAGATCTTTAAAGTTTGTGACTGGTTCAATAGTTTCTCCATTTATTGTGTATGAAAAATTATGGAATGATTTTGTTTTTCGGTATGACATTAGTTTGCATTTCTGTATATTAAATGATAATCTATTAGTCTTGCACCAGAGTGATAATGAGTCTAAACTATGCTGGAGCATTTTACAATCATCTAGACATTCAATTTCATTATATATTTTAAGATCATCCGCAAATAATAAAAACGAGCATGATGGTAAATAATTTTTCACGTCGTTTATATAGATCAGAAATAAAAGTGGACCTAAGTGGGAACCTTGTGGAACGCCGGATGTAGCTAAAATTTCATGCGATAAAAATGATTTAAATTTAACGAATTGCTTTCTGGCCGTAAGATAACTCTCAATCCAAAGCAGCAATACACCATGAATACCCATATCGAATAGTTTTTTAATTAAGATTTTATGATCCACTGTATCGAACGCCTTTGCAAAATCGGTGTATATCACATCGACTTGTGACCTTTTTTCTAATTTTTCAGAAATGAAATTATGTAATGTTAGTAAATTTGTGGTTGTAGATTTATTTCTCCGAAAACCGTGTTGCTCATCAATCAAATATAGTTTTACATTACTGTATATCTTATCTGTGATCAATGATTCAAACAATTTCGGAATTATACTCAATTTTGAGATTGGTCTATAGTTTTTTACATCCGATCTATTACCGCTTTTGAATATGGGAGTTATGTAACTAGTTTTCCAGATATCGGGAAAATAACCTTCTCGCAATGATCTTACAAATAACAAATGTAATACCGGTGTTAAATTAGCTATACAGTTTATCAAAAATAGAGGTGGTATTCCATCAGGCCCCGGTCCACAATTTTTATCCAATTTTCCGATTTTTACAAAAACTTCATTTTGCTCCAGTGACAGATAGCTCAAGTTCACACCAGTTTCACATAAATTTTCGTTGGTCCATACATTTACATTATTTGGTTTATAAACCATTTCGAAGTAATCCGCAAACATATTTACAATATCCTGACCAGAATTAACAGACTTTTCTCCACTAAACAGTATACCTGGTAATCCTTTTACATTTCTCTTTGTGTTAGAATACTTCCAAAAGGACTTCATATCTTGCTTTATTGCATTTTCTGTTTTATTTATAAAATGTTTATAATCTATTTTCGCTTTATTTTTAGTTTGCTTTCGAAGGTCGGAAAATTTTTTATAATCTTTATCTAATAGTGTCTTTTTAAAAACTTTATGAGTTCTATTTTTCTCTTTGATGAGTGCTTTTAATTCAGCTGTGTACCACTCAGGATATTTAGATACTGCTGTAATATATTTAAATTTTGGTACGTGTAACTCAATAAGATTGTACAAGATGTGGGTGATAATACAAGATGTGGTACATGAAATTAATAGATGATTCTAAAGAATTCATTTGAAAATATTCTAACCAATTTATTGTAGACAATTTCTCATTTATAGTTATATAATCAGCTAATTTAAAATTATATCTCCATTCATATGACTTAAGAGCAGAAAATCCTTTTTGCAAACTAAAAACAATATCTAAAGCCGGGTGATGAGTATCACACGGCACTATAGGACTTGCGGAATTTTTAATATTATGATTACTGTTTTGAATAAATATTAGATCTAATATCTTATAAGATTTATTATAAATGTCATTAATTTGACATAAATTTAGATAATTAACAGAATTTAATATTGTAGTGCTTGATTGAATTTCTACTTGAGTTGCATTTTGAAAAGTGCAATCAACATAGCCTTCTCTATTTATCCATCTACATCGCAAAGGATTCAGAAAATGCACGAAGCCAAAGCAATATCCTTTCTTAACTGACAATGGGAGAGGAAAATAGTCAAGGGCACACTCTCAGTCTGCTTGCGTGCAGAAGAGGATATACACAAGTGTCTTAATTGAAAAGTTAAGTTAAAAATAGTTACTTCTAAAGCTTCGTGTTCAACATTTGTCAAACAACGAATTGGAAACAACGATTTTCTGGAGAACGGATGGAAATATAATTTATTCCAATTGTTGTAATAAAGAAGTAGACAATACCGTAAAAACTGATCAAAAAAAAAAAAAAAAATATATATATATATATATCTACTAGTGTTGTTTCCCTAGTCGAAATGTTTAGTGCTCAAGAGTAATGTTGCTGCAGAAATTATATAATTTGAAATACTGAAACTCAGAAAAGGATTAACCAATGTCAATGAAATAGATACGAAACCTAAAAAAATTTAATTTTTATTGAAGTGAAAATAATTATTATCGAGATACTATTAATAATTTTTTTTTTTAGTTTTGAGAGTTTTCTGAGGTTCAAGAAATTGTTTTGTAAGAACTGTTTGGCACATTGTTTTTAAATAATTATTGTGTGTACTAGTATGCATATTCTTTCCAAACATTTTTCTCTAGTTTCAGAATTTTACCTCTATTATTTTTAATGCTATTGAAAAAAAACATGGAGTATTTCATATTTTTTCTTTTAATTTTGTTTGAAGTACTAGTAGCATCACTATGTCTGTAAAAAGAATAATTTTATCAACAAGAGAAAGTGGTATGGCAAAAAAAGTTTGTATTAAACAAAATTTCTACGGCCGTATCTCAATTTTGAGCCTATGTAATTTCTGCCCAGATAATTTGAACCTGAACATTTAGCTAAATACATTTTGTTTTAGTAAAGTTTTAGTAATTTTTGTAAAGTGCACTTGTCTTAAATGAACTCTGACATTAATTTGCGTCAAAATTTGAGTAACATTTATTTTAAAACAGTCATTTGTAACAAAGTTCTAATACTCTTCTTAAAAAATATGTAGCTCTGTATTGAATTTATTTATGCAGATTAAATGTTTTCAAAAAGTTTCAAATGGGCCAGCACCTTGCACCTACTTCTTGTAGTCTCAAAGCTAGAGAAAGGAAAGAGACTGTCACACTTAGTGCAAACTGAAGCAACATTGAAGCCTGCAACAAATCCATTTTTAATGGAAATGTATGATTCTTTGTTAGGGGCAAATATACCCTTCGAAAAAGTAGCAAATTAAATGATTAAAGGATTTCTAGAGAAATATGCAAGACAGGGCATCCCAGACCCATATACATGAAGAAACTAGTGGTGCTACAGAATGGCACAGACTTTCCCGTTTCTATTTCCTTGGGTCTTCGCTAGCTATTTGGAATTGCCACAGAAACTTTCCTGCCGGCTGTCATCTATCACCGCCAAAAGTACATTTTTTTTGTCATTTTCTTAATTTTTCGGTTTCCTATTGGTAGAACGGAAACATTAATTTTAGAATATTAAATAACACAAAAACCTAGTCATAAATGGCAATTTTCTTTCAAAAATTATGTGCCGTTTAAGAGAAAATGGCGTTTAAGCGCTACTAAAAACGCGAAATTCAAAGCTCATTTTCACAGGAAGTGTTTGAGTTTTCAAAATAGTTTATTTGAAGCACTTACACTCACAAATATAATAATGTTTACAAATTATTGGTAATGTGCATATTAAAGATGTGAGAGATCTTAAAAAAAAGTAATTTTTGAAAAAACAAAAAAATAACTCAAAATAAACTTTACGCTATACTAAAGAGTGTAATTAGCACTATCCGTTACAAAAGTTTCAAGAAGAAATTTGCAGCCATACATGAGAAAATGGCGTCTGAGCGTTTCTGAAAATGCGAAATTTGAGCTACTTTTCACAGAAAACGGTAGTGTTTTCGAGAAACTTTACTTGACATCATTTAAAGCACATGTACTCGTAAATATAATAATGGGGTCAATCCATTTTAAGTGGTCCAGTATTTAATTAATTGGTCGCTCGACCATCTCGAAAAAATTTCATATGTTGTACATAAATTTCCTTATGTTTTGGCTGTTCAAAACCATCTTTAACTTTTTTTTATTGTACCTGGTTTACAAATGGCGGCCATTTTTGTTTCGCGCCGTGCGCCATTTTTCGCGTTCGCAGACATTTACTCTTTCCTACGTTACTCAACTCTAGGTTGTTCTAGCATTCTAGAATAAAAAGAATTCGATTCAGCATAATCTGGCCTGCAAATCGAAATATTATTTACCTATTTTCTATGTTTTTATCTGGGAAATATTTGCAACCAAATCTATGGAACGCAATTGAAAGAAATTCGATTTTCAAAGAAGGAATATAATCTAAGCCTTAATTTTTTCTGTGCTTTTACACACAACAGTATAGTTACTTTTTGTAAAATATCATTGGTATATAACGTACCCCTTAAAAATTACACTCTTGAAAATTGGAATTTTGGTTTTTTCCCTATTTTGAACTGTAATATCTCTGTTGGGGGACCAGATAAAAATCTGAAAATTGCACACATTGCTAGACCGCTATCATACCAAAGTATAGTAAAAATTACAACTTTTAGATTTAATTCGAAGTATTTTTTTAAAAAATTGAAAACTTACGAAAAAAAAGGCTTTATTTCCCTCTTGAGGATCTTTGTGCCAAGTAGTAATAACTTTATTTTGAAGCTATTTTAAACTAAAATCTACATTGATTTAAAATAATTAATTCTACTTAGTAATTAATATACATAAAAGTGGCCTAATATATAATTTTCAATATTACGTATACTTTACTCTAAAACAAACTTACAATTTGATATCTACGTCCGTAATTGAAAATATGGTTATCTTGATTTTGAAATCTGAACCGCTTAAAACAAAAATTATTTATAAAATACAACAAATAAATAAATTCAGCGTTTTGTTTATGTTTTCGCGTTTAAATTTGCCACTCTGCTTACTATTCCGAATGTTTCTGCAGAGATACGAACAGTCGCACAGTACTCCTTAGATGCAATGATCGCAACTGAATTTTAGAATAATATATTTTTTTAGAATAATAATAATTTTAGAATAATGATGGACGCAATCATTTCCCTGGTATGAGATTGTCCGAAAAAGTTTTTTCTTGTTAGTTGTGCGAACTTTGCGCGAGCCAAAGTTATTTCTGCAAAGCATTTGATAAAGCCTTTTTCTGATTTTTGTAAGGATTTGAAAAAGACTGGCCAAAGAGATCAAATTTTTGTACGTATTGTATGTCTTGATACTTACCGAGAGATGTGATATCCCAGTTATTCCTTAATGAAAACAACATTCTCCTCTACACCAAATTCTTCAATTGACGTAATGTCCTTAGGAAAAATATCATAAAGTTTTTATGGCCAACTTCATTAGTAATTTCAACTACACAGCATTCCACTCCATTTACATAAACGGTCACACAATTGAGCACAAAGGCACCTATTAACACGTTTTGACGTAAAGGGAAGACAACCCTCAAGCCACAAACACATAGAAAACTATTCAAAAGCCTGTGTGATCTCGAAAGTGCTGAAATTCTCAGCCCACCGCATTGGTTCTGTCAGGTACACGAATCTTCGGTTGTTGATATTCTAAGAAATAATCAGAGATGCGAAGTCAAGTTTAGCAGTAGCTTCGACTCTACTTTCCTAAACTGCACTGGCCTAATATCCGCTGATTCTCTTGCATTTTCTGTTAATTCAGTCACGTTATTTTCAATAAGAAATTCGGTGCAACCGTCCGTATTTCTGCAGAAACCTCCAGAAATGGTAAACAGAATGGCAAATTTAAACTCGAAAACATAAACAAAACGCTGAATTTATTTATTTGTTGTATTTTATAAATAATTTTTGTTTTAAGCGGTTCAGATTTCAAAATCAAGATAACCATATTTTCAATTACGGACGTAGATATCAAATTGTAAGTTTGTTTTAGAGTAAAGTATACGTAATATTGAAAATTATATATTAGGCCACTTTTATGTATATTAATTACTAAGTAGAATTAATTATTTTAAATCAATGTAGATTTTAGTTTAAAATAGCTTCAAAATAAAGTTATTACTACTTGGCACAAAGATCCTCAAGAGGGAAATAAAGCCTTTTTTTCGTAAGTTTTCAATTTTTAAAAAATACTTCGAATTAAATCTAAAAGTTGTAATTTTTACTATACTTTGGTATGATAGCGGTCTAGCATGTGTGCAATTTTCAGATTTTATCTGGTCCCTCAACAGAGATATTACAGTTCAAAATAGGGAAAAAACCAAAATTCCAATTTTCAAGAGTGTAATTTTTAAGGGGTACGTTATATACCAATGATATTTTACAAAAAGTAACTATACTGTTGTGTGTAAAAGCACAGAAAAAATTAAGGCTTAGATTATATTCCTTCTTTGAAAAACTACTCTCTGAAAATCGAATTTCGTTCAATCGCGTTCCATAGATTTGGTTGCAAATATTCCCCAAATAAAAACATAGAAAATAGGTAAATAATATTTCGATTTGCAGGCCAGAGTATGCTGAATCGAATGCTTTTTATTCTAGAATGTTAGAACAACCTAGAGCTGAGTAACGTAGGAAAGAGTAAATGTCTGCGAACGCGAAAAATGGCGCACGGCGCGAAACAAAAATGGCCGCCATTTGTAAACCAGGTACAATAAAAAAGTTAAAGATGGTTTTGAACAGCCAAAACATGAGGAAATTTATGTACAAAATATGCAATTTTTTCAAGATGGTCGAGCGACCAGTGCTCGACCACTTAAAATGGATCGACCCAATGGGAAAAAAATCGCCGCTAATGCAAATATTATCGACGTGAGAAATGTGAAAAAATTTACGTTTTTGTAATTTTTGAAAAAACTAACCTATAGAGCAATATGGCTTTTATGTCATCTGATGGAGTACATTTACTACTATCCCTACCTAAAGTTTAAAGAAAAAATTTGGAGCTGTTTGAGAAAATCTTGTTTTAGTAATTTTTTAAAATTGCACATATTGCACGCAATATTGCACGAAAATACTAAAATTTTGAAAAACATTTACCTGACCTTTATGAAAGAACTCAATATGCAGAACAAATTTTATTTGAAGAAAAAATCTCTATCTTCAATTTTGTAGTTGGAGAAAGATGCCGCAAAAAAAAAAACCTTTCACAATTTTCGAAAATTCAGTTATCCGTGAAAATCGGACCTATGCCATGTTAATAAGTGCATTTTACTCTATTCATACAAGAAATTTAAATAAAAAATTAGCAGCCGTTTTTGAGAAAATTTTGAAAATCCCCGGGGCTCTTCATATAAAGTACCTCCAAATTTTGAAGAATCGTTTCCAAAATCTCAAAGCTTCGACTAGAATCTCATCGACCGGGAAATATCCATTTTGGAAGAAATCGTACGTATGGTTTAGGCGCTAGCAGTGTTCACAGACGGACAGACGGACGTTTTCCTTTGAATTGGGTTTTCGGTATCAAGGACCTAGAAAACAGGGTTTCTGGCTATACCACGTGTTAGGGGATTTTTTTCTTCTTAATTTTGCAACTGGTTTTATCCACTTCTTCGTTTTCACGGCCCTGCAATTAATTTTTTTCCGCCGAAAATTGGCCATTTTTTCGCGTAGCATTACATAACTTTCCCTAAACTACGTATATCACTCCGTGTATACGTACGTATATGGGAAAGTAAAAATTGTCTCCCTTACCTTCAGAAATTAGAATGAGTCTGTCGTCCTTGGGTGGTCATTAAAAATTGTTGAAAACCTTAATGTGTCTGCAATTAACGTTTTGAGATATTGGTAAGACTGCTACGGAGAAATTACATAAAGTGTTCAATTTAAATTGTGAATTGAAATTTCTCCAAAATGTAAAAATAAACATTATTTGTGGGAAAAAATCAGAAAATTCAGGATTTGACGTTACATTTGCTTAGATTTCGTTCTTGAAGTATGCTCCAATTACGTCTTGTGACGTAAAAGTATCATTTTCTGCATTCAGAAACGTTTTTTTTCGGACAAAAGAATGAATTTGACGTAGAACAGTTTAGAAAAATTGTAAATTTTTCACTTTTACAAAAGTCAATATAGCTAAAAATTTAAATAAGAAAAATTGATTGTGCATTTTTTGTCCATTTTTGTCTTGCATCGTGCATATTGAGCTAAAAATTGCATGTTTGCATGCGTATTTTGGCATTTGATAGTGCATGGAAATCAGTGGCGTGCATTCTATGGAATGATTCATTCCCCTACGCAAAGCACAGAAAAATCCTGTCTATATTTAAAACATACGTTGCTTATGGCCACAGCAAAACTATTTACTCAACTCAGATTCTGTGCTAACTAGTGGTTGAACCGCCACAATCGATGTTTTCAAAACGGTGTGTAAGTTCGTCTCGTGACGTCAGTGAAGCTTCGTTCTTCGAAGATGTAGGCGTTCGACTTCGTCATGCCTCGTGAAAAGTCGGGTCAGTCCGTAAGTGCGCGAAGAGAATGAATATTAGAATTCATTCCGTTGTGATCGACTGGTAGCAGTTTCAAATTCGAAATAATTTATTATTTTGGCTTTTTGAGAGTGTTTTATGTACGTGCTAACTACATTATAATACAATGAAAGTATAAAGCACGTAATAATACCGAGAACGTTTATATTAAGTTAAACAAACTACTTCTTTGCGCACCGTTCTGCAGTTCTCCCTTGCTGAAAGGGAATGCATCGGTGAAATCATTCCGAGCAGTAGTCATGGCATCTAGCGAGGAATGTAGGAACAATCCGCGTTGACAGGCAGAGCCGCTCGACACGGGCGGCGCAATGCCCACGGATTGCGATAATCTCCATTTCCGGTGATACATTTGAAGTAGGCACGATCAACTTTCAGAAGAATAAAACATTACAGATATTTCGAGGAATCACCACACATAAGAATTGCAGACGGAAATTTGTATCGTATTCGCCCTCGGTCTATTATGAGATAAATTCTACCAGGATTGTCGCGAGAGTTGATACCAAAAATAATACAATATTTGCATTCAGAGCAAAAACAAGAAACACAAGATGCAAGAAAGAGAACTAACAGGACGTGAAATTTGTCCCAGGAATTTAAACCGCAGAGCATCCAGAGAATGTGAAAAGTGTAAGAAAACTGTAGAACGGACATCGCATTCATTGTGTGTATAGATCATGAAAAACATTATTACTGAACTCTATAGATGCATTTTCAAATTAACATTCACCTTATATTAAAGTTTACGCACTTACTTTTCATTTGGTGAAAGAAAAAAATATGCTTTAATACATTGATGGATTTTATAAATTTGTTAATAATTGTAAATAACTAAGGACTCTATAAATAAGGTTAAGTTGTAAGTCTCATAAATACCGAATTATATTTGTTTATAATGTTAGAAGGCATTTAGCCAACGAAATTTTCCCTGGGGTCTGTTTAATCCCGGGCGACTAGTTACGTTCGTATGCAAGACGTCCGGGTTAATATTCACATTTTGTGAAAATTCATATCATCTTTAACTGTTAAACGTTTTTTATACCTTTGACTTCAAAAGTGCTTCCCCTACTAAAATTATCACCGCACGCCACTGATGAAAATCCTTTCTCTACTAATAACATGAATACTGACACAATACATAATACATGTGCAGAACATTTACTAAAGTTATCATAAAATTATTTACGGACTACTTGAGGAAGGAATCATGGGATGCAGTTGCTAACAAAGTTGACACAAATGAAAAATATAATTTATTTTTCTCAAAAATTTTATTTCACTTGAACACATGCTTTCCTCTTGAAAAGAGAAAATTAAACATTTGATGGAAAAGTAATACTTAGATCAAACAAGGAATTAGAACGTTGTTTAAAAACAAACGTAAGCTTTATTTTATTTCTAAATGTCATAATGTATCTCTTGGTTTTCATGTGTAGTTCCGAGAAAACAAAAGAGTTTTAAAGAAAGTAATAGTTCAGGCAAAATTAATCGGGATATTTTAAACACTGGTAACAAAACTAAAGCAATGTGGAATATCGTAAAAAAATACAAGTGCATCATCTTCATTCTTTGTGAAGAATGTTGTTTTAAAGGATAATGAATGGGAAGTAAGTAATCTGGAAAAAGTTGCGAACCTCTTCAACCAACACTTTTCTAGAATTGCGGCTGATCTCATGACGGGACTAAAACCACATAATTCAACATCATATACGTCCCAAAAAACTTTTGACAAGATGTTCATTTCTGAAATTTCTTCCAACGAAATCTTCAGAATAGTCATTAAGGTTAAAAATAAATATTCAACTGATTTAGATGAATTTCTTGATTGTTTATTAAAAACTCGTGCACCTGCCATTATACACCCATTAACTCACCCATTAATGCTTCTTTATCCACAGAAATATTTCCAGATATGTTCAAAACGGCAAAATTAAGCCACTTTATAAAAAAGGGAACAAAAATTCAAAAGTACCCTCAATTTCTTTTCTGTCAGTTTTCTCAAAGGTTTTTCTATAAGCCAATGGAAACTTTTCTCAGGAAAAAAAAGAGTTAGCACACAACATCGTTTTAGAAAATAAAAATCTACAAAAACTGCCATTTCTTTTATCTACAAAACTGCCATTTTTAGATCTTTCGAAAGCGTTTGGCATTATTGACCATAACATCTTGTTCTCAAAATCACCATCTTATGAAATTCGTGGTATTGCTCTAGATTGGATAACCTCGTACCTTAAACATCATCTGAAAGGAGAAATACCATACTAGCACGAAAGTACATTACTTACCTTTCCAAATCTTTGCCAATTGTGCATAGGGTTCCACAAGGTTCGATCTTAGGTCCTTACCTCTTTCTGTTATGCGTAAATGATGTGCCCTGATCTGTTAAAAATGGAAGTACAGTTTTGTTTGCCTGTGACACAAAGGTTCTTTGCAAAAAAGAAACAATAAATGGTACAATTTCAGAAGATTCAAATTGGTTTCGTAATAACAAATTAATAGTTAACAAAGAAATGCATTTTTGCATTTCAAATCAGCAATTGCATGCTCCTTTGAAAATGAACAATGAGTAATTAGCTGACGATAAGGTAACAAAATGTCTAGGTCTCTCAATTCAGTCAAACGTCAAATGGAATGTGTGGTACTATTTTCGAACTTTTTGAACTTTTGTGTTGGCCGCCCTGGTTCCCGTGAATATTGTTTTGGTGGCTCAGTCAGTCGGTCGCTTGCCATGTGTTGTGAGACTGTGGATGTTTATTATCTAAAGTGTTGTCAAAGTCAAGTTTGTTTGTGCCTAGATTTTTGTATGTTAAAGCCTTGAATAAAAGGTAATTATTTTCACTATTTAACATACAGAAATTGGAAGGACGTAAGCGGTATGGATGAATACTTAAAAGATTTGATGTGGAACTAAGCTCAATCTCTGCGGATAAGAAATGGTTACACTGGAAACAAACATTCTCAAATTTTCTATTCTATATCGAAGATGCATCAGATGAAAGTAAGTTACAGCTCTTGACAAACTACGTAGCTCCTAATGTGTAACAGTATATTAGTGAATCTACTACCTTCAATGATGCTATGAACATACTACAATCTCTATACGTAAAACCTAGAAATGAAATCTATGCTAGACACTACTTGGCGACTAGAAAACAGCATGTTGGAGAATCTGCAGATCAATACCTCCAAGTCTTGAAACAAATGAGCCGGCATTGCAACTTTAAAAATGTCACTGCGGAACAAAACAAGAATGAATACATTAGAGTTGCATTCATCGGTGGTTTGATTTGTTCTCGGATTCGACAAAGATTGCTTGAAAACACAACGCTTACCCTGGATGCTGGTTTCGACCGAGCTCGAGCTTTAGAAATGGCTGAACAACATTCAGCATCGTATTCTGATTCCAATACTATTGCTCTACTATTAATGACGCTGATAATCAAGATTTAAAGACCTCCACTACTACTGTGGCGGTTTTGTCAACAACTGAGAAGTGTTATTTTTGTGGAGGAAGCCGCCATCCTAGAACGTCCTGCCCTGCGAGAGCTGCTGAATGTAGGTCCTGCGGTATGAAAGAACATTACCAGGACATTATCAACGTGTGTGTAGGTCGAAGTCGTCCAAACATCCTTTATCAAATATAACTGCGACTACTGGAATGTTAGCATCCGTCACCTCTGCGTTGCCAAACGGTCTTCAAAAATCAATAGTGGAGATCAAAGTAAATGGAATGAAGTTGAACGCGTTGATAGATACAGGAAGCTTTCTAAGTTTTATCAACCATTCTTTTGTAAGGAAATGTGGCATGCAATTGCTGCCATATTCTGGCAGAATTGCGATGGCAAATTCTTCTCTATCTACTGAAATAACGGGACAATGTGAAGCCAATATAGAAATAGGTTTTATTTACAACTGTACTCCAATACTGATAATGAAGAACCTTTGATCGGCCATAACATCCTGCAGTATCATTCTTCTGTGAACATAGCTTTTCAAGGTCCGCAGCCTCATCTCGAGATCTGCAGTTTGGCTGTTGCACAGGTACCTCTAGTTTCGCTTTTTTCGAACCTAACTTCTAATTGTGTTCCAATAGCTACCAAATCTAGGAGACATTCTCACGAAAATAACCAATTTATAGACTCTTGAGATTAAAGGGCTATTGCATGAAGCCATAGTAGAACCTAGCAATTCACCATGGCGCGATCAAGCTTTTGTTGTAAAGGGAGAAAATGGTAAAACAAGAATGGTTATTGATTACTCACAGACTATTAACAAATTAACAATGTTAGATGCTTACACTCTTCCAAAGATAGAAATAATTGCTAAAGTTTCGGTGAATGAAGTATTTAGCACCATAGATCTCAAGAATGCCTATCATCAATTACCCATTCTGGAATCGGAGAGAAAATACACAGCTTTTGAAGCTTGCGGGAAACTCTACCATTTTCTACGTGTTCCATTCGGAGTAACAAATGGAGTAGCTTGTTTTCAAAGAGTGGTCGATCAAATTGTTCATGATGAAGGACTGGAGGGTACATATCCATATCTAGATGACGTTACAATATGCGGAAGAACCCAAGAGGAACACGACCGCAATCTAGAAAGATTTCTAGGTGCATCTAAGAAATATAATTTGACACTGAACAAGGAAAATGCAAGTTTTCTGTTAAGTCTGTAAACTTACTTGGGTACGTAATTTCTAACAAGACAATCAAACCTGATCCTAATCGCCTTCAACCTGTACTTGATCTGCCTATTCCTCAAGATACAGCTTCTTTGCGGCGAGCTTTGGGTATGTTCTCGCATTACTGCAAGTGGATACCTCAATTTTCATAAAAAGCTCATCCTTTATTGATAAAGAATCCTTTCCCATTCTCAGAGGAAGCTATCTCAGCTTTCAAGATTTTGAAGGATGATGAGACGAAAGCAACGATAGCTGCAGTACAAGAGGACGTACCATTCAGGGTAGAAACAGACGCATCGGAGTTCGCCATAGCTGCTACTTCAAGTCAAGCAGGTCGACCTGTTGCATTCTTCTCTAGGACACTGAACAAGTCGGAGCAACAACACTCTTGCGTAGAGAAAGAAGCTTATGCAATTGTGGACTCTTTGCGTTATTGGCGACATTATTTAGTTGGTCATCATTTTAAAGTCATTACGGATCAACGCTGTTTCTTTTATGATTAATCAACAGCATTCCAGTAAAATTAAAAATGAGAAAATTGTACGATGGCGCCTCGAACTAGCCTGTTTCAAATTTGACATAATTTATCGTCCAGGCAGTGAGAACGTGTCGACGGATACTTTTTCCAGAATAAGCGTTGCTATCACTTCAAATATGGATCTCAGCTCCCTACATATTGCACTTTGTCATCCGGGTATCACTCGGTTGAACCACTGGGTACGCGTCAAAAACTTGCAATTCTCCATTGAAGATATAACTAGTGGTGGCATGTTGACAAAAATATTCATTCAATGAAAAAAATACTCATTTAATTAAATGTTAAAAGGGATGTAAGCATAATTAGTGTATTTTTGTTTGAATTAATAAAATGATTCGTTTATTTAAGGTGGCCTTGGCGGCGCAGTAGCGGAAGAGGGGAGAAGCCGCGAAGGCGACAGGGAACACTGCAATTTTCATTAAAAATCACTCGTCAGAAAGTATCATTTTATACTCAAATGACCTTCAAAACATTAACATACGATACATCATAACATTCCTCTTTTCATGATCTATCCATTGCTAATGAGAAAAATATACCGTTCCATTTTAAAAAAATCAAAGAAGATTAAATTTCTCAAAAACTAAAAATATTTCAACCAATATCTCTACAGATATTGTTGGTCCCATGATTCCGCATTGTTAAGCAAAAACTGCATTTGAATGTCACGAACCGTTTTGAAGTTCCACGGGTGGCCGTTGTCGTATAGTTTGTTCCAATGAACCGGAAGCATATAAGCAAACTGCACATGTATTCGGCACCGGGCTTCCCTGATTGGCTAGCGGGCGAGGAGCGCGAAACCGCGCGACATTCGTCTCTCTTTCTACGGAGACTAGCCACAGCGAGTGAGTGCACAACGCACATGGACTCGGCTACTGTGTTCGTAGGCAAAGCGATTGACTGCGTTTTCGGGCGTATATCTCTGACAGCTGTTATATTAGTCTTTACCATTATGGGAACTACGTATCTTAACAATCGAACGTGTTTTGTCAGTAAGTACGTACCTAAACTTACATTTTGGTTTTATAAATGCGAACTACGAAACTACATCATATTTCTTTTCAAGCGAATTACAGCCATGAAATTTTAAAGGATAATGAAGAAGAAACTGTCATAAGAACTGCAATATGTTCGATTGAAGACATTTGGGAAGAGAAGTGTGCGAAGATCACCCAAACGAAATGGAATGTCAGATCATCAAAACCTTCAGGAAAATGATTTGTTTGTTCGTAAGTTGAAAGAAATACATCTTATGTTCTAATTTTATTATAGAGATAGTAAAATTTGTCCTTTCACTTTCAGAAAAGGGTATGCCATCATAGTACATACAGAAAAGTACCGTAGTAAGGGCGAAAAATAGAAGAATTTCTAAAACTCTTTCTGTCCAGCTGTATTGTCTGTAAAAATAAAATGTAACACTGCAGACACAAGAAGAAAAGATGCCTTTATTAAGATATGTAGGGTTTTCAATTTGTGCATTTATATTGATTTTAAATTTGTTTACAGACGTCTTGATACATCTTCAAAACAAAACTTTGCCACACATAGTGTTTGTGAGCACGTGAACATTAATTTCGAGTTATAATAGTTCCAAAACTGAATTCATAAAAATTTGGGCTATTTGTGACTGTCATTATTTGCATCTTCCCCTAGAGGAATTCAATTTAGTTTTTCTGAAACTTAGTTTGGTAGTTTATACTAGGGTTTTTATTTCATGGCGCGTGAGGGCCTGTCTTCACGATGGAACATATCACGTTATTTCTCATCTTTCTCGGCCGTGCCGCTAGATGTCGCACGATCGCGAACATATCGAGCAGTGCTTCTGGTCATGCGACATCTGACGGCACGACCGAGAAAGTTGCGAAATGCCTTGAGATATTCCATCGTGAAGACAGGCCCTTTGTCTTCAAGAAATAAAATCCGAAGTATAGGCACACAGTATTCTCGGAATCAAACCGCTTGTGCGAACAGGTTTAGGACCACTGTATTCGTAGAACCGTCTCCCACGTTGGACGCGCAATCAGGCGTTTCAGATTGCAAACATCCGGCGTATCAACTCTTGGAGCTAAACAGAGAATGAAACACTGAGTTCGACTGATCATTTATATATCCCCGAACACCATTCCTGTTATTTTTTCAGTCCAGTGCAAGAAAATTGAGTGTACAAAAATGTATCTTTTTTGTCTAGCAAACTAAACATCATAAGAAGTATAAAATTGCCGTAGACAAATAAAAATATTAATAAACAAATTTTCCTTTCAAAAATCCTACTTAGCAATTGTGGAAACATACTTAAGTTAGAAAACAAATACTAAATACTTAAGTTAGAAAATATAAGTAAATACCCAAAATTTAGTACAAATCAATACGAATGAAAAAAATGGTTAAATGTTAAATTCATAATCTATTAATTAAACAATTAATAATTAAATATTAACATTTTAATAACACACCTTCTGTGGCTTCTTTTGAAGTATAATCAAAAACTTGAGAATGCTATAAATTACTGTAATTTACAATCTGTAATTACACTAATTTTAATATTGAAAATTAAACACAAGGCCTAATAACCAAATAAAATAATTAATTTTTATTTTCATGATAGGATTGTGTGGGATTATAACAATAAAGAAAATTCATAACCACAATGCAACTGCTGAAACAGAGGTTTCTGCCAGTAGATAAGGCTACAAGGGGAGCATTCCTTCAATATTTTAAAATGGGAATGAGTATTGCAGAATCATACAATTATCACCAAACCTTCTTGAATATATTGAAGTTATTTGTGAAGACGATTATGCCAGTGATTGGACAAATTCAACAGAAAGAACTGTGTGCTACTGACATGATCATACCTAGGACCTAGGGCAGGCCAAAGTAAAGTCTCATAGTTATTGTGTATTATATTTACATTATTCCCTTTTTGCTATTTTTTTCTTTTTGGTTGTGTTCTCTATGTAATGTAATTAATTCATTTCAGTAGTATGAAATACATGATGAATCGACTATAGTTGCCTGTTTTTATGCACGTGTGCAGATTTTAAAGATTTCAAGCACTAAAACCGTTATAAAAATGTCCTTAATAAATGTGTTCAAATTCATTTAGATGCTATCGAAAAAATTTAAAAAATGAGTTGTTGGCAAAAACCATTGAGAAATTTGAATACCTACAACTCTTTCTATTACAACTTATTTATCCTTCTGAAATAAATCAAATTACCTTCAATAAGATTATAATATACTATAATAATGTGAAAATGTTTATAAAAATGCGAAGTGCAATAGATATTTTAATAAAATTTTCAACTTGCAACCTAAGTTAATTTTAATTTAATTCTGCTCAAAATTGGAAATAATACCGAGAAAATGTTTGGTTTCTATCAATCTCTTCAGCCTCCTTTGTTTTTGCCTCATTTACCCTCCCCTCTAACTAAATATTTTTTAATGGCGCATTACAAATGTTGAGATGAACAGAAAAAAAATTCTTCATTCGTCTGAGTCAATGAATACTTATAATAACATATGTTTATTATTTAACTAAAATGATGCCCTCCCCCAAAAAATGATCGGCTGGATCCACCCCTGGTATAAATGGTAATAAAATGAAAAGCAGTTGTGCAGTTTAAAAAGTGACAAAACAGCGCTTAAAACGAACCTGCAACACTTGTAGTAAGAGAACGTAAAACGAATTTCGCGCTCCCCGCCCGCTAGCCAATCAGGAAAGCCCGGTGCCGAATACATGTGCAGTTTGCTTATATGCGAACCGGAAGGAGAGGAGGGTGCAGGTGGCATGGCATATTTGGCTTATAACGTCCTATTACACACGTCAACGACCAAAAAACTTTTTGTGTGTTCACCTAATTCTTATCATTTTATGTGTGCTGATTCCAAAAATAACAATAAAAAATGCCGTATCACCCACCATTTGTTCACATTTTAACATTTTATCTGTATAGCTAGGCAAATGCTGCCCTGAGTATGTAGATATGTGTGAGATGCAGGAAGTTATAAATTCCCATGTTTACTAGCGATTGAGATAGTAGGGCACGAGATTAGCATTAGTCTAGAAAGAATTGGTCTTTAACAAATTCTTTAAACCCGGAGGAAAAGAACATTCTACGGGAACAGATGGTGAATCAACACAAGATTCTCCTGTCTCCATTGCACATAAAATTACGTCTCGTGAAACAATTGCTTTACCTAAAGATGAACAATGTTTCAAGTACCTTTGTGAAAAGTTTACGCAATTTGTCTGCAGCAAAATTATTAAAAGAGGTTATCTTCGTTGAGACTGATATTAGAAAAGTGGTGTTTGATCGCCAATTTGAACTACATTTGACAGAAAATGAAAATGAAGCGTATAGTGCTTTTAATCACATTCTTAATTGGTTCCTAGCAAACAAAAAAGACCAAAATTATCAAGCAATTGTCAATGTGCTGAAAGATTTGAAGAAATTTAGATGTTTAATGAGCCTCAAGGTTTACTTCTTAAACAGTTATTTACAATTCTTTTCGGACGATTTAGGTGATGTAAGTGAAGAACAAGGTGAGCGTTTTCATTAAGATCTGAAAGTGATGAAAAAATGTTATCAGGGACGCTGGAACACCAACATGATGGGAGATCTCTGTTGGTCACTTTACCGAGAGTGTCAACAAACAGCGTAGAGGGGAAAGAGCTATTTCAGAGGCTTTAAAGAAAAGAGACAAAGAAAATATAAGCCAATGGACACGTAAAGACTTTGTAGAATGTAATGTTAAGAATACAAAGCCATCTTGCATGTTTGAATAAAGTTCTGTTGGTATTTTAAAGGACGTTTATTTTTCACTTTATTAGCTTATATAGCATAGTTTCCCACATCTTAATGGATCAAATTCTGACCAAACTATGGGTGATGGAAAGAAATGGAGTATACGTGCGGATTCAGCACCCCAAAAAAACCTATAAAAATCAGCTATTAAGATTTAAAAAGTTTTTTGAAACCCTTTTTTTGTTGGCCTGTGTTATTAATCGCGTAACTTGTCTTGACCGATGGTTTGGAGAAATACGCGTAGGATCGGGGATCGCGGACGTCGGTCATTAGATTTTATGAAACAATGGCAATCTTTGGAATATCAGTCATGCCTTTTGAAGTCAACTTTCTCAATAATTTTAGTCCTAACTTTTTCAGGAGTTAGAAGAATTTCCTGTGATGGATCTGGATCTGCCTTGGCCATTTCTTTAGATTTTGTTTAGAAAACTACGACCAGAAGTTCTCGGTTTCAACAGGAAATAGATTTAATCTGCGCCAATGAAAATGTGTTTGGAATGTTCCACGAAGTTTACAGGACTTGCTGCGAGCCTTTGCCTTCAACTGTTTATTGCTCAAGGGAGGGGGAAGCAAGGTCATCGGTCGAGAAGGGTGCGCGGGGAGGGCGGCGGCGCATGCGCGAGGCAAAGGCGGTAGCGAGAGCGAGCCCCCACCCCCGTCGCTGCCGTCACTCGCGCATGCGCCTTGGCCAGCACGTCAAGGGTTCTCTGCGTCCTTGGGGCGAGGCTTCTTGCGATCTCCCCGGGCTCCAATTTCTATACCGAAATATAAAGAACATCCTATCAATTCACATTGTAATTTGTATTTTAAAAAAATCAAAGTGTTTCTTAGTGTTTCAATTTAATATTATTCAAACAAAAAAAAATGTACAAGGATAACAGATTTATATTTACATTGTAAAAGACTTTGAATTAAATAGTTTGAAGTTTTATTGAATAGTTCAATATAAAATGGAATCTCATCAAGGAGCAACATTCCATTTATTATAAATATTATCCAATGGTGCGCGGCACCTCACTCCGTTACGCCAATTTTTGCGTATAGTCTAATCATACATCACTTTTATACGTTTTTATTTTATTTTTTGACAAAATTAGTATTAAAAATGTTTTGAGGCCCCGGGCGGGGGGCCCAACCAGCCCAGACTTGCCTTCTACCATCCCAACATCTCCCAGACTCGCCTTCCACCAACAGTTTAACTGTGTATGACCAGTACGCTGATTGCTTTACTGCAATCGCACTCCAAAGCACTTGTGTACAAGCGTGTCTAATGCTAATATAATCCAGAGCTTGAAGGGTTTCATTTTAAAATCTTTCCAAAGTTCTGTAGTAACGTCCTCTCTACCGTTTTCCCGTTTTCCTTTCGCCGCACAGGGCAGCTTTCGTTCTTCATTTGACCGCTAGGGCGCTCCAGCAACAGAAGCAGGGCTCCCTAGGGGCGCCCTACCCTGCGCTGAGCTCGTCAGAGCAGGACGTTTCACCGGGCCGTTTTGAGGTTAGGACCGAAGTTACGAATATTGATTTGGATTTGTGGTGAAATTGAGGCAATTGATCTTGGCGTCGCGTAGGAACACTTCGAATGACGGAGTATATCATGCTTTAAAGGCAATGTCGGAGGTTATGCGGAGTTGGTAAGTCTGTATTTAATCAGTTTACGTCCGTTATAAATTAATTAACTAACCGTATATCGAAATTAATAGGTATTTTCCGTTTCGCCCAAGTTTTCAATTAACGAGAACAAATTTCTGAGTGTCGAATTATTTGAATTTGTAATGTAAATGTTTGTTCTTTTTTTTGTAGATTGTTTTGATGGTAATGAACAAACTTATCATTACCATGAACGACCAAACATTTGTATGCACTGTTTTGTGTGCATTGTAATGTGTGACAACTGATAGTTAATGTTTTATTGTTATGTTTTTTGTAACAAGACATGTTACTTTAATTTAAAAGCATTGACGCGTAGTTTACTTTTTGAGGGTGATGCTTAATTCCAGCAGGGTTAATCCTTGGTGATGCTTAATTCCTTTTATTAGCTGAAACACTTGTTTTTCCATAAAGTGGTGAAATGCGTAATTTATTGAATATATTTAAATTCGAATGTATTTTTATGGGAACTTGTTTGAAAAATATTTTATGTGAAAAATTTAAACTGGTAATGTGCTATTAATGAATTGAGTTTGCAATAGATTGAAACAATGTATGTATTGTATGCTTCCAATGGATTGAAATGTATGTGAAATGTAATTTTGATGCCCAGTTTACTTTTTGAGGGTGATGCTTAATGTAATCCCAACAGGATAATAGTTTACTACTTGAAATAATTTTTGTTTTCCCTGTCACATTTCAAGAAGTAGATTTAAAGCCAGTGACGCTGCGCTTCAAGGGCTCCATGGGGGCGTCCTGCCAGGGAGAAGTTCCAGAAAGTATTTTCTTTTCGATAAATCGTCTCGTTTAATTTGTACTTACCACCATCCCAATTTGAGGACGAATTTAGTTTTATGTGCCCGTTTACGCGAACGAGTAATGTGTTTGGAATGTGTTTCATCGTGGACTATCGCAAGTCCGTCCGCGAGGGCAATGGAAGCTTGAAGAAGACTGGGGGTTCTGGGAATTGGGTGGGGGCAGAGTGCTACTAGCACGAGAGTAATGGCAGAGTTTTGTTCGGCAGAGTCCACGCCTATTAACTAAGCTGAGAATACTGACCTTTCTTTGGATTCGTATTTACTGTTGTTTACTGGAAATATTTTTAAAATATATTTTTTCGCGTGAGCACAATTGTATCTTCCGTTATCAACGTAAAAGTTCTCTTGGACAAGATAAAATCCCGATGGGTGCAAATTGGTTGTACACTGCGTGCTATACTTTCCCTCGTTCAATAATCATTTTGAAGAGGTAAAATGGATGTGATATGGATGTAAAATGCTGAGATGGCCCCTTGTTTTGCTTCTGGACGTAAATGTAGCTTCACTGTGCGCACGTTTTGTTGAGCACTCCTTTTGCTTGTAGTTCATTTACAGTTGAAATTGATTTTCTATAACTCGGGAAAAACATTTTTCAAATATCTTTATTTTTCTAAAATAATTATTTTCTAAATTCATTTTTTCATTTTTTTTTAATAAAATTTCTGGCCCTCAAGAAAATGTGCGCAGGTAAATTTCTTTCCCCACACGTCATATACAGTTTTTACTGTTTTTTTTGACAAATAAATAAATAGTTCGAACATACGGATACATGCCACCCCTCCTAATTCGCAACCCACCGACCGCCACTGTTTAAGCGCTGTGGAATCTTAATAGAACTGCATATCAGTTATGTAATGAATGCACAATTTGTTTAGTATTAACTGCATATCAAATTTAATGATGAATGCATAATTTTTGGTATGCTCCCTGTGTATAAGCATTATTTCCGAGAGATGTCATTGGTGTGCAGCTGAAAAGATTTTTTGTTGCTGTATTGCATATTGGGATGGTTGGAATTGAACAACCACAGAAAGGAGGATGCTTGAGCAAGGGGAGGGAGGGAATAGTGACCGAGTGCTTTGTTTCTGCGAGACAGTGTGTTATATCATTCTGAGTGGGTGTCAGCCTGTTGTATTAAGGTGTCTAATCTGGTGAACGGTGGAGTTAGAAGTGCAAGTCGGATGAGGCGGTTTTTCTATTTTTACTTTCCCGTATACGTACGTGTATACGGAGTAATATACGTAGTATAGGGAAAGTTATATAATGCTTCGGAACATCGATTTCGAGATTTCAACGGAAATACAGGTTTTGGGGTCCTGATACCGAAAAAGTTTTTTTTTTTTCAAAACATCCGTCCGTCTGTCCCGTCCCGTCAGTCTGTGAACAATACTAGCAGCTAAACCATACGTGTAATTTCTTCCAAATTGATATTCCCTGGTCGATCTGCGTCCACTCGAGGAGCCGGGATTTTGAAAAACTTTCTTTAAAATTTGGGGGTACTTTACACACAAGCCCCAATTTTCAAAATTTTCTCAAAAACGGCTGCAAATTTTTTCTTTATATTTCGTATAAGGATACAGTAAAATACTGTTATAAAGGTGGCATACGACTCATTTTCACAGTTAACTCTGAAGTTTTGAAAATTTCAAAAGTTTGAATTTTTTCGGCGTCTTCCTACAAGTACAAAATTGAAATAAAGATTTTTCCTCCAAATAAATTTGTTCTCCAAAGTGAATTCTATCATTAAGATCACATACGAAAATTTTAGAACGTTTTGCGCAATTTTGCGTGCAATATGTTCAATTTTGAAAAATTACAAAAACAAGATTTTCTCAAAAACGGCTCCAAATTTTTTCTTTTAACTTTTGATAGGGATAGTGTTAAATGTACTCTATTAGATGACATAAACGCCGTACTGTTCGTTTTCTTTTGTTTTTTTTTCAAAAATTACAAATATGTAATTTTTTGACTCGTCTCCCACTCGGTAATATTATATTGGTATCGATTTGTTCACATTATTATATTTACGAGTACATGTGCTTTAAATAATGTCAAGTAAACTTTCTCGAGAACCTCAACCGTTTTCTCTGAAAACTGCTCAAAATTCCGCATTTTCGAAAAACGCTCAACGTCATTTTCTCATAAATAGGCTCCACATTTTTTCTTCAAACTTTTCGAACGAATAGTGCTAATTGCGCTCTTTATATGACGTACAGTTCAATTTGAGGTTTTTTTTGAAAAAATTACACAAATGTAATTTTTTGAGAGATCTCTCACACCTTTCATATGCACATTATCAGTATTTTGAAAACACTATTGTATTTGTGAGTATAAATGCTTCAAATGACTTCAAGTGCAGTTTTTCGAAAACTCAGAAGTTTTCTGTGAAAAGGAGCTTCAAATTTCGCATTTTTAGTAGCGCTTAAACGTCATTTTTTTAACGGATCCAAATTTTTCAAAGAAAATTGTCATTTAGAACGAGGTTTTACTGTTCTTTCATATTTTATAATTAACATTTCCGTTGTAGCATTAGAAAACCGAGCACGAGTACTGTGGCAATTTCGGAAAGCTAGCAGAGACCGAAGGTAATTGGAAAACTAATACGGGAAAGGCTGTGACATTCTGTGGCACCACTAGTTTTTTTAAGGCGTGTCGTAGTTTTTGTTGTCATAGTCGTCGACAAAGTCTCGCAGCCCTAAAGTAGAGTCGATTTAACGCACGTGTTGTAGATGTATTTCATTTGAATGGTAGAGCAGATGTATCAATACGCTTTTACGTGGTCTGTCCAGTTAAATGTTCCGTCGAATATGAGTCGTAGGTAATTTGTCTGTGTCCATGGGATGGAGATGTTGGTGGTAATTGGGGGCAAGGTAAAAGTAGCAAAATATATGACATTGCATTTTGTCAGGTTAATTGTCTAATCTCGCGGTGAATCTTTAAAATAAAAATCCAACATCTTGATACATCTATGAGGTTTACATCCAATATCTCAATTTCATCAGAAATGTGGCCTAGCATGATATTGCCCCAAGGTCTTCAATATTCAATGATATTGAATAAACTGAAGTACTACTTGCTCGAAAGATTATCCAGAAGAAAATTTAATGGGAACATTTTTTTGAAGTAGCATACATTGTAGTAAGTGTAAACAGTTCTTCACACTTAATTTATAAGCTCACTCTGCAGAAGTTTTCAATAAATGTCCTGTGTTTATGTGATGTAAAGCAGATGAGTTGAAGATTTGACTAGAGTATTTAACGTTCTTGCTTTTCTCTTATTTTATTGTTATTTATTTGCATTTCTCCCCACACTTGTCATCAATTCACATTATAAATTGTGAATAATGGGGGTGTCATCATTTCCTTCACTCTTTCTTATTCTCACATTCTGTTTCCCAACTACTCTCCATCACATCCTCATACGACTCTTCTTATCCCACTCACTTCAAACGCTCAGGCAACCTCCCTTAGTCTAGATCTCCCTCATATGAAATTCGTATTGACATCAATGACAGGATACAACACAATTTTGGGGGTTTGTCATGTACTGGTACTTGAAATCATCTGAAAACTATTAAATAAAACACTTATTTCATTACAAACAAAAATCTGTTCAATTCATCATATAGAAAAAATGTCTTATATTAATAAGGATCTAGAAGACTACATAATCCCATAATGTAAGGCTCATAGTACAAGTGGTGTAGAGATTAAATTTGGAACTGTGTAACATTGAAAGAATTTGCACTCTTCACAAACATGAAATGCATGCTCTTCTTCGTGATCCTGTGCTCTTCTCTCTGGCGGTTTGTTGTTGCTGGCGTATCACAAGGTTTCAAACCTAAGAACATAGAAGGTGCGAGGGAAATATTACTTGAAATAAGCATCGACAATTACATAAAATACTAAAAATATAATATTAATACTTAGTAATATTCATACCTTAGAGATGATTTCATTACATTGAATTACGCACATCAAATACAATTTTCTGATTATTTCACTTAGAAAATTAGTTGGATGATTGGCAGTGGCAAAATAAAATTGAGTAGGTTGAATGATACGCGTATTAATGGTGTGAGCAAAGACGATTTCCACAGAAGTAGTAATAATATTCCGCATATAATGAAATTAATCACTTCAAATCTGTAAAAATGAAAATGTTGATGTGAGATCCTTGGCCACATTATTAGGCCACTCTGAGATTATTTAGAAAAAACACTTTAATGTATTGTTGTATGTAGTATTTTTTGTGTTATTTGTATCTCTGAATTGACTATCATGACACATTGCATTTTTAGCATATTTCATTTATATGCATAGTTTTTTGTTAAGACGTGTTCAGCTTTTTGTTCTGAGGATTTTGAGTTTGCCCAAGCCAATAGTCACAAATTGTACTAAAAAATTTATTCCGAGGGAACTGCAATAACTTGCACTGAAAGAAACTGCACGTATCAACTAAATCGCAATTACAGATCTGTGAAATTTATTAGTCTGTATTCAGGTTTCCGTGAATTATATTTATTACGCAACAAAACACTGCGAACCGTGTATGTACTACCTTAACCAAATTAATTGTAATGCGCCGTCTGAAGCACTTGAAATGATAGAACACAAACCTCTCGAGTGCAGAGAATGCGCCATGTGCGGCTCGTCGCAGAAATCGGCCCCGAAATAAATTCAAGAAATAGATTTATAAATGTATTAATGTTCTTTATTAATAATGAATTTCTGAGTTATATTTTATATCAATCATATCTAGAATTTACTTTGTCGGTTCATCAACGGCCGGCCGTGACGCATTTGGAGCTGTTGACAGGGAAGAGAAAAGCGTTAGGCTCCCATTTCATTCCGCCACAAGGCCTGTGTAAAACGAGGAGGCGTGACGTCATGCATTCACTGCACAGGCTTACCGGCGGACGAAGGCTGCAGGCAGGCAGCCTTGAAGAGTGGGGCCTAGGGTCTGAAGAAAGGCGTGCTCACCAGATAGCATTACTACTGTGGCGTCATGCAGGTTGCAATAATACACATACGAGACTGGGTTAATTTATTGCTGGTTTATTAATAATTAAATCCGCCACCGAATAAACCCTATGCAAATCGTTAATTAACGAAATAAATCTATCCCACTACTAGGAGTGATACAATTTCTACGGCTATCACACCTCTACTTAACTATCGAATGAACCCGGTCGTGTGAAACACCGCAGAATTCCTACACGCCTTCCCACTCGAGTCTCACTGCCTCACGACAAATACATTGCCGGCCCTAGCCTCCGCACCCACGGTCTGCGCCCCCACCGGGTGGCTGCCTCCGAACTGCACAAGTCGACTACCTGAAGCGAAAAGGGGCCGGTGGAGCGTCGCAGCGCCCTACCTAGGCTCGCAGCGCCTTTCGCTCTGGGTTTTCCCACTACGTCACATCCTGTCGGCGAGCGCGTGGTCCTGAGCGTCTCTCCTACGTCACGCGGGCGCCCTGTTGTCATATCTATGTTTGTGCACGACGCTACACTAAGCAACTCAGCGAGTAGCATTGCGCATCAACTAGTTTTCCCAATACGCAGTAGGAGCGCTACTCCCTTAAGCCTGTATCGGAAGCGCGAGCTACAGGACTGTGATGGCAAGAGATTATGTATAGATATACAACTCATGCAATACAAAGCAAGGTAATGCATTTGCAGCCTTCTGCATTTAGTAAACCACGAACCGCGTCTGAATAAAACATGACGAGTCGTTACTTTTAATCTAGCGATCACCCTCGTAATCTTAACAAGGAAACAACAAACTCGTCATCTTGGAAAATTTGAATTTACAATTTCACACAACATGGACAAACTGACTCATTATTCTTCCACTTCCAAATTGAGAAACACACACAGTAAACGTAACATTTAACTCTATAAATATTTGTACAAGAAAGAGCAAATTTCCTTCCTAAGGCGTTAATTTGTTCAAAGCTAACAGTTTTTGCGAACATGTAAAATTCCCCTTTCCTCCGCTCCACTTTCCACAGCTCGTGCCGCGACCATGAGGGTTCGGCGCAGGACCTTGAAACTCTCCATCAAAACCGGGGACAAAGCTCGAGGGTCCTACTGTAGGAAGCTCTAGTGTCGCCGGGTACGGGCTCCCCAACATCGGCACCTAAAAGCTGTGGGACAGGCGCGGCTCGTCATTAAAGGCTGTAAGGCGGAGCCTCTCCTAGAGAAATCGCCGTCCAAAAGAAATTTAAAAATATGTTTGCAAATGTATTTATTAATTAATAATGGAATTCTGAGTTGTATTATGTTACAATCATATCAATTTTTTTCTTTGTCGGTTCGTTAACGGCCGGTCCGTAACGCATTTAAAGCTGTTGACAGGAAGAGAGAAGCGTTAGGCTCCCACTTTATTCTCCCATAAGGCCTGTATAAAACGAGGAGGCGTGACGTCATGCATTCACTGCAAACGCTTACCAGCGGACGAAGGCTGCGGCGCGACAGCCTTCGGTGGAGCCTAGGGTCTGAAGAACGGCGGGCTCACCAGATAGCATTACTGTGCAGCTCCGCGAGTAGCATTGCGCTTCAACTAGTTTTCCCAGTATGCGGTAGGAGCAGCTATACTTGGGTTTTTCTTTCTTGACGCATGAGTTCTTGTCTTCTGGGGCCCGGCAAAATCTTTGTGAAACAGAACTTACGAGTGCTTGTGATTACTAGTACTAGTAACTTGTAACCGTTGTGAAACTGGTCCCAGGATGGAATATCTCACGGTATTTCGCGTCGTTCTCAATCGTCTGTATCAAGCTTATTATTAATAGAAATACAATGCAGGTAATGCAGTGCACTGTAATGTAATGCAATGCGTTTGCAGCCTTCCCCATTTATAAAACCACGAGCCGCGACCTGCTGTGGGATATACGAAAAGTTTCTTCTAAATGTTCAATTATTCAAAATAATACATATAAGAAACCGCTGAAGAAAGCGCGAACATCGACGCTTATCTTTTGTAGCATGACGCGCCTGCTTGAACGTAATGCGAACCTACGTAGCAGCCACTCACATTTGGAAGTATCGTTGGCAGTAGTTCGTTTTTTAGTTCCGGTAATGAGGTGCTTCTGGAGAGGGCGCCTCTGTAATGGTCTCCATCCACGTTATGTGGGAGTTGAAGGGCCCTGGTTCGGCGGCGCCCTGCTCGCCAGCCGCGAGGAGACACTGACCTACGCCACTACTTTTCTCTGCGGCCCTCCGAAATCTTGCTCCCACGAAGTCTACAGGGAGTAGACTCAACTCCAGTGATGGGGGTATCGGGTATGTGCCGAAAATGTCGGCAGCTACTTGAAAAATAAAACATAATTAGACTCCTTATGCTTCAGCGACGTCACGCGGCGCAGGAAAGAACCACGAAGGAAACTGCCAATGCAGTTCGTGGGGTCAGCAAAGCCAAGCGTTTCCGCGCGAAGTAATATTTGTTTACGAGTATTAACTGGACTTATCCTTGATAATAATCATAATTCCTAAATCAGTTATTATAAATTTCTCACATAAACACATGAACTGAGTAGAGACCTGTCAAAAGAGCTGCAATTCACAGCCTTACAATCTTCTAGATGATAACAATGAACCCGATTCGGTTCCAAGTCGGCTAGCACTATCATACTGCCCCGTTCCTACTTCTTTTCCACCTTGTTGTCTTAGATCGAGGCACACCCAAAGATGCCCCAATCACCAACAGGCCTACATGCAACTGACCGGCGCCTTCGTAAGTTCCTTCACCCACCGCGTGATGTCGCTGAAGTAAAAGGAGTCTAGTTTCGTTTGATTATTCTTGAAGTGGCTGGCGACGTTTTTCGTCCATCCCCCACCATGCCTCCAACACAGGAGTCGAATCTCCTTCCTGTGGACTTGGTGCTTGCGCCTCACGGTGTCGCACCGCGTTGCCCCTTCATCTGCCTCGCCAGCTGCTTCCGCCCTCTGCCTTCGTCTCGCTTCCCTCTCCTTCCCTCTCGATGGCGTCGTCTGTCCTCGTCTTATTCTTGCTTCTTCGCTTCCCGTTGCGTACTCTCTCGTTGAGCACAACGCAACTGATCAAATGCGTTTTAGTCCTTCGGCGTGCGTACAGCACTCAGTTAATTCACAGCAAGCTAATGACAGACGAAATGTTCTTGTATCTTCTACTGCATCAGCGTTACTGTACTCACGTGGCCCGCACAATCCACTTTGCAGCCTACTTCACTCAAACTCGATTTCTCCAAAACCCATTCTTCCATTCAACAGCGTAGAATAATGATTCAGTTTGTCTATGTTGTGTAAAGTAGTAAATTCAATAATAAGTGATAATAGTATCCCTTGTGCCTCGTACCAATTTAACTAGCAATTTGGCGACCGCGGCTTCGTCGTAACAGCCCAGAAGTGATGCGGGCGGCGATTCCAGAACCAATGCGAACCGCCCGACGTATTTATCCCGCTACCATCAGCGGTACTGTACTTACGTGGCCCGCACAATCCACTTTGCAGCTATATATATATATATATATATATATATATATATATATATATATATATATATGCAATAAATATTCAAGGAGAAAGAGATACTTACAATACACTTACTGGTCCAGGATTTATAGCATTCTTCGGAAAAAAGTAATTTTTTATCTCATGTTGAGATAAAAGCATGAAAGGTTCCCATAAAATATGTTCAAGGGTTAATTTGTAACGCTGTTTTTCTTTCGGGCCTAACAAGTCATTTAGGCTCAAAAAATTGGAGTTGTAGAACTTAAATGAGTTATGCGAGAAATAATAATTCTTTAATTGACCAACGATACTTCGACGATGAACTTTAATCATTCTGGAAAAATCAAAGTGGAAAAATGTTTATTTTTTATGTATTCTATCTCTCTCTCTATATTTCGAATACTCCAGTACTCAAATCTACCTACCTTGTTGGTTGTTTTGTGCACCATGCAATACAATCTAATGCTAACGAGATTGGAATATCAATTAAAATGAACAGTAATCTAAAAGAAAGACATTTTGTGGAATTAAAGAAAACCACTTGTAAACACGTGGCAGTCTAAGTTCAGCCAGAAAACTATAAATGCTTTCATTAAGTTTTAGCAGTGGAAGCAAGGTTTTGCCTTGGGCTGTCGCATTATATACAGGAAGAGCATCTGAACTCCTGAAATCAAGAAGTAAGGAACATATTAGAATTGTATTTCATGTGTTTTAGTACCAAGATAATATTGAGGAACCATATTATTCGGTGCTTCGTAAAATAAATAATATATAATAAAATATTCGCTTCGGAGCTTCGTAAAATAAAATATTCACAGCATTCAAAATATTAGAAAATGTTCTCAACAGGGCTACACCACAATTTAACAAAACAAAAATAGAAGATTCGGAGACCTTGTGAATAGCAGCCCCAAAAATGTAGATCCATTGTTCATCTTGCTGAGATACATCGTGGCAGAGTCACGGACACAAACATTTTTACTTTCTTCGTATATACGAAGTAGTATTGGCAGTGTAGAGAAACTTATGTATTGCTGCGCGAAAAACGGCAAAGTTTCGGCAGAAAAAAATTCATTGCCGGACCCTGATTACGAAAAAGTGGATAAATCCAGTTGCTAAATTAAGAAAAAAATCCTCTAACACGTGGTGTAGCCGTGTTTGTGGGTCCTTGAAACCGAAACGCCAATTGAAAGTAAAACGTCTGTCTGTCCCTGTATGAAAAACCACTAGCGTCTTAAATCTATACAGGATTTTTTTTCAAAATGGATATTCCCTGTCGATCTGGCTGTAGTCGAAATTTTGAGATTTCGAAAAACTTCTTTAAAATTTGGAGCTACTTTACACGAAACCCCAGAGACATTTTCAATTTTTTCTTGAAATTGCCTCCAAATTTTTTCTTTAAATTTCTTGTAAGAACAGAGTAAAATACACTTATGAAGGTGGCATAGGTCCGATTTTCACTGTTATATCTGAATTTTCAATAATTGCAAAATATTTTTCGGCGTCTTCCTACAACAACTACAAAATTGAAGATAGAGATGTTTCCTTCAAATGGAATTTGTTGTCCATAGTTTCATTAAGATCCTATACAGTTTTTGAAAATGTTAGTAGTGTTTGGGCAATATTGCGTGAAATATTTGTAATTAAAAAATACAAAACCGGCTAAATATGTACGTGTAATTTTATACAGAATCACGATGACTGGAAGTTCTGTGGAAGAAAACTTACTGCTGAACTGATGGCGACTACAATGAATTATCAGAGATCTCTAGCAAGTGTATTTCCGTTGAAGTCTCGAAATTGATTTCCGCAGTATTACATACTTTGTATTACATATCCGTACATACATACGTGTAAGAATAATTAACTAGTGGTGCTACAGAATGGCACAGACTTTCCCATATTAGTTTTCTAGTTTCTTGTGTCTGGGCTAGATATTCGGAATTGCCACAAACTCGTGCCAGTTGCCATCTATCGCCGCCCAAAGAACATGTTTTCGACATTTTCTTAATTTTTCGGTTTCCTAATGACAGAACGGAAATATTAAATTTAAAATATTAAAGAATAGCAAACCCTCGTCCTAAATGGCAATTTTCTGTGAAAAATTTGCAGCCGTTTTTAAGAAAATGGCGATTAACCTCTACTAAAAATGCGAAATTTGAAGTTCTTTTTCACAGAAAATTTTTGAGAAAAACCTCATTTAAAGTCATTTGAAGTAACACTCACAAATACAATAGTGTTTACAAATTGCTGCAAATGTACATATTAAAAGTGTGAAAGATCTTTAAAAAATTAAATTAACGTAATTTTTGAAAAAAAATACACCAAATTGAACATTACGTCATATTAAAGAGTGCAATTAGCACTATCCGTTCGAAAAGTTTGAGGAAAATATTTGGAGCCATTTCTGAGAAAACGTTTGAGCGTTTCTGAGAAAACGTTTGAGCGTTTCTGAAAATGCGGAATTTTGAGCAAGTTTTCAAGTAGAGAAAACGGTTGAGTTCTAGAGAAAGTTTACTTGACATTATTTAAAGCACATGTACTCGTAAATATAATAATGTGAACAAATCATCACTAATCTGAATATTACCGACGTGGGAGACAAGTCAAAATTACATTTTTGTAATTTTCGAGAAAATAAAAGAATAGAGCAACATGATGTGTATATCATCTCATAGAATACATTAGGCACTATCTCTACCAAAAGTTTGAAGAAAAAATTTGGAGCCGTTTTTGAGAAAATCTTGTTTTGTGTAACTTTTTTAAATCGCACATAGTGCACTCAATGTTCCGCGAAAACTACTATAATTTTTCAAAAAAATGTACATGACCTTAATGATAGAACTCACTTTGGTGAACATATTTTATTTGTAGAAAAATTCTCTGTCTTCAATTTTGTATTTGTAGGAAGACGCCGAAAAAATTCAAACTTTTGGACTTTTCGAAAATTTAGAGTTAACCGTGGAAATGGGACCTATTCCACCTTTATAAGTGTATTTTACTCAATTCTTACAAGAAATTTGAAGAAAAAAATTGGAGCCGTTTTTGAGAACATTTTGAAAACGTTAAAAATTTTGAAAACGGTGGCTTCATGTAAAGTACCCTGAAATTTTGAAAAAAGTTTTTTCAAAATCGAGGCGCCTTGAGTGGACGCAGATCGACGGGGGAATGTTAATTTTGGAAGAAATCGCACGTATGGTTTAGGCGCTAGTGGTGATCACAGATTGACGGACGGCAGACAGACGGAGCGCCAGACGGACGTTTTGAAAAGAAAAAAAAACAACACTTTTTCGGTGTCAGGGGACCCTAAACGTGTATATCCTTTAAAATCTCGATATCGCTTTTCTGCAGCATTACATAACTTTCCCTATACTACGTATATTACTCCGTATATACGTAGTATAGGGAGTAAAAATCAGAGTAGATTAAATGATTACAGATGTCATTGCCAACAATTATTTATTTCAACAAGAGGAGCTTTCGATGGCTTAGCCATCATCATCAGTTTTCTGCTGATGACTACGTAGTCGTTTTGTGGCTTCCACACAGCAGAAAACTGATAACTAGGTGGTCGATAACTAGGCTAAGCCATCGAAAGCTGATCTTGTTGAAATGAATAACATTGTTGGCAATGACAACACCTGTGATCATTTAATTTTAAATGCCAACGGCACAAAACCAATCAGAGTACATTTTTGAGACTCGAAAACCCGTAAAGACCGTTGTGGAATTTTAAGTATAGGTACTTGTCATGCAAACATTTTACCTTAAGGTAAGAATATAGGAACAAACCTGTGCATTGCAAGTTTCACAGCTAATAACAAAATGGCTCGAACGACGTAATCCACCGGTATTACATTCATTTCGACTTGGGGATCAGCCAGATTCACATGCAACGCTCCGAGTCCGTTCGCTATCAGAATGGTGATCGGCCCGTAGAAATTGTCCGTCCATCCTGGGAAGGGCTCTTCCTCCGTAGTACCCACTGCAAAGAGAGAAAAACAATATTTGTCCCAAATTGCACTATAATAATGTTTAATAATGACTTTTGATGATCCTTATTATTCTATGTCATTCACTCTTGTTAGAACTTCTGTAAAAGTTTCAAAAATAGTTTTTTGAGTTAAGTGAAGAAGTATTTGGTTAGTTGTAGTAGGAGAATATCATACGGTAATTCACACAATAGTCGGTATGTAGAGGCAAATTTTGTTTTTTGCTTTCAAGCGAATGGCCTTACTCAACATCGTTCTACAAAATGATGTGTCACTTTTCGTGTGCTTTGTCGAAATAACAATATATATTTTGTTCCTTCCTCATTTCAGGAACACATATAAAATTTGGAAAACATTTATGCACTCTAAAATATTACTATATTATATAAGATTATTTCTTTAAATTATTAAAAATCGTACTTGGAATTGTTCATCATTATTTTTTTCTGTCAGAAACTAATGAAGTAGAAGTAATTTGCTCTGAATAGTCACTTTTAAAATATTAACTCTCAATACACTTTCCTTAAAATGTTGAAAAGCACTACAGAATTCTTGATATTTACAAAATTATACAATAAATTATTAAACCATAAGTTAAAAAGTTAAGCTAATTCTCAATAAACTTTCCTTAAAATGTTGAAAAACACTGCACGATTCTTGATATTTACAAAAGTATACAATAAATTATTAAACCATAAGTTAAAAAGTTAAGCTAATTCTCAATACACTTTCCTTAAAATGTTGAAAAGCACTGCAGGATTCTTGATATTTACAAAGTTATATAATAAATTATTAAACCATAAGTTAAAACTTGAATTTTTTAGCACTTTACTAAGATCAATTTTGACAGGCCATTTTAACCAACCAATTTAATCTTTGTGTTATGACGAAGAGACATGAAACCGCGCCTTACGAAACAATACTTGTTCACATCGAAGACATGAAAATTTGCTGTCGCACGATAATGTACGCGAAAGGTACCTCTTGAGACACTTAAGATAACTGCAAGCTGATGCGGGTGGGGGAGAAAGAGTGTCGCATAGACAGGCCGTGGTACGTCCGTCTCTCGCCATTTCTTCGGCGCCATCGGTTTGGTTTGGGGAAGGTTTCTTCCTGGAAACATCGAGCTGGCATCCTTCGGTCACGTGAATCAAACTTTTTCTCACCATGCCATATGTCAATTTTATTCACTGGTGGAAATACTTTTACTATTTTGCAAGAACAGGATAATCACAAAACTTATTTCTCATGCATTTGGCTATTGAAGGCAATTTTGAATCACTCTGAATGTATTATTCAGAGTTTAATTGTAATACCAACAATATAAATGTCTGCGCAGCACAGTAAAGTTCTTAGTGTTAGTAATAACTAGAGAGCGGATTCTCATACTTATACATGAATTTAACACTTGGTAATTTATTTTTCAACTGCAACTAAGCAATAAAGAAAACGTTTTGTTCTAGTTACCTGACACGGCTCCTTTACACGCATGCAATGTTGCGCGAAAACGACTAAAATTTTCAAGAAAATGTACATGTCCTTAATGGAAGTACTCACTATGGAGAACAAATTTTATTTGAAGAAAAATCTCTATCTGCAATTTTGTAGTTGGAGGAAGATGCCGAATAAAATTCAAACTTTTGCAATTTTCGAAAATTCAGAGTTAACCGTGAAAATTGGACCTATGCCACCTTAATAAGTGCTTTTTACTCTATTCTCACGATAAATTTAAAGAAAAAATTTGCAGCCGTTTTTGAGAAAATTTTGAAAGTGTCCGGGGCTTCATGAAGTACCCCCAAAAATGAATGAATGTTTTTCAAAATCTCAGAACATTGACTCAGGCGAGATTGACAGGGGTTTCTTCAATTTGGAAAAAATCCTACGTGCAGTTTAGGCGGTAGTGTTCTTCACGTTCACCGAACGGACGAACGTTTTGCTTTCAATTGGTTTTTCATTATCGAAGACTTACAAAACAGGGATTCTGGCTTCACCACATGTTAGGAGATTTTTTTTTTGTTAATTTAGCACTTTCGAGGTTTTATACACTTTTTACTTGGTTTTATCCACTTTTTCGTTATCACGGCACGGCAACTATTTTTTTTCTGACGAAAATTCGCCAATATTTCGTCCAGATTCGTCCAATATTTTTTCGCGCAGCATTACTTAACTTTCCCTATACTACGTATATACGTACGTATACGGAAAAGTAAAAATAGTAAAGCATATATTACGAATAATTTTCTTTTTTTTTACATATTTTGTGTTTTTATTTACACTTGTTTACAAAATAAATAAATTCATGCACAAATTTTCCGCTTTTTATTACATAAAACCCGTTCGCTAGGAATAATTCTAAGGAATACTTCATGAAATTGTTTCTGTTATTTTTTAATTTTACCCTATACGTAATGTACACATACCTATCGACGGTCGAATGATCCCAATGGGCAGTTTGTGCCGGTACTCGTTCACAACTTGCTCTGCCATTGCCTTGCTAAATATATACGTATTGATGCGATTCTCCACCAACCTGGTAAACACAATAGAATTCCCAGGACATTTTAGTACATATCTGTAAAAGATTGACAGAATTTCAGTTGTCTTGTGATTGTTTTCTATTTAACGTGTCTCTAACTACGTAAATAAGGAAAAGGATTAATTTCTGTCAAAGGTTTGTAAAATAGCTATATCCTTTGCTCCTACTAGAGTTTAGTTTCTCTTATTCTGACAATTACGGGGTGCAGGAAATTTGAATTTTCAATTTCGAAAATAGCAATTATCCAATCTCTTGAAATTTGTATAAAATCCAATCTTTTGAAATTTTCGAAAATTTAGTGTTAACAGAGAAAAAATAACCTATGCTATCTTTATAAGTGAATTTTACACTATTACTTTAAAAATTTTCAATCCGTCGAAACTTCTCTTCAGACGTAAGTGAAACAAGTAGTTTTTATTTCAGACAAACTTTAATAGCTTCATTTTTCTTCAGTGTATTCAGAAAATTTAAAACACTAACAAATCCTGTACTAGCGCTCTATCAGAACGCACACAAAACAATGTACCGTTTCACTCACAACTCCATACTACGTCCGAGTGGTGCGTTTAACCACAGCCGGGAACGTAAGTGGGTAGTATTTGAAGTTAATACACTCGTATTAATATTAATACACAACATTACCTTGTGAAATTTTATTTCTTTCTCAGTATCTTCAAAGGCATGGAATTCCACAAAATTTACGCAAAATCATGAAAAATATCATACAAATATCATAAATTAATGAAACCGAATTCACGGAAAGGAACAAATTGCTCACTTGGGCGTCAGAACGTCCAGAAGCAGAGGGTCCATCTTCTCAACCGATTCGACGTAGGTCCGCCAGTCGCCTGGGGGAGGGTACAGCTTTTCGTCAATCTCTCGTCGGTTGCAGTTGGTGTAGGCGGTTGACACGTAGACAAAAGCCTTTGTAGGAGAAAACCCAGTTTATTTCACTCATGATTACGTTTTGAAACAGACTGAAGGAATTGGGAGACAATTCGAAGATATTAAGTGCGCAAAGAAAGAAACTATTTTTAGGAATAAGAGTATTTTTTTAAAATTTATGTGAAAACAACGAATAAACCACTTGCCAGGTTTGAAATGGAAAGGGTTACAAACAATACAACCTAGAAGAAATGAGAGTTAATGAAGTAATTATAGGGGTAGAAACAATGATTGTAAGGAATTAACAAGTCTTGCATTTCCTGGTATACTCCGCACTGAGAATGTTTTTAAATGCTGCAGGAAAAAAGCTTTTTGGTGGATCCTTGATCCCAGGAAAGTTTTTTTCTTCACACCACATGTAGTGTTTTACTTTGTCGTATGCGTAGTACAGTGAAAATCTACTTCTTGAGAATGCTTGAAAGCGATTTTTTTCTAATAAACCTGTTCGTCGGTCGCTTTGCTTGTGAATACCAATAATACCTGAACCACACGCAAGGTTTTCATGCAAAGGGATATTCGTCAATCGATCCGACTGATATCTCAGCCTCTCTAATTTGAATCGGGCCTTTTAATTTTAGGGGCTACTTTAAATGAATTGCCGAAATAATTGAAATTTATGAAAAGTTGTTGCTTCAATTTTTTCTTATAAAAATTGATTGTAAAATGTCACAGGCTCTATTATCATTAAAATATTTAAAATTTCGAAAATTGAACAAGTTTAAATATTTTTCTACATTCTCTTACAGCTTCATTATCGAAGAAAAAGAAAATCTTTAAATTAAATCTGCGCGTAAAAATTAGATATTTAAATAATGCCATGAGTATTTTTTGAAAGTATGAGTAGTGTTTCTGTCATTTTGATTTAAATTGTGACTTAAGTGGTCATACAGTTGCATACATGCTCACGTGTTACTGGTAACGATTAATCAATGCTCGACACTAGCAACTAAAAAGTGCACAGATTTTCACCAGAATGGATAATTTGTGGTGAAATTTACCGAATGGACAATTTCTGGATGTCGGTGGCGACGCTGCCTTCCGAATTTCAAATCTTTCCGATCTTTTGTTTTTGAAGGAAGAATTTTGCTTACGAAGAGAAGTTTAGAAGATACGATACACGAAGAAACGGCATATTAGTGATAAGCACACGGTACAGGTATGTAAAATCATATCATGAATTTTCGACTTAGTTTAAAGAATGAGATAAATTTCAGACTATTTCACTCATGTCTGTCCGCGTCGTATGTAGCCAATGGTAAGCCTGGATATATTCAAATTAAACCAATCCCAGATGTTTATCGCCATCAGCTTGTTTACCTTTTTTTATCGCTGTAAAACCTTTGTTTACCTTTTTAAGATAACGATAGCAATTGTTTTACCTCCAAAATAGCTTGTGTGCATCAATATAATGTGTCATTGTGGTTATGTTTAAAACTCTGAAACATAATATAATATTAAAAATTCAGTGCCGAAAAACAGCGAAAGGAACAAAGAAAGCGTGTGGAAGCAATTTCAAAAATTTTGTGAAGAAAGAAAATACAAATGGACAGCACAAACTACAAATGAGGAATTTTAGGTAATTAATATACGAAGATTAGGTGGTGAAGAGTACAAAGAATATCCTGTCAAAACAATGTAGAACGTTACATCAAAAATTATTCACGAAAATACTTTAATGAGTGCACACGTGTGTTCAATCCATTCGAATCGACGAATTCCGCTGCTAATTCATCTTGTACATCTTCCATTTCAAATACTTCCACGGAAGGGCAAGACTTGGAAAACAACTTCCTACAACTATAATGATTGTGCATGTAATAAATGTTCTTTTAAGTAGCCTTGTTATTATTGTTTTTCGAAAGTTTTATTACCACAAAATTCAAACATATTTGAAATCGTTTTCTGCATTAAACTGTTATTCAAATGTTACTTGATTATAAGTTATTCCAGGAGGCAGTGATAATTCGGAGCTGAATGAAAGGTTTTCATTTTTCGGTTGTAATTTTAAGTAATATTTTCCTTTTTCGTGATTTCTGTGAATTAAATTATCCTTTCAAATCATGTAATGTGTTTATTCGTGAAATAGTCACACTAAATATCACTCGAAGTGCTGTTCTAGCCGGTAAATTCACTCCTCGCTACGCGAGTCGTGAATTTACCGGCTAGAACAGCACTTCTCGTGATATTACTTATGAAAATATTTTTAATGCATATTCTCAACGGGGCAGGGGGAATAAGGAATTCCGAGTTGTGCAAACATGTTGGCAGAAGAAGGTAATAGAGAAGAACTTGCTGTTTCCAATCTGTTTCCTGAAGGCTACCAATTTTTACTTTCCCGTATACGTACGTATACACGGAGTGATATACGTAATATAGGGAAAGTTATGTAATGCTGCGCGAAAAAATGGCCAATTTTCGGCGGAAAAAAATTAATTGCCGGGCTGTGAAAACGAATAAGTGGATAAAACCAGTTGCTAAATTAAGAAAAAACAATCCCCCAACACGTGGTGTAGCCAGAAACCCTGTTTTCTGGGTCCTTGATACCGAAAACCCAATTGAAAGGAAAACGTCCGTCTGTCCGTCCGTCTGTCTGTCCGTCTGTGAACACTGCTAGCGCCTAAACCATACGTACGATTTCTTCCAAAATGGATATTCCTCGGTCGATCTGATTCTAGTCAAAGCTTTGAGATTTTGAAAAAGATTCTTGAAAATTTGGGGGTACTTTATATGAAGCCTCCCGGGGATTTTCAACATTTTCTCAAAAACGGCTCCAAATTTTTTCTTTAAATTTCTTGTATGAATAGAGTAATATACACTTTTTATCATGGCATAGGTCCGATTTTCACGTACAGCTCTGAATTTTCGAAAATTGTGAAAGTTTGACTTTTTTTCGGCGTCTTTCTCCAACTACAAAATTGAAGATAGAGATTTTTTTCTTCAAATAAAATTTGTTCTGCATATTGATTTCTTTCATAAAGGTCATGTAAATGTTTCTCAAAGTTTTGGTAGTTTTGGTGCAATATTGCGTGTAATATGTACTATTTTAAAAAATGACAAAAACAAGATTTTCTCAAAAACGGCTCTTTCTTTAAACTTTTGGTAGGGATAGTGGTAAATGTACTCTATCAATGACATATAAGCTATATTGGTCTAACGGTTGGTTTTTTCAAAAATTACAAAAATGTAAATTTTTTTACTTGTCTCTCGCGTCGTTAATATTTACATTATCGGCGATTTTTTCACATTACTATATTTACGAGTATATATGCTTTAAATAATGTCAAGTAAAGTTTCTCGAAAACTCAACCGTTTTCTGTGAAAAGTAGCTCAAATTTCGGCATTTTCAGAAATGCTCAAACGCCATTTTCTCGTATATGGCTGCAAATTTTTTCTTGAAACTTTTGTAACGGATAGTGCTAATTACACTCTTTAGTATAGCGTAAAGTTTATTTTGAGTTATTTTTTGTTTTTTCAAAAATTACATAATTGTAATTTTTTTGAAAGATCTCTCACATCTTTAATATGCACATTACCAGCAATTAGTAAAAATTATTATATTTGTGAGTGTAAGTGCTTCAAATAACTTCAAATAAAGTATTTTGAAAACTCAATCATTTTCTGTGAAAATGAGCTTCAAATTTCGCATTTTTAGTAGTGCTAAAATGCCATTTTCTCTTGAACGGCACTTAATTTTTAAATGAAAATTGCCATTTACGGCTAGGTTTCTGTGTTCTTTAATATTCTCAAATTAATATTTCCATTCTACCAATAGGAAACCGAAAAATTAAGAAAATGACAAAAAAATGTACTTTTGGCGGTGATAGATGGTAGCTGGCAAGAAAGAGTATGTCGCAATTCCGAATACCTAGCGAAGACCCAAGGAAATAGAAAACTAATAGGGAAAGTCTGTGCCATTCTGTAGCACCACTAGTTATTTCATATATTTCAAATAGGTTTTAAATAGTTTCTCAAAGATGAACTTGTAAATGTATAACCAAACGTCAAATGTAAGAAACGCACAAATAAACACGAAATAATGTACAAAAATGTTTATCTTCATAATTGTAGTTGTTGGAAAACGGCGAAAAAATTTGGAGTTTTTGAAACTTTCGAAATATCAGGATTTTCCACGAACTTCAGACTTGAGTAATCCTCTTAAATTTATTTCACACTATTGAACAGCAAAAGTTAACAAAAACAATTGGATCATTTTTTTTTAATTTTGCAAATGTCTCAGGAACTTAATGTAAAGTACACCCAAAATTGAAATATCGGTTTCAAATTCGAGGGGCTGCGACATCAGACAGATCGATTAGGTATCATCATTTTGGGGAAAATGCGGAATGGGTTAGCCTCACAGCGCTCTTCAGAGACAGACAGGTGGACAGACGTTCCGCAGTCAATCGATTTTTCGGTATCTAGGAGCTACAAAACGTGGATTTCGGTTCCACCACGTTTTTTGCCCCGTATTTTGCGAAGCGTTACATAACTTTCTCTCTACCTCGCAAGAGGCAGCGAGATAGTGAAAATCGATTATAAGCTGATCATCATTGATTAGTGGTTCCTTCAAGTACCAACGTCATTAGTCAGGTAAGTGTGGTGAATACTTTTATCGCGAGTGGTGGCGGTGTTTCCGCCTCGCATGATGGCGAGATCCGGCGCCCATCAACGCCGTTTCCCTAACCAGGCACCGTCCACAAGGTGGCACCTCAATGAAGCTCTCAGGGCCTGCCTGCTCTCCCGACATGTGTGATAGTGCAGGGTATGTGAGCGTAAGTGTGTAAGCGTTTAGGACAAAGAATAGGAACAAAAGATCTCGCGCGGTTCGTTACGGAACTGCTTCGGCATTCGCCTCAAATTTATCGGAGAAACCACGCAAAACGACCGATCAGAGGAACCGACCGCGAGAATTCTAATCCAGAGAGGCGAAATTGGAGCGAGCTCATTACCTTAAATCGGAAATCCTGCCACCGTCGAGACACGAATCTCCCAACACTCAGATGAGAGGAATGTTATTGGCATCAATTAATACACGTCTACCGAGAAGCAAGTAGACATTTCTCTAACAAAATATTTCGCATTTGAATGTCGCCCGCGCAGCGCGCGTTCGCACCTCGAGTCGGCGCATGCGCAGCGCCAGCTGGCAGAGCTCGCTGGTGCCGCGCGTGTTGAGGCACACAGCCTTGGGCAGCGGGTCGTTGAAGCGCACGCTGGCGGCGGCGTGGAAGACGACCGCCACGCGCTCCTCCAGCAGCTTCCGGTCGTCGGCGCTCAGCCCCAGGCCCCGCAGCGCCACGTCGCCCTCCACGCCCCGCAGCTTGCTCAGCGCCTGCGGCTGCTGGCGGCGCACCACGTCGAACAGCTGCGCACACGCCAGCGCTCCCAGCCCTCGCCCCACACTCCACAGCCGCTCTCACTCACGCGCGCGCGAGGCTACTCACCGACACGTTGGTGAAGTGCTCGATGCGCTGGTGCGCCGGCACGCCCTTCTTGGCGCGCACCAACACGAAGATGGTGCCGATGGCGGGCGCCTCTCGCAGCAGCTTCTCGATGAGCACGCGCCCGATGAAGCCCGAGCCGCCGGTGATGAAGACGTCTTTGCCCGCGAAGAAGGAGGCCACCCGCCCACGCTCCACGCCCTCAGCGCCACGCTCCTTCCGCATTGCTCACCCTCCTGGTTGCATCAGGCAAGGAAATGAAAAGATTCTCGATGAGAAGACATCTTTGCCCGCGAAAAAGGAGGCCACCCGCCCACGCTCCACGCAGTCGCCGCCACGCTCCTTCCGCATGGCTCTCCCTCCTGGTTGCATCAGGCAAGGACATGAAAAGATTCTCGATGAGAAGACGTCTTTGCCCGCGAAGAAGGAGGCCACCCGCCCATGCTCCACGCCCTCAGCGCCACGCTCCTTCCACATGGCTCTCCCTCCTGGTTGCATAAGGCAAGGAAATGAAAAGATTCTCGATGAGAAGACGTCTTTGCCCGCGAAGAAGGAGGCCACCCGCCCACGCTCCACGCCCTCAGCGCCACGCTCCTTCCGCATGGCTCTCCCTCCTGGTTGCATCAGGCAAGGAAATGAAAAGATTCTGGATGAGAAGACGTCTTTGCCGGCGAAGAAGGAGGCCACCCGCCCACGCTCCACGCCCTCAGCGCCACGCTCCTTCCGCATGGCTCTCCCTCCTGGTTGCATCAGGCAAGGAAATGAAAAGATTCTGGATGAGAAGACGTCTTTGCCGGCGAAGAAGGAGGCCACCCGCCCACGCTCCACGCCCTCACCGCCACGCTCCTTCCGCATGACTCTCCCTCCTGGTTGCATCAGGCAAGGAAATGAAAAGATTCTCGATGAGAAGACGTCTTTGCCCGCGAAGAAGGAGGCCACCCGCCCACGCTCCACGCCCTCTGCGCCACGCTCCTTCCACATGGCTCTCCCTCCTGGTTGCATAAGGCAAGGAAATGAAAAGATTCTCGATGAGAAGACGTCTTTGCCCGCGAAGAAGGAGGCCACCCGTCCACGCTCCACGCCCTCAGCGCCACGCTCCTTCCGCATGGCTCTCCCTCCTGATTGCATCAGGCAAGGAAACGAAAAGATTCTCGATGAGAAGACGTCTTTGCCCGCGAAAAAGGCCACCCGCCCACGCTCCACGCCCTCACCGCCACGCTCCTTCCGCATGGCTCTCCCTCCTGGTTGCATCAGGCAAGGAAATGAAAAGATTCTCGATGAGAAGACGTCTTTGCCGGCAAAGAAGGAGGCCACCCGCCCACGCTCCACGCCCTCACCGCCACGCTCCTTCCGCATGGCTCTCCCTCCTGGTTGCATCAGGCAAGGAAATGAAAAGATTCTCGATGAGAAGACGTCTTTGCCCGCGAAGAAGGAGGCCACCCGCCCACGCTCCACGCCCTCAGCGCCACGCTCCTTCCGCATGGCTCTCCCTCCTGGTTGCATCAGGCAAGGAAATTAAAAGATTCTGGATGAGAAGACATCTTTGCCCGCGAAGAAGGAGGCCACCCGCCCACGCTCCACGCCCTCAGCGCCACGCTCCTTTCGCATGGCTCTCCCTCCTGGTTGCATCAGGCAAGGAAATGAAAAGATTCTCGATGAGAAGACGTCTTTGCCCGCGGAAAAGGCCACCCGCCCACGCTCCACGCCCTCAGCGCCACGCTTCTTCCGCATGGCTCTCCCTCCTGGTTGCATCAGGCAAGGAAATGAAAAGATTCTGGATGAGAAGACGTCTTTGCCGGCGAAGAAGGAGGCCACCCGCCCACGCTCCACGCCCTCACCGCCACGCTCCTTCCGCATGGCTCTCCCTCCTGGTTGCATCAGGCAAGGAAATGAAAAGATTCTGGATGAGAAGACGTCTTTGCCCGCGAAGAAGGAGGCCACCCGCCCACGCTCCACGCCCTCAGCGCCACGCTCCTTCCGCATGGCTCTCCCTCCTGGTTGCATCAGGCAAGGAAATGAAAAGATTCTGGATGAGAAGACGTCTTTGCCGGCGAAGAAGGAGGCCACCCGCCCACGCTCCACGCCCTCACCGCCACGCTCCTTCCGCATGGCTCTCCCTCCTGGTTGCATCAGGCAAGGAAATGAAAAGATTCTGGATGAGAAGACGTCTTTGCCCGCGAAGGAGGCCACCCGCCCACGCTCCTCGCCCTCACCGCCACGCTCCTTCCGCATGGCTCTTCCTCCTGGTTGCATCAGGCAAGGAAACGAAAAGATTCTCGATGAGAAGACGTCTTTGCCCGCGAAAAAGGCCACCCGCCCACGCTCCACGCCCTCACCGCCACGCTCCTTCCGCATGGCTCTCCCTCCTGGTTGCATCAGGCAAGGAAATGAAAAGATTCTCGATGAGAAGACGTCTTTGCCCGCGAAAAAGGCCACCCGCCCACGCTCCACGCCCTCACCGCCACGGTCCTTCCGCATGGCTCTTTCTCCTGATTGCATGAGGCAAGGAAATCAAAAGATTCTCGATGAGAAGACGTCTTTGCCCGCGAAAAAGGCCACCCGCCCACGCTCCACGCCCTCAGCGCCACGCTCCTTCTTGATGGCTCTCCCTCCTGGTTGCATCAGGGAAGGAAATGAAAAGATTCTGGATGAGAAAACGTCTTTGCCCGCGAAGAAGGAGGCCACCCGCCCACGCTCCACGCCCTCAGCGCCACGCTCCTTTCGCATGGCTCTCCCTCCTGGTTGCATCAGGCAAGGATATGAAAAGATTCTCGATGAGAAGACGTCTTTGCCTGCGAAGAAGGAGGCCACCCGCCCACGCTCCACGCCCTCACCGCCACGCTTCTTCCGCATGGCTCTCCCTTATGGTGGCATCAGGCAAGGAAATGAAAAAATTCTCGATGAGAAGACGTCTTTGCCTGTGAAGAAGGAGGCCACCCGCCCACGCTCCTCGCCCTCACCGCCACGGTCCTTCCGCATGGCTCTCCCTCCTGGTTGCATCAGGCAAGGAAATGAAAAGATTCTCGATGAGAAGACGTCTTTGCCTGCGAAGAAGGAGGCCACCCGCCCACGCTCCACGCCCTCACCGCCACGCTTCTTCCGCATGGCTCTCCCTTATGGTGGCATCAGGCAAGGAAATGAAAAAATTCTCGATGAGAAGACGTCTTTGCCTGTGAAGAAGGAGGCCACCCGCCCACGCTCCTCGCCCTCACCGCCACGGTCCTTCCGCATGGCTCTCCCTCCTGGTTGCATCAGGCAAGGAAATGAAAAGATTCTGGATGAGAAGACGTCTTTGCCGGCGAAGAAGGAGGCCACCCGCCCACGCTCCACGCCCTCACCGCCACGCTTCTTCCGCATGGCTCTCCCTCCTGATTGCGTCAGGCAAGGAAATGAAAAGATTTTCGATGAGAAGACGTCTTTGCCTGCGAAGAAGGAGGCCACCCGCCCACGCTCCACGCCCTCACCGCCACGCTTCTTCCGCATGGCTCTCCCTTATGGTGGCATCAGGCAAGGAAATGAAAAAATTCTCGATGAGAAGACGTCTTTGCCTGTGAAGAAGGAGGCCACCCGCCCACGCTCCTCGCCGTCACCGCCACGGTCCTTCCGCATGGCTCTCCCTCCTGGTTGCATCAGGCAAGGAAATGAAAAGATTCTGGATGAGAAGACGTCTTTGCCGGCGAAGAAGGAGGCCACCCGCCCACGCTCCACGCCCTCACCGCCACGCTTCTTCCGCATGGCTCTCCCTTATGGTGGCATCAGGCAAGGAAATGAAAAAATTCTCGATGAGAAGACGTCTTTGCCTGTGAAGAAGGAGGCCACCCGCCCACGCTCCACGCCCTCACCGCCACGCTCCTTCCGCATGGCTCTCCCTCCTGTTTGCATCAGGCAAGGAAATGAAAAGATTCTCGATGAGAAGACGTCTTTGCCCGCGAAGAAGGAGGCCACCCGTTCACGCTCCACCCCCTCACCGCCACGGTCCTTCCGCATGGCTCTCCCTCCTGGTTGCATCAGGCAAGGAAATGAAAAGATTCTGGATGAGAAGACGTCTTTGCCGGCGAAGAAGGAGGCCACCCGCCCACGCTCCACGCCCTCACCGCCACGCTCCATCCGCATGGCTCTCCCTCCTGGTTGCATCAGGCAAGGAAATGAAAAGATTCTCGATGAGAAGACGTCTTTGCCCGCGAAAAAGGCCACCCGCCCACGCTCCACGCCCTCACCGCCACGGTCCTTCCGCATGGCTCTTTCTCCTGATTGCATGAGGCAAGGAAATCTAAAGATTCTCGATGAGAAGACGTCTTTGCCCGCGAAAAAGGCCACCCGCCCACGCTCCACGCCCTCACCGCCACGCTCCTTCCGCATGGCTCTCCCTCCTGATTGCGTCAGGCAAGGAAATGAAAAGATTCTCGATGAGAAGACGTCTTTGCCTGCGAAGAAGGAGGCCACCCGCCCACGCTCCACGCCCTCACCGCCACGCTTCTTCCGCATGGCTCTCCCTTATGGTGGCATCAGGCAAGGAAATGAAAAAATTCTCGATGAGAAGACGTCTTTGCCTGTGAAGAAGGAGGCCACCCGCCCACGCTCCACGCCCTCACCGCCACGCTCCTTCCGCATGGCTCTCCCTCCTGGTTGCATCAGGCAAGGAAATGAAAAGATTCTGGATGAGAAGACGTCTTTGCCGGCGAAGAAGGAGGCCACCCGCCCACGCTCCACGCCCTCACCGCCACGCTCCTTCCGCATGGCTCTCCCTCCTGGTTGCATCAGGCAAGGAAATGAAAAGATTCTGGATGAGAAGACGTCTTTGCCGGCGAAGAAGGAGGCCACCCGCCCACGCTCCTCGCCCTCACCGCCACGCTCCTTCCGCATGGCTCTTCCTCCTGGTTGCATCAGGCAAGGAAATGAAAAGATTCTCGATGAGGAGACGTCTTTGCCTGCGAAGAAGGAGGCCACCCGTCCACGCTCCACGCCCTCAGCGCCACGCTCTTTCCGCATGGCTCTCCATCCTGGTTGCATCAGGCAAGGAAATGAAAAGATTCTCGATGTGAAGACGTCTTTGCCCGCGAAGAAGGAGGCCACCCGCCCACGCTCCACGCCCTCAGCGCCACGCTTCTTCCGCATGGCTCTCCCTCCTGGTTGCATCAGGCAAGGAAATGAAAAGATTCTCGATGAGAAGACGTCTTTGCCTGCGAAGAAGGAGGCCACCCGCCCATGCTCCACGCCCTCACCGCCACGCTCCTTCCGCATGGCTCTCCCTCCTGGTTGCATCAGGCAAGGAAATGAAAAGATTCTCGAACCATTTTTTTAATTTTGGAAATTTTCGAATGTTTCATGTAAAGCTCCTCCCAAAATTAAACGGGAAAGCAAAGATTGAATGTAGAGATTTTTTGCATTTGACAGAGCCTGTTGTAAAAAATCAATTTTTTTAAAAAAATAGTTTTTATGGAATGAATAAATTCCGTATGATTTGTGTCTGAAATTTGTGCAATTTTTAAAAAACATATTTTTTTCAAAAACTCCAGCAATTGTTTTAAGGAATACTTCTCCTCGCATGTAACAACGGACGGTAAAAAAGTCCGATTTTCGGCAAACTCCGAATTTTCGAAAATTGCCAAAATTTCGTGTTGGAAATATTTGATTTAGACAATTACATTTTGAAGCGTTAGACAGTGTTCCCTCCACACGGTTCTCCTGCAGCGTAGTGGCATGGGTGACGGCGAGTTCATTCCGAGGGCCTGATTTCGAGTCTCCACACGGAAAAAATGCCGGTTGCAAACGCTTTCGCAGTTCTGTGTGGTAGTGAAATAGGGGAGCAGTTAGAAATACTGCGAGAAAGTATGTGCTCTTGGAGCACCCCCTAGTTTCGTTAGTAATAATACCTTATGTTTACATTTGATTTTTTGCTCATCAAATATTAAAAAGATTATAAAACCCTTAGCAGTCAAATAGCTCCTGAACAACATTTTAAAACATTTTAAACATCTTACCAGGTGAAGTAGTATTTCAGCAGTGATGAAATTATATCTCAGTGTGCAGAAAACTGGTCATTTGTAGTTTACTGCTGAAATACTAAAAGCGCACTGATTGTGCCGCTAGTTACCATAGAAGTACTTGAAGTATGGAGGGAGAATAATATTTGCATGTTTGTATATTTATCCACTGACCTAGTTGAGAAACCTGTTGCATTACAGGATCGTCTGCTTGTCTAGACGGTAGAGTTGCGCTTAATGTGCGCATTTGTGATCACTTGCACATAAACATTCTTCTTCGTGTGAAATTTCACCGACATCTTTGTTCCTTTTTCGAATAATGTTTACCCCTAATCGGCCTGCCTGATTAAGTCGTAGATTGCGATTCCGTTTCTTTGAATGTCGTTACTTCGAAACTTTTGGAGGACGGATAAATAGCGGGAGGCAAGGTAAGATGGAGAAGCGACTAAGATGACGAATTCGATATTTCTCGAACCTTTCGAGTACTAATGAGTAGCAGGTCCTTCAGAGTTCTCCGAGCACTGAATTTCTCATCACCTGATGAAATTGCCCTAGAAGAGGCTCTTGTGTTACCAATGCAACGACGTGCAGGATGATGTTCACCGACAAGACTAACGAATGCGGGAAGAAGCGAAAGGCAGAATTGTGGCGCCAGTTACTTGGGCTCATGCGGAATGTTCGGATGCGGACGATCAATAAGACAAACAGAGCTCGGTGATACGATTTTTACTTTCCCGTATACGTACGTATATACGGAGTAATATACGTAGTTTAGGGAAGATTAAGTAATGCTGTCGAAAATCGATTTAGAGAATTAAAAGCGAAAAAGTGTTTTTTCTTCAAAACGCCCGTCCGTCTCTCTCCGTCCGTCTGTCCGTCAGTCCGTGAACACCACTAGTGCCTAAACCATATATAGCATTTATTCTAAAATGGATATTCCCCGATCGATCTGACTACACTCGAGGCGCCGCGATTTTGAAAAACTTTCTTCAAAACGGGGAGGTACTTTACATGAAACCCCGCGGATATTGGCAAAATTATCTCAAAAACTGTTACAAATTTTTTCTATCAATTTCTTGTAGGAATAGAGTAAAATACAATTATAAATGTGCCATAGGTCCGATTTTCACAGTTAACTCTAAATTTTCGAAAATTGCAAAATTTCGATTTTTTCGCGCCTTCCTACAACTACAAAATTACAGATAGAGATTTTCCTTCATATACAATTTGTTCTCCATAGTGAGTACTTTCATTAAGGTCCTGTACATTTTTTGAAAATTTTAGTCGTTTTCGCGTAGTATTGCGTGTAATATGTGTAATTTTAAGAAATTACACAAACAACATTTTCTCAAAAACTGCTGCAAATTCTTTCTTTGAACTTTTGGTAGGAATAGTGCTAAATGTATTCTTTGAGATGGCATCATGGCTCAATTTCTCTATTCTTTTGTACAATTTAAAAAATAACAAAAACAAAATTTTCTCAAAAAACGGATCTAATTTTTTTCTTAAAACTTTTGGTAGGGATAGTTCTAAATGTACTCTATGAGATGACATACACATCCGTTTGCTCTATTCTTTTTTTTCAAAAATTACAAAAATGCAATTTTTTTGACTTTTCTCTCACGTCGGTAATATTTACATTTGTGGTAATTTGATCACATCAATATATTTACGAGTATATGAGCTTTAAATAATGTCAAGTAAAGTTTCTCGAGACCTCAACCGTGAAAACTAGCTCAAAATTCCGCATTTTTACTTTCCTGTATACGTACGTATACACGGAGTGATATACGTAGTATAGGGAAAGTTATGTAATGCTGCGCGAAAAAATGGACAATTTTCAGCGGAAAAAAATTAATTGCCGGGCCGTGAAAGCGAATATGTGGATAAAACCAGTTGCTAAATTAAGAAAAAAAAATCCCCTAACACGTGATGAAGCCAGAAACTCTGTTTTCTAGGCCCTTGATACCGAAAACCCAATTGAAAGGAAAAGGTCCGTCCGTCCGTCCGTCCGTCTGTCCGTCTGTGAACACTGCTAGCGCGTAAACCATACGTACGATTTCTTCCAAAATGGATATTCCCCGGTCGATCTGATTCTAGTCAAAGCTTTGAGATTTTGAAAAAGATTCTTCAAAATTTGGGGGTACTTTATATGAAGCCCCCCGGGGATTTTCAAAATTTTCTCAAAAACGGCTCCAAATTTTTTCTTTAAATTTCTTGTATGAAAAGAGCAAAATACACTTTTTGACATGGCATAGGTCCGATTTTCACGTACAGCTCTGAATTTTCGAAAATTGTGAAAGTTTGAATTTTTTTGCGTCGTCTTTCTCCAACTACAAAATTGAAGATAGTGATTTTTTCTTCAAATAAATTTTTTTCTGCATATTGAGTTCTTTAATAAAGGTCATGTAAATGTTTTTCAAAATGTTGGTAGTTTTCGTGCAATATTGCGTGCAATATATGCAATTTTAAAAAATGACAAAAACAAGATTTTCTCACAAACGGTTCCAAATTTTTTCTTTAAACTTTTGGTAGGGATAGTGGTAAATGTACTCTATCAATGACATAAAAGCCATTTTGGTCTATCGGTTGGTTTTTTCAAAAATTACAAAAATGTAAATTTTTTACTTGTCTCTCACGTCGTTGATATTTACATTATCGGCGATTTTTTCACATTATTATATTTACGAGTATATATGCTTTAAATAATGTCAAGTAAAGTTTCTCGAAAACACAATCGTTTTCTGTGAAAGGCATTTTCAGAAATGCTCAAACGCCATTTTCTCGTATATGGCTGCAATTTGTTTCTTGAAACTTTTGTAAGGGATAGTGCTAATTACACTCTTTAGTATAGCGTAAAGTTTATTTTGAGTTATTTTTTTGTTTTTTCAAAAATTACATAATTGTAATTTTTTTGAAAGATCTCCCACATCTTTAATATGCACATTACGAGCACTTTAGAAACATTATTATATTTGTGAGTGTAAATGCTTCAAATAACTTCAAATAAAGTATTTTGAAAACTCAAACATTTTCTGTGAAAATGAGTTCAAATTTCGCATTTTTAGTTGCGCTAAAACGCCATTTTTTCTTAAGCGGCACATAGTTTTTAAAAGAAAATTGCCATTTGTGACTAGGTTTTTGTGTTATTTAGAATTCTAAAATTAATGTTTCCGTTCTACTAATAGGAAACTGAAAAATATAGAAAATGACAAAAAAAATGTACTTTTGGCGGTGATAGATGGTAGCTGGCAAGAAAGAGTATGTCGCAATTCCGAATAGCTAGCGAAGACCCAAGGAAATAGAAATCTAATATGGGAAAGTCTGTGCCATTCTGTAGCACCACTAGTTAAAAACGGTCAAACACCATTTTCTCAAAAATCGCTCGAATTTTTCCTTGAATCTTTTCGAATGGAAACTGTTAATTGCATTCTAATATGAAGTTAAGTTAATTTTCCGTTTTTTGTTTTTAAATTACACGAAAGTAATTTTTTTGAAAGACCTGTCATACTGTTAATATGCAATTTTCCAGCAATTTGTAAACACTATTGTATTTGTGAGTTAAAGTGCTTCAAATGACTTTTTAAGAAGGTTTTGGAAATCTCAAAAATTTTCTGTGAAAAAAAGCTTCAAATTTCGAATTTAGAGTCGCTTTGAAATGGTATTTTCTTAAAAACGGCTCCTAATTTTTTTAAAAGAAAATTGCCGTTTAGGACGAGGTTTTACTGTTCTTTAATATTGTTAAAATAATATTTCTGTTCTATTATTAGGAAAATGTGAAAAATATAAAAAAAAATTACTTTGGGAGGCGATAGATAGCAGCTGGCAAAAGTATGTGGCAAGTCCGAATAGCTATCCAAGACCAAAGGAAGTAGAAAACTAATACAGGAAAGTCTGTGCCATTCTGTAGCAGCACCAGTGGCTGTTATGTTGCATTGTACTTTCCCTCTCCGCTGGAAAGTACGCAACGCGTCTGTGCATGTGATTGAGCCCTCGCACCTGAAATGGCTCACGACCGAGATGGAGCCAACGAGACCACGAAGCGCCCCCCCTCCCAAGCCATTCCGAGGGAATCGGCGGTAAAGAGAGATTCATGTAACAACAAGCAATTTTGACAGCTAGTGCTGGCAACATAACCGAAGGTTCTGTGGTCGTTGAGTCCTTGATCCCATTCAACTCTCCTTCCTCGATTCGTTCGTTTGTAGTTGGCTAACTTGTAAATGGTTTCCACGCTTCCTTTTGTCATGTCCTCGTCCGACAAAAATATAGTGCGCCACGAGAATTAATTGAAATTAGGAAGTGCAGTGCTATGTGCTCTTCTGTAAACATTTATTTCTTTCATACACATTATATGGAATTTACTTTTTGGTGATAAGTATAATGTTTATTTTAAAACCGATTCTTGAATGTAAGGTGCGTACTGGTGCACGTGTTTCTGAACAGCTGCCGCGGCGGAGGGATACTTCTCTGAATTACATGTGATGTTCACTTGTTTAGCGAACTGTCACTTTTGCTTTTCCTTACGTGAATTCTTCTATACCCTCGGGAGATGCCGGTGGCTCGTTTAGGCGTCGATAGGTGGCGTTGGGAGGGAGTGAGGCGAAATTGAAAAGGTATACCGAACACCGAGCAAGTGGAACGAAGAGGAAGGTTTGCCATTTTATGAATAACTAGTGTATTATTTTCCATTCTGTCATTGAGATTAACCTAAATTCTAGGCACTGGCAATTTTAGCAACCATTCTTTTCAGAAAATGGGAAAGTGTAAGAAACAAGTCTGGCAGTTCAATATCGCAATCCGAAGACCCTAATTCACGATAAAGCTGTGTGATGGAAAGCATAGAACAGTGAAAAATGTGAAAAACAAATTTACTTTTAGCTGCATCTTTCATTCGTATTAAACCGTGAAACTTGTTCTTAGGCGCAGCTCGTCCACCACTGTCCAAGGTGCTAGCGTGGCTGCAGCCGCCGGGGTGAGCGTCTTTCTTCTCGGAGCAATCCAACGGGATACGCGATAGCTTTTCCTATATTTCAGTGTGTAATAGGCTGGCACCAGGGTTCCTTGCTATGTTTTTGCTGTTACTGTTCTTTAATGTTTTGCTATACCTCTTAATGTTTAAATGTCATTTTGTGGCCCCTAATGGTTAATGTCATGTATACAACTATGTTTTAACGTCCGACTCAATACATAAATGCTTGATGATTTAACACTTAATGTCTGAAAATTTATATTTTGCTCTTTGTCAGATTGACGCTTCGATATCCTGGTTAGCGATGGGGTGTGCGATTGTTCCGTTGATGCTTCCTATTTCGTTCTTTGTTCTCCTTGTGTTTGCTTACGTGTTCGTGCCTGGATTTAATGCGTCATTGTCTTCATTGGTGATAGAGATGGCTCCGACTAAATTATCTACATCCTGATTAGTGATAGGATTCGTAACTAAATGTTTTTTTAATGCCCGGTGTACTTCAATGTTTAAAAGTCTCATACAAGACTGTAATGTCTTCATTGGGTTTATATTCAAAATCAGTGCTGATACACACTGGTGCACAGAGGGCAATAAGCGAATATACAAAAAGGGAATGCAAAAAGAGAATGCAACGCAATCAGTGAACTGCCAATCAAGATGAAAAATTATGTTGACCGAAGGAAGTATGTGTGCAATACTAAAATAGTAGAATTTGTTAAGTAAAATATTAATAATGTTAGACACCAGGTAGACGTGAATATATGACTTTGTAACAACAATCTGCACGTTAATTAATGTTCCATTTGCATTCGTAGATTCACACGTTCGCAGGAAGTGCAGTGAATAAGAGTTTCCTCGCTTTGTGCCGTCTTCCTATCATTATAGATATCACGCAAGTAAATGCAAAGAGTGGGAAAGTTCAAGATTTCAATATTCAGAAATATGTAAATGTAAACAATATTGAGACCATTGGCGCAGTGCGACAGGAAAGAGAATAACCACTCTTTACCCGGGGAACTATTTTTAACACTGGCCGGAGATATATTTTTTAACTGCAGAAAATCATTAGATCGGTTGATGAAGGTTTTTGGGCGCGTCAACTACTAAAATTATTAGTTCCGTAAGCACAGTGCACATTTTACCGCGCGAGGGGTCGGTGATCTTCCCCACCTGGATGGCGAGATATGTGGTCGTGGCTTGCACCTCCCGCCCACGAGGGCACCACCCCTGCCGGCGCACGCTCTCAGGTCGTGACTGTGTGGTAGTGTAGTGCATGCTACTGTAAGGGATGAGGGTAGGACAAGGAAGAGGAAGGAAAGATCGCGCACGCTCCGTGGCCTGTTTGTTAGGGAACTGTTCCAGCATTCGCCTGGTGTTGATAAGAGAAACCACGGGAAACTACCGATCAGAGCAGCCGGCCGCGGGAATTCTTCATAGAAGGCCTTGTATTGAAGAATAGGGCCAAAGAGTAATCACAGTAAATGCAGTTGTGGGGTCAAGAGCGTGACATTGTGGTCTGCGTGGGAGAGCACCAGACACGGCAGACAGAGTTTGTTGGTCGCTCTTTGGTTTCAAAATGAGTTCATATGCAAAGATATTGCCGCAATATTTTGAATACTAAATGTCGTTAAAAGGAATATATATATATATAAAAATACTTATCACCTAAGATCTTTATCGATTTTGTGGGAGTTGTTAAACCCAAGCTCCCAAGCTCAAGACGTCACTGTTTAGCAGTTCCCAACTGTGTTTTATATATATATATATATATATATATATATATATATATATATAACAACGCCTCGTCCAAAGTGCGATTGGCTGTGACAGGGAAAACCGCTCTCCTAGAAAGTCTGTTGCTCTGTGAGCCCGTGGAGCTCTGACAAGCGGCGCTGTCAGCCAGAGCGATCGTGCCTAGAGGGGGGTGTGTGGAAAGGGGCAGCGAAAGACGAAGTCTGTGAATGCGGTGGCCAAATGGTGCGCGGAGTGACATGGCGTGCGTGGAGCTGGTAACAGTGTCGCTCGCGCAGTGCGAAGGATCCAACAGGCGGTGGAAGTGCTTGCGGGGCCAGCGAGGCTGAAAAACAGCTCCGGTTCGGACGGCGCGAGTGAGAAGGTTGGGCTGCGTGGCCGCGGGGCGGTGGCGCGGCGCCGGAGCTGAGACCCAGCCCTCGCTGCTGCAACGAGAGGCCGATGGAGAATGGAGTTTGTTATCACGATATGTGAATCATTTCGTCGGACTTAAATGAGTTGTACAAGAGATGATACTTTTTCAAATATTTTGGAGATTTTAACGGTGATCTGAGCGTTGCAAATCTGGGGAATGTAAGGGTGCTGCTATAAGTGAAGTTTCGCTCTGATTTTTTTCTTTTGTCAACATTGCTTTTTCATTGGTTGAATTATGCTAGGGTGAAACAAAAACAGAATTACATCGCATTTATCTGGAAGTAACTCGTAGGTGAGTAAAAGGCAAGGTGTCCTTAGTAAAATATTAATCGGGTTTAGAATAAATCCAGCAACTGATTGCAGATTCAAGGTTTATGTTAGACCGCACAAAACGATGCTTCATTTTTATGAAGCTATTTCATTGTTCATATTGGTGTAAAAGTATAGTGATCAAAGCAGTTTATAATTACTGTGCCACCAGTATCTTGAAGAGTGTATTGAATGATATTGTGTATTGAACATCTTTATTAACTTAAGTAAAATGGTTAATTTTCTTGTATCAAATGAAGTTAGTTCACTGATCATCAGTTATAATGACTTTGTAGTTTATCATATGTCTTGTTTGTTGGGTACAACTTCAGTCAACCGTTACTGGGGTTGACCTTCTATTGACTAAGCGCGAAGGAAGGTGCTGTAGTAGAGAAGTATTTGAATTGGTGCAACATAGTGTTCACGTCAGGTTTTGATTTAATGTTTTGTGAAGAAATTGAGAATCCAATTATCTGTATGCAATATGCGATGAAACAAAAGAGAAGTACATTTTTTATTATTTTCATAGACGTCAAATTATTCATACGCACAGATAGCTGAAAATCAATGTTATTTTAGGATTAAATTATTTTATTATGCCTTCATAATGAATCACATGGCAAGTTAAGGTTTCCATTTTTAATTTATTAGGTAGTGTAGAGAGAAATTTGCCAAGAGAAATATACAGAGGTAAATCAATTTGGATTATATTTCATGCAAAATGCATGGAAGCATTTTTGTACGTTACATTTGTAACGTTACATTCAGTGTTATCAAGATAGTATATCTGATAGTAATACTCCTAGGAAGCATCATCTTTTGTGCTAATTTTTTTTCTGGAATCACAGGAAGTCCTTAGGCATTTGCCACCTTGGAAAGGATGTGTTGCATGTGTGACATCAGTTCTGACCATATGTCAGGATAGTAATAGGCACCCGTGTATACCATAGTTAATCATTAAATGTTATTGTTTGTTTCTCCAAATGCATCTGTATTTGTTTTCCTTGGAAGTGGGTTATGCAAGCAAGAACCTCATCCTTAGTCCCCGATTTCCCATTTTGGATGAAGGAAATTAAGATGTCAATTTTGCGTCCTTCGTTCGACGACGAGACGGAGGCGACCCGTACAGCCACCCGCGGCGAGATCGAGAAACTCCAACTCACTTTGACCGATCTCCATGACAGTCAGCGCTTCTAAGGGGTTTTACGCAGGTTTTCGTGCTGTTTATCTTGATGCAACTCCATTAGATCGCGCCGCAGCACGAGATTGCGCGTTGCTCAAATGAAATTCCCAACGCACTTCGTCTTGATGTTGTGTATCGCGGGTGGGGCCGAGAGGGTCAGGACGACCAGGCAGCGCGGGATGAGAGAGAGACGCAAGAGCCGACGTCGTGACCACGTGTTCGTTTTTTTGACCACACACAGAAACAAAACGCATTTGTTTGCGTTTTTATGTATGTTATGTTGTATATATACTATTTATATGTATATATATATATGTATATACATGTATATATATGTATTGTGACATTTGATAGACATTCAAAGTCCCACGCAACGTACGCGACGCCAGGGAACAGTATGTTCCGTAAGTAAGCTCGGCGATAGTCGCGGGAGCGCGACCTGGCGGCAGCCCGTGAAAACCTCCGGCCGACCGCGCGACAGGAATTACGACGCGCGCAGCTGTCCGCTAGGGGAGGGAGCGAAGGAACTCTCCCCTACATTTGAAGAGAGGAGCTGATAAATACCGCCGACAGCCAAGGAAAAGCTGTCTTGTCTCGTGCCACCTCGCACTTGGTTATTATTCATCCAGCTACTCTCTCGACATCTACAGTTACTTAGAACTTTTCACAGTAGATTCTGTGTTACCTAGAATACGTCGGAATAGTTCTAATACAGTCCGGGAGATTGTGTCGGAAATAGGGCACGAAAGTTATCATAGTTGAATAATTAGAACGTTTCGAGCAGAAATTAATAGTGAAACGTTGTGAATTCGGAAGTGAAGTTGAGTGGCGTGAGATTGCAATCACTGCAATCTAATACGTGCAGCAGAAGGACTAAACGCTTTACTGCTTATACGTAGCTGCACTGTACGCAAAAGAACTTTTTATTCGCATTGCTATAAATTGCGACGTGCATTGTCTACACACGGAAGCATGCCAACGAGGGCAGGACGGATCTGGACGAGACGGGACAAGACGGACCTGGACGGGACGAGCTGCGTGTTCTGGAACGAGAAGAGACGAAGAGGTCGGCGAATTACGTGCGACTCGCTGACGAGAGCCGGCTCCCCGCCGCATGTAATCCACGCTGTGAACGCCGCCGCCCAGGGCTAAGATCACTTCGCTGCCGCAACGTTGCAACCGTCAGGGTCAGGTAACCGCCGAACGGAAGGGAAGGCCAAGGTTGGCGTTGGTGCGGCGCGCTTAGAACGCAGTTTGTGTGCCAGCCGAATAACTAGAGAGAATTTGTGCCTTGCCAGAATATGAACAGAAAACACTAGTAAAATTCAATTGCCTTAACGATCAAAGATCTGAGAAAAAGAAAGACATTTGTAATTATAAGAGATTATGTCTTGTAATGCTTCAGAAGGGTCATGTTTATTGTTGTATAAAAGGATTTAAAGTAAATGTTGTATAAAGTAGTTGAATGGTTTAGCAGACTGTGCATAAGTCAGAATAAGGTTCAGGCAAATGTTATTTTGCAATAAGTAAATTCAGTTTCTAATCCGCCAAAGGCGGACAAGTATTTTGAGTGTATCAACAGCATTATAATTTGTAATAATTTTTTGTTTGATTTTTGTTTTTTTATTAAATTCATGTGTTTTGATTTATTATTTGTGTGTGTGTGTTTGGTCAGCCCTTGTCACTTGTAAGATCCTGCTCCCCTGAGAGTTTCAAAAGCTCGTTTTCGAGCATTCGTCTGCGCTGCTTATGCGCGACTACGCGTAAGGGAGAAGCGTCATATATATACAGCCTATATATATGTATATATAGGCATATATTCAGTATGTCAACGTTCTAATAAATTGTAACTATTCAGCGTTTTGTATACCATTACTAGTCCATTCGAACTTCACGATTTGAACGGCGATTCGCAGACGATTCTTTCGTAAAATATTGTTAATAAGAATTTTTTTAAAATGGATTACAAGAAATCCACCCGACCACTGAAGGGTCAAAAGTGTATTTTGCTCTATTCTTACAAGAAGTTTAATGGGAGCTGGAGGGGGTCCACCCGCCAAAAATATCGATTTTTGTTTTTTTTTATTTAAAAAATAATTTCATTTTTGCTCTTCAAAATGCAATTCACATTTTTGGTTGACGGTCTCTAGAAATTGAGATGTCGTAATTTTTGTAAATGCATGCTTCGAACGTGGGCGTGGTTTGACTTTCAAGATATGGTGTTTGATATGTGTATTATCTTGGTGATGACGACTCTGAAGGGTGCAAGTGTATGGGGGAATTGAAACCATACATATGTTACTGAACAAAAATTTGAATGCGTAAGGAACATTCAACAGCGATTGGGAGTGAGACAGAAAATTGAAACGAACACCTGCTACTAAAAACCTAAGTGATGGGAAAACTATGGTGTAAGAGGTCGATTCACTGATGAAACAATCGATTGGTTGCAGAAATGTTATGGTTATGTCATGGCACAAAATACTGTATAGAATATACTATAAAAATATTGACATGTAAATTATTAAAACTGTATGACGATTTATAAGTGTCATTTGTAAATTACTGTTTTACTCTTGATTAAATTGTATTTTCACCGTTATTCAATCATGTATTAATTATAGTAACATGTATATTTGCAGTAATAAACTTGTCGTTGATGCGACTTTAAATAAAATAAACTAAAAATAATACCGTCTCTGTCACGGGATAAATGTGAGCCTTGATAAGGACAGGTGTGTGTCCTCGACGCCAATTCGCGACAAAAATAATAATAATTACAACAGTATATAATAATTACAATTTAATACAATTTACAATTAATTACAATATAATAATTACATTTTTATCATATTCTTCATGAATGGGATAAATGCTTCATAGAACTTTACATGGGTTAAACAAACCCATTTACTAGTTTATTTCTAAAAACACATTTGCTGTAGATAATTCAATAAATTAACAACTTCATCTACACTGATGATACATAAATAAACAAATTGAATGAACTTTAAAAACACGTGTTGCTTTACTTAACTACTGTTTTATTGTCGTCATAAGCAATACGAATAAAATAATGATTATTATACTCAATATATTATTATACTCAGTTTATTATATTATACCCACAATTTATATTTAAACATCTATAAATATTTTGGAGAGAAATTTTCAATTACACTAACATTTAAATGGAAACATCTAAAAATAATTTAAACTGTCAAAAAAATAATGGTAACATTATTTTTTTTAAGTAAAGATTCCTTGTCATCTCCCAACTAAACAATACAACACACACAATTTATATGCTCACTCTGCTAAAACTTTTCAGCAAATCTGTGTTTGTGTGATGTCTACAAGACTTATTGAAGATGTAAACAACAAATTCAACATTCTTGCTTCTCTCTTAATTTGTTTGGTATTTTCTTAATTTCGTCTATTTGTATCAATTTCTCCCCACACCTGCCATCTATTCATATTACAAATTGTCAATAATGAAGGTGTCAACATCTTCACTCTTTCATTCTTGTTCTGCCATTTCGTTTCCTAACTCCTCTCCATCACATTCCCTTAGGCGTCTTCTTACCCCTACACACTTTAAACGATCAGGCAAGTTCACTCAGCCTAGATCTCCCTCATCTGCAGTTTGTACAGATATCAGTGGTAACCTCTTCATGACTCTGTTATGGTTGGAATACCACAAGGTTTCACACCTAGGAACGTAGGTGTGAAAGAAATATCATTTTAAATGTGCACCCAATAAACCTCAAAAAGATCATAAACTCATAAAAACATATGCTTTAATAATATTCATACCTTAAAGATGAGTTCATTTCGTAGAGTTATGCACACCAAATAAAAACTATTTCATTTAGAACATTAGTTGGATGATTGGTAATGGCAAAACAAAACTCAGTAAGTTGAATGATATGCGTATTAAGGGTGTGAGCAAAGATGATTTCCACAGAAATAATAAGAAAATCCCACATATAATAAAATGAACAACTTCAAATCTGAAAAAAAAAATAAAGTGAAGATGTGAGATAAACGCATCAAATTCTCGCAAAAATATATAGCAGCTTGCAAGAGATTTTGCAAATATTAGTTGTTTTGAGAATCTGTCAGAAATATGTTTTCAATTACAGGTGATTAACTAATCATTGTCGAAAACATTTCTTGGACTTTTAATATTAACAATAAAATAGAAATACACTATTCCAAAAATCGAACCATCAAAACATACGGCAACAATTTGCAAAATGCAAACGATAGTACCCGAAGTCTTGTGCGTGCAGATGTTGAAAAAGGCAAAATGGCCGCATTTTGTTCTGTGGTGCGCTAGAAAGGAGAAGCGCTTTGAAACGGGCGCTGTAAGGTCTCATTCACAAGGCAAACTTAAACGTAACGTAATGCTGTAAACTTAGCCACAAAATTTACACGTAAAAACAAGCGTTCACAATGACGAACGTAAGTTTCGCCTGAACCAATCAGAATTCAATGTACTGAAACTTGATCGATTCGTCTCTTACATGGTGAAAAAATCTTTCCACCATGGTTTCTAGCTTTTTCTTCGAGATTTCTATCGATTTGCCTTTATATACATGCGAGTAGATGTAGTAGTGCTCACATTTCCTTCATCTTATAAACAAGGATTCTAAAGAACCAAATTCATGAGTAATTCGTCGGACATAATTAGTTTATTCGCCATCTCTGGTTAAAGTCATAATAAAAATTGTCCAAATTCTTACACTGAATTCACTGCACGCATCAAAAGCGTTCGTAAACTAGTTCTCTACATTACAATAACACTGACATACCCACAAACTACCTGAACACAATCTGAAATCGAACTTCCATGCTGCTCTCTGATTGGTCTTTGGTAGAATTCCGACGTAAACTTAACGTAAAAGCTTGGAGCTTGCGAACTCTTAAGTTTACGGTCTTACGTCAACGGTTACGTCAAGGCATTGTGAATGGTCTCGTTTAATAACACATTTCTAGGTTTTGCGGCTACGCTATGTTTACGTTTAAGTTTGCATTGTGAATGAGGCCTAAGCCAGGCCACGGGCGCGTCAGAGGTTGTGTCCTCAGAGTTCTCGTGTTTCGCATACGGTGTTCCAGAATCGAAGGCTGCTAACACAGATTCACTTCAATGTTCTTTCCTCTACCATCTGCCATGTCGCAGGGGAGCGGGGTGGGAGGTTGCGGGTTCGCTTTTCTCGATCATGTAGCCCACCCTTCACTTGGGATCTCGATTTCTAGCTAGTTAGAGAGCTTCTCTCCGGAAATACTCCACTTCGGTTGATTTATTGGTGTGTGACTCCGTCAACTGCTTGGGGCGTCTCTGTAATGGCGTTCGTAGGTTTTTGCAAATTTATTAAAAAAAACACACAGTAATACCGATGAAAATTAAAATGAAATCTATCCGCTCTTCGCAATCATTTACTTGTTCAGTTAAAGAAGGCAACATCTATGTTGCCAATGGTGTGAAAGAAATGTATTGTGTATGGAGAGAAAATGCCTTTGGTCTAATCAACACCACCTTCATAGACATACGAGTGTTTAGGTGGCGTTGGTTTAATTCCCGGCGTACGCACTAACATGGCAGCACCAAAACTCGAAAAAACATGTTTTTGGAAATTTCTTTTAATCTTACGGTCGGATCCGAAAATAAATTATTATTTACCCACCAGGAGACATAGACGTTATCTTTAGTATAATATTCAGCATTTAAATTTACGTAGAATGTCTTTTTCGTTAATCATTAACAAATCAATTCATTTATATGTAATAGTTGTTTACACGCACGATGTAGAGCGTCTTCGCCAGACAATAGGATGGGAGAAGTCCTGTCGCCGCCTGGCTTTCCCAGAGGCTGAACAGAGCCGTTACCCCGCGCTGAAGGTGTTCGTAAAACATTTCGTCTCTTTTAATTTTGAATATATGATATTTCCGATAAATTGCACAATTTTCGAGACTTAAGAGTAGATATCAAAGGAAGAAATTGTTAGTTTTTTTTTTAGATTTTGTGTGTGAAGTGAACTTTTCTGGAGATGGTAAACCGCAAATGCTAATTCAACACCCAAACAAATTCACAGCACTAATAGTGGGAGTTTTTCCCTTGGCCGGATGCTGTGCGGCTGCACGGCAGAACAGTGACGGAGCGCCGCGCCTCCACCGTCGAATGGGACGACAGTCTCTCCATCGAGTGCGCAACGGCGTCTTCACTCACGCAAAATGTCGTAGAGAGATGCAGTTTGTAAATCATTTTACAATAACGTTTTTTTGTTTATTTTCACGATCAAGTGTTTCAGAATCAAGTACAGCTATGATAATGCATCTTTTGCTGAAGGTATCTTTCTTCATTTCGGAATTATTTTTATAGTGATTTAATGTATATTATGTAGTTCAGATACATCGAACAATACCAATAAAATATACACACATTACAAAAAAAGGAGAAATAGATACTTACATTACAGTCACCGGTCCAGGATTTATAGCTTTCTTCGGGAAAAAATAATTTTTAATCTCGTGTTGAGATAAAAGCATGAAAGGTTCCCATAATATATTTTCAATAGATAACTTGTAGCGCCGTTTTTCTTTCGGACTTATCGTGTCCTTTAGACTCAAAAAATTTGAATTGTAGAACTTAAATGAGTTATGCGAGAAGTAATAATTCTTTAATTGACCAACGATACTTCGACGATGAACTTTAATCATTCTGGAAAAATCAAAGTGGAAAAATGATTGTGTTTCTGTCTTCTCTCTCTTTCTACAGTGCGACCATTTTATGAACGTGCCTGTCGCGCGGGAAGTCGACCTCAGCGAACGCGTGTCGGATGTCCACAAAGCCGACTGACACACTACAGCAAAACACAAAAAAAGTGGCTCGTGATTTTAGGCTGATTAAACGCTCTATCCCCAGATTTTAGGCTCTCGTAGTGTTCTAAAAATAAAAAAAAGTGTTCATCCAGCTTAAGAACAAAGCCAGCTGACAGAAAATGAAAAATTACATTTAGAACAAAACTTCTTATGCACAATTTTAGGCTAATTACAGTCTCACAAAAGTCTTAATATTATTTATAATTATTAATGTTCATTGTTGGAAAAATCATAACAAATTGCAGCTTTCAGATCAGGGAGTGTATTCAATTTATAAGAATGTTTACTTCCTCACGCTCAAGAAGGAACTTTATCAGGAACTTTATGTAATGCTGCGCGAAAAACGGCGAATTTTCCCAGAAAAACTCGTAATTACAGGGCCCTGGTAAAGAAAAAGTGAATAAATCCAGTTCCTAAATTTAGAAAAAAAATCTAACACGTGGAGCAGTCAGAATCCATGTTTTATGGCTCCTTGATACCGAAAAATAGATTGACGACAAAACGCCCGTCCGTCGTCCGTAGTTTCACTGGGCGCACGTTCTGTTGAGCGCTCCTTTTGCTTGTAGTGGTAGCAGTAGAACTGAGGTTAGTGACTATTTTCTTAGCAATGCAATGCAAACAAATCAGCAGTTCGTTTACCGTTGCAGTTATGTTTGCTATAACTCGGGCCGAAAATGTCTAGTTTTTCAAATGTTGCTTATCTCGGGCTTTTTTTTTATTCTTTCTGGACCTCAAGAAAATGTGCGCATGTAATCTCCTCCCCCCTTACGCCACATAAAGTTTTTCCTGTTTTTTTACCAAATAAATGATTAAATAAAAGCTTTTTGCCCTTTGCGAGACGAGAGTGAAACCTCCCGCCCGCAAGGGAGTTCCCCGGCGAGTGAGTGCCCTTCAGCCGAGCAGGCTTTCCCGCGGGCGCGGCACATTCACAAAACAGTCGCACTGCTCATTGCGAATGTTGTACCAAAATCTGCCTACCTCGTTGGTTGGTTTGTGCACCATGCAATACAATCTAATGCTAACGAGATTGGAATATCAATTAAAACGAACAGTAACCTAAAAAGAAATACATTTTTTGGAATTAAAGAAAACCACTTGTAAACACGTGGCAGTCTGAGTTCAGTCAGAAAACTATAAATGTTTTCTTTAAGTTTTGGCAGTGAAAGCAAGGTCTTGCCGTGAGCTGTCGCGTTGTATACTGGAAGATCATCTGAACTCCTGAAATCAAGAAAAAAGGAACATTTTAGAATTGTATTTCATGTGTTTCAGTACCAAGCTAATATTGAGGCACCGTATTATTCGGAGCTTCGTAAAATAAATAAGGAGTAAATATTCACAGCATTCAAAATATTCAATAACGTTCCCAGAACGCAAAAAATTAACATAATAGCAACATTTATATCCAAAATTACTATTAGTAATATTTTATCATAATATCTGTATAGAATAAAAACTGTATTGGTTCCAGCTTATTTCATACATTATTTATTTTATACAACTATTTCCGTGGCGGAGTAACTTTTTCATCATTGCAATATTTGAAATGAAAACTAGTAGTGCTACAGAATGGCAAAGACTTTCCCGTATTCTTTTTCTATTTCCTTGGGTCTGGGCTAGCTATTCGAAATTCCCGCATAATCTTGTCATAAACCACCTACCGCCGCCCAAAGTACATTTTCTTGACATTTTCTTAATTTTTCCGTTTCTAATGGTAGAACGGAAATATTAATTTTAGAATATTAAAGAACATTAAAACCTCCTTCTGATGGACGATTTGCTGTAAAAAAATGTGGAGCCGTTTTCAAGAAAATGGCATTTAAGCGCTACTAAAACTACAAAATTTAAAGCTCTTTTTCACAGAAAATTTTATAGTTTTCAAAAGAACCTTATTTGAAGTCATATTAAGAGTTTTATATGGTCCAATATATTTGAGACTGTCAATTTAAGAATTATAACACTATAATTCCTTTACTGTACAACTCAATTTCATAAACTCAGTTTGTTCGTATGCCACCATAATAAGTGTATTTTACTCTATTCTTGCAAGAAATTTAAAGAAAATATTTTGAGCAGTTTTTGAGAAATGGCTGGGGGGCTTCATGTAAAGTACCACCAAGAAAGTTGTTCAAAATCGCGGCGCCTCGAGTGGAACCAGATCTATCGGGGAATATCCATTTTGGAAGAAATAGTACTAATGGTTTAGGCGCTAGTGTTGTACACATACACCGGACGGACGTTTTGATTTCAATTGGTTTTTCGATAACAAGGACCCACGAAACAGAGATTCTGGTTACACCACATGTTAGGGGATTTTCCCCCTTAATTTAGCAACTGGTTGTACCCACTCTCTCGTTATTTTTTTTCTGCCGATAATCCGCCGTTTTTTCGCGCAGCATTACATAACTTTCCCTAAACTTCGTGTATTACTCCGTATAGACGTACGTATACGGGAAAGTAAAAAGGAGAACATTACTAGAACGGAAAAACAGAAATTTCCTAATTCCGCCATGCATTATACCACCGCTCATTTCTGATTTTTCCCTCTTAGAATTACAAAACAGCAACCTCACTCAGACTAACGCACAGATAAACACCAACTCATCCAAAGAAGAATTGAATAAGCAACTTAAATAACCCTCAAATATAAAGATTACTGCCCAATTTACATCGAATGCCAGAAAGAGGAGCAAGGAACTGAATTCGCAGTGCACACTACCTGATACTACCAATACCTTCTACCCCAAAGCATCGGTCCCAATTCAGGAGAATCCTATGCCTTTCTGATTGCTTTGAAAGTTACTGAAAACCATTATTTTCACAAAATCCTTAAGTCATACAAAAATCCTGCAACAAAATTCCCAATACTGAAATGGCTAAAATGATTCAAGAACAATACTACCACATTAAATCTGCTAGAATAAGTATTATGGTTGCTCGGCTTCCACCTCAACTTAAAATTCCAGAGGATATAACGGAAAATTCTACAACATTAATAGACCTACGGAAGGAGAATAATATTCATAACATCATGCATACTACCTTTGATAATTTGAGAACAATAGAAAAATGCATGACACAAAAATGGAATAGCACATGGAAAGAATACAAAACAAGTCAACTCCACAGCCAAATTAATAACTTTTATCATATTAAAACTTCCAAGAAGCTCAACCGAAGAGGACTAGTCGCACTATCCAGAATAAGATCAGGTCACACAAAATTAAGCCATCTCTACTTAATTACCAAAACACCCCCTCCACTTTGTGATTCTTGTAACGCAAATTTAACAATATACCACATTAAAGAAAACTGCCCTAAATTCAGTCATCAAAGACAATTTACTAATCTAAATAAAGCTTTAGATACCTTCCTATATTCGACAGAATATCAGAACCAATTGATCAAGTTCTGTGAAAATTGTAATATCCTTAATGATATATAATATTGTATAATTAAGTTATGTATAATATATAATATATGATGCCACACAATGTTAGATTATATATATGTTATGACATTTTTGTTAATGTAATGATGGATAAAATTATATTTGTGTAAGCACTTGTAATGAATAATGTAGTCGCTAATAACCGTACTCGTTGATGCGACTAAACACAAAGAAATAAAAAAAGGAGAACCAAAAAACATGAGCTTCGCCCTTTTGTTGCCGACGGTAAATGTGGTTCAAGGGTGCTCGAAGAGCTTCAACGGTCGCGAATATCAATCGTTACAGGCCATTACGGCGAGGGTAAATTGAAATTGGTGGCACAGCTGCAGCCGATGGTTAGCAATGAGGAACAGAATATCTCGAAAAAAGTTTTAAGATTTCTAGGGCTCATAGAGGTCACAGAAGATAAAATTTTGCCAAGAAACTTGTGTAACTTCATTGTATGAAATTTTCCACCATAAGATCGTTGGGAAAAAGTTACCTTCTTTGATGCCTTACACATGTGTTCCAAAAAATTGTCCACCAATGTATTTACAACGCAAGTTCAATTTTTGCGTAATGCAGCTAATCATTGTCTTTTTGGTGCGGAGTATTATACAAATCATTGAGTTTTGAGACATGGAAAAGCCAGAAAGTCAGTTGCGTCATTTTAAGTGTCCTTGTGATGCAGAAATTGTACACTAAGATAAAAATATATGAACAAACCTGTGAATTGAAAGTTTTACACTTAATAATAACATCGCTCGAACGACGTAATCCACCGGAATACCATTCATTTCGACTTCAAGGTCAGCCAAATTCACATGCAATGCTCCGAGGCCGTTAGCTATCAGGATTGTCATTGGCCCATAGAAATTGTCCGTCCAACCTGGGAAGGGTTCTTCCATTGTAGGACCCACTACAAAAGAAGAAAAAAATAGCACTCTCGAATTACCCCATAATAATCCTTAACAACTGTTTTAAAAATGCTTATTAGTCTCTGTCATTCACAGTTGTTAAAATTTTTGTTCGAGTATTAAAGAAGTATTCAATCTCAAAAATACGTTTTTTATTAGGTGAAGTGTTTAGTATATAGTCAATATTACTAGAAACTAGTGGTGCTACAGAATGGCACAGACTTTCTCCTATTTGTTTTCTTTTTAATAATTCTAACTAATATTTATGTACATACCTATAGACGGTCGTATGATCCCAATGGGTAGTTTGTTTCGGAATTCGTTTACTATTTGCTCTGCCATTGCTTTACTAAATATGTATGTATTGATGCTATTCTCCACCAACCTGATAAATACAATAATAAATTAATAACATCGCCAACTATTAAATTTGAATATCTACTATTGAATATCATTAGACCCAACAAGCATTTCAAAATTATAACCAAATTGGCAAAACATTAAAGAAACTCTAAAGAAAGTGATTGCTTTGATTTTAACCCTTGTTGTTAGTTGTCAATATTATTTGTGTAATAAAAGACATTACTTTTACTCTAATTTCACTTTCACAGACTGACACCGCCTGAAACAAAACGCGGGAAACTCGAATTTACCTTTTCCAAAAATTGAACATGATTTTATTTGAAGATCTGCTGTTAGGAACACATTTCATATGAAAAAAAAATATATTCAGCCACGATATTCCTTGGCACTACCTCGGTACTTGTACCATTGTTCTGGATGTGGATTCAGTTATTCAATTAAACACACAAATTGCTCACTGTTGGATATTGTGTTTGAGGAGACGTGTTCCCCAAAAAATTTTAGAAGTTCGCTGTGACAGGTACATAAAGTTCTGTGGCCATCTGGATTGCGATAGACGGGATTCTTTTTCACTTAACGCGTTTTTATCCGTGCATGTAAGGAAACGGATGCAGTTGTGTGGGTCAAAGGATTGTAAAATCCCTTGCACCCACTACAGTTACTTTCTCTCATCCATATCCCCTCAGTTTAAAAAGATCCCGTTCGAACAAAAACACATGAATAGCAATATGAGTTCTTTTTAAATAGCACTTTGCTACCCGTTACTTGGGTAAGTAATTTACGTACTTTCTATTTTAGTTATTTCACATTTCCTATTAATTATTAAAATGCATGGCAATTGTTTAAAAAATCTGTCGCAATCTGTCACATGGCAATTGTTTAAAAATTGCAAATTTATATTTTATTATTACATCTGAATTGATATAATTTTATTTCACTTTAAGCTCTAAAAAACGAACATCGGTAAAAATCCCTGAAACGTAAAATTTGATATTATTATGCACTCGAATTAACATTAGTAATTAAATTCTGAACTATTATTTCTGTAACCTTACCTTCCAAAGCATGAAATTCCTTCGAATTTACGCAGGAACCATTAAAATTACCGTAAATAGTTTATTAATATATAGTAATTAATGAAAGTGAATTTATGGAAAGGAAAAATATGCTCACTTGGGGGTCAGAACGTCCAGAAGCAGAGGGTCCATCTTCTCAACCGATTCGACGTAGGTCCGCCAGTCGCCTGGAGGAGGGTACAGCCTTTCGTCAATCTCTCGTCGGTTGCAGTTGGTGTAGGCGGTTGACACGTAGACAAAAGCCTTTGCAAGAGAAAACCCAGTTTATTTCACTCATGATTACGTTTTGAAACAGACTGAAGGAAACTAGAGAGAGAAGATATTAAGTGCGAAAGAAAGAAAATATTCATAAGAATTAAAGAGGAGTAAATTGAGTAAATTTGAAAAATGTAACTCATTTTGAAGATCTATAGACATCTTACAAATCTGATACAATTGCAAACAACCTCTTTCTTTACGTTCTTGAAGTGGCAGGATTAAAATATCTTGGTATAAATCGTTGTTTAAATTACACATTTCTTAACTGCTTTTTCAATTAATATTTCATTCTAAAATAAACTAGTGGTGCTAAAACAGCACTAACTTTTTCGCCTTTAGTAATAGTTATGTAATACCATTTAAACTAGTTATGAAATACACGTTTTTAAAATAAATTACAAAACTGAATGAATGTTTATTCATTTGAAATTTTATCTATTCCTTTACAAACTAGTTCAGAATGCATTTCCTAATGTAGAAATCATTTTGAAAGTTTATCTTATTTTGATGATAACTAATTATGCTGCTGGAATATCGTTTTCATAATTAAAAGTAGTTAAAAGCAGATTGCGAATGTCATTGACTCGACAACATTTCAAAGATCTTGCTATTTTAAGAGGCCGTAACGATATTACGAGAGAAATAATTTTTAACGATCTGATTGGCGATTTTGAGGCAAAGAAAGTGCCTCTTTAACGTATTAAAATGCATGTGTATATGGGAACCAAAAGTTAATAATTACAACACAGTTAAATGCATGAATAATACGGTTACAGAAAATCTATTAATATAAGTCGTTTTTAAGCGTTTTTGATATTTTTTCTCAGATTTCCCAACCAATTTTTTATCCAGGTGCCCTCACCATAGCAAATCCGGCCCTGCTATTGCATACCAACATACCATCAACCAAATCATGTGTAAACAGCATGGAAATATGTCTGCTGCACCTCAACGAAAGTACTGCCTCTTGCTCTCCACTGGGAGCGCTGCGATCGCATCGGATGAAAAGAAATCATAAGGAGCTTCGCAACTGATATTTTAAACTGTGTTAGTGATGCTACAACAGCACGTACTTTCTCGCGATATTATTAATGATTTAAATTATATTAATGTGTTATGACAATTTCTGTCCCATACTTCAACTACCTAAAACGAACTAAACTACAAACTAAAATAAATCTTTAAATTTTGGAAAACTTTAATTTTCAACTCACAAGAACGTTTGCTCAAAAAGCTAATGTAATGTTTATAGAGAAACGGATAATTGACGTTTTACTGTGTTGCTTAATATTTGTTGAAATTTTGAAAGTTTGTAATATGTAAAGTATTGCTGGTGAAATGCTGATATATGTATAGATAAATGACCTTTCGTTCAGTGAATATGTGTATATATTGTGATATACCAATTATTCAGGAAACGAGTAGACGATCGCAGGTGGTTGCTTGCGGGCTTTGGGAAAAATATGGAAGTCGGTTATTTTTGTGAAGTAGAAAGTTTTGTTTGTTTGGACGAGTGATAGTTAAAAACCAAAAAGTTCTGCGAAGTTGTAGTCGTTCATTGAAGTAAAAATAGAATTGCTGAGTGTAGTGCACCCTGAAAGTGATTTAAGTTATCTAGGTGCAGCGCCCGCCAAGATCAGTCAAGGAATACTTAAGTTTTATGGAGAAAATCAGAGAAGAGAGAAGTTGAATTGTGATCCAGAAGTGGCAAAATGTCTGCAAACAACGAGCAAATCCGCAGCAATCAATAGCCAAAACTTTCAGATGTTTCTCGTCCCCCGTATGGCGGGCGGATCGGGTTGCCCAGGCAGATGAAATGGTAAGCAAATGGTAGATTTGACATTCAGTAGAGAAAAAGAGATTTTGTTACGATATACTCTGACGCAAACCCGCCCCGAACACCCAAATTTAATTAATTTACTAATTCTTTCAACAATGGTTGAGCGTCTGGGCGGGTGCGCAGATATCTGCTCTTTCGAGCTTACTTTATCTCAGGGCAGTGGGATCTTTTGGGGTGTGATAGCAATCCAAAACACAGGAACACAAATAACAGTAAAACAAAGTTTAATTATTTAAAAAATAATAACCAAAGCCACTACACACAAATCATCATCATCCTCCTTGAAATTTTCAAAGCATACCATCAACACACAATATTCTCTTTAAATCAAAATAACTAAAGACTCTTCAAATTCTATACACTGAATTACTGTTTATTGAAATGAGGAATTCCTTTGAAATTAAACTGATTAAATTTACTTCCTCACTTAACTCAACAACTGCGTACTCTTACCGCTCTTATTTACATTTGTTTTTCCTAAAATTATCTGAACAATAAACGTGCTCTGTGGCACGACTTCCTCCACCCTTCAATGCAATTATTACTACATAAATTTACTTCAATTCATTGACAAATCTAACAGGTAATCAGGCGTCAAAATGGCTAGCGCATTTCTACTTGCGACTGAAAGTTATTTCGCCTTCATAGTCCAGTACCTCCCCGTATAACTTCTCTTAACATTTTCTTTCAGCGCGGCGCGAACATGACCTAGATTTCGCTTGCACCGTTACCTCGCCCTTCGCGTTGAGCTGGCCTTGCGTCTGGTCGCTGGCAGCCGAGTGAACGCTACCGGCACGTGCGGCGCAAGTCGCGGGCTTGTGTCTGGCGACTCGCTGCCCTTCGCGCCCCTGTCTTCTCTCTTCCGCTCCCGGCGCCGTCCCTCTCTTCTGTCTTCTCTTCCCGGCTAGGTCCCTCTTCTATCTTCTGCTCCCAGCTCCGTCCTCCTCTTCTGTCCTCTCTCCCGGCTCCGTCTCCTTAGTCCGATTTCGAACGGTCCTCGCCCGTCTCCAAATCTCGTTCGGCACGTTCTTTGCTCGTGCCCAGTGTTTTCGTACGCCGGCGTGATGTGTGGTTCTCGCCGCGTACCAGTTTTCTCTCTCACTCCAGCTGCAGATTTTGTGGTTTAATCTGAGCGTCAACTTGTGTCGCAACTTAACAGGCGACCTCCTTCACGGTGCCGTAACTGAAGAAAAGCTTTCTTGAATATTCAACAAATTCGCGGACGACTAACTAGACGCCTTTCTGACGCCTAACACTCCTAACTAATGATGTTCTTACGAATAATATGTTGCAATCGGCGACCGTTGCTTCGGCGATGGAATGAACCAGCAGAGCCGCTTCCACGGACGTAAAACCCAAAGAGTGCTGCTGCTGCGGCGGGCGTGAACCAGAGAGAGAAGCTGCCTCTTCCACGGACGAAAACTCAAGAGAGTGCTGCTACTGCGGCGGGCGTAAACGAAAGAGAACGCTTCCGCTTGCGAACTCGCGTTTTATGCCTTCTGCCTGTAGGGGTAACGCGGCGCCTCCTCCTCCCCTCTCCAGCTAATGCACGTCATTTTCTCGCGACTTTCGGCGGACGCCGCGGGCGACAATTTCCTCGTCCGCGGGCGCGCCCTTTTTAAACTGCGTCGCGCTCTCTTCCTCGTTCTTTTATGGTGTTTTATGGTGATCGGGCACCTGTGACGAACCTCTGAACTCACGTTCGTCACAATACATACACACACACACAGGGTGAGTCACGTAACTTTAGCACCTCCTGTAACTTTTTCACGGTTGAAGCTATTGCAATGCAATTTTTACAGAAGTGCATGAGGGAATGGGGCTAATTGATACGTGAATTCATTTCTGTTTTATCACTCGTATTTTACGAGGTATTTGAGATAACTTTGTTTTTTCATATGGAACTACACATATTTTTGCAATCTATTATGAGGAGCGTAAAAAGGCGAATTCAATGATATACATATTATCATATATTAGATAAGCATTTTTTTAGTAATTTTGATTTTTGCGACTAGGCTTTAACGAATATTTTGAATGTACACCTCGTACTTGTAACAGTTCGTACTTGTACACCTCGTACTTGTAACCACACTAGGTCACGCAGCACTTAACCGGCAAACTCGCTTGCGGGGACGGGAAGGGAAGGTATCTTATTATTTGAAGATATGAAACATATGCCAAATATTCACAAAACTGTTGCAGGTTTTCCCCTTGAACTCTGCTTTCCATCCTTCCGCATATTCAATTTTTTTTTGTCTTTCTTTGGTTGAAGGAATTGAAGGATTGAAAATAAGAATTTGTCATTATGTATTGTAATAAAATTGTTATTACTTCAACTCCTTTTTATTGGATTTTATATCACAGGATATTAATGGGATTTTGAAGCTAAACACTATCAGAATAAATATTAAGACTGTACAAAGAATATTGCATGTTCTGAGCAAACACTTTAAATATTAATAAGCATATAATAATAACTTCGGTATGGAAACAAACTGATTTCAATACATACTACTTATGAAAATGAGGAAGGACTGAAAGCAGAGTTCAGGAAAAACTGCATCAGTTTTGTGAATATTTGCAATATTTTCGTATCTTCAAGTACTAAACTTTCTTCCCTTCCCCGAGCGCCCTTTTGCCGGTAGAGCGCTGCGTGACCTCGAGTGGCGGACTGTTAGGAGTACATTCAAAAAATCCGTTAAACTCTAGTCGCAAAAATCAAAATCACTCAAAAAAATGCTTATCTAATATATGACAATATGTATATCATTACATTAGTCTTTTTACGCTCGTCATAATAGTCTGAAAAAATATGTATAGTTCCATTTGAAAAAAACAAGTTATCTCAAATATCTCATAAAATACAAGTGATAAAACAGAAATGAATTCACGTATCAATTACCCCATTCCCTCATGCACTTCTGTATATATATACCTTGCAACACGGACAAAATATATGGATTATGAAATAAGTTTTCAACGCACCGCAACGTAGCAGCCGCGTCGCAGCTCTATTGTCCCCATACATGCAGACGCCGCGCCGCGGATGGGTGCGCGGGCGATTGAGCGACGCGGGCCACTTGAGCAGGGCGCCTGCGGGAGCGGAGCCCTTCACGACCGCCCTTCTTTGCTTCTTCCGATTCCAAGTTTTCCCCGGCACGCGACTTGCATGTTTCCAACGACGTCCGCCGCCCCGCGTTATTTACACAGTGGCCAGAACACATTTTCGAACGTTGCGCCGAGCTCTGATGCTCGCCCCGATCGGCCGCTGGGTGCTGTGAGCGCCTCGCGCCGGGCGCGGGGCTCGTGCGTAGGCGAAGGCCGATGCGCCGCCGGAGTGGCAGCGAGGCCCTGCGCGGCCTGACGAGCGGACCTCCCGCCCCCCCCGCCAAAACAACGAACACCCATTCAATGCGTGTCAACAATGGCGAATTGCAATTAGTAGCATAAATAGCGAACCCCGGCACGACTGCGACCCCTCTCCCCATCAAAGCTCTCAGAGGCCAAAAGCAACGCCAGCCGACAGGTAGCCGACAGGCGAGCTCCATCGTAGCGACCTGGTCCGAGCGACAGGTTACAGTATATATATGTAAGACCGGCGCAGTCACGTGGTAGTTGCCGTATCTATTCCCCGCGAGGAAACAGACACTACGAGCGTTGCCCGTTGGGCATTAGGGAGCGCGCCAGCGAGGAAAGCAGCTCAGCGGGGGCGTTCACACGCGTCATTGCTCTTAACTCTCAGCGCTGAGCAGGCCAGCGCATGCGGTCCCGCGGGGAGGACAAGCTAGTCGAGCTTCTGGAGCAGTAGTCGACAAGTGGCGAGTCCATGGTGAAAGAAATTAGTTACTGAAAACGCCTCACTGTAAGTGAACAAAAGTAACTAAACGGATCATACGATTTTCCGCAAAATTTAAATTCACCAATTGATCAAAGCATACTTAAGGTGCTGTAAAATTTAAAAGGATTCTATTAGTTGTTATTTTGCAACATTATATCAAACTTCAACGACCTTAAAATTTTCTCAAAAGCGCATCGAAATATAGTTTAATTTTTTCCAGATGCAGCAAATTCCCTGCTTATAAAAACATTTCACATTAAAATAATGATTGAAATATTTGCATCATAAAACGAACAATTTTACAGAAATAGACATTCGACAAGAACCCTTTTGCAAAACTAAAAGAGGTTTAATAAAATATTCCACGCGTCCGTCAGTAGTACCTCGAGTCTGGTCATGCGCAGCGCCAGCTGGCAGAGCTCGCTGGTGCCGCGCGTGTTGAGGCACACAGCCTTGGGCAGCGGGTCGTTGAAGCGCACGCTGGCGGCGGCGTGGAAGACGACCGCCACGCGCTCCTCCAGCAGCTTCCGGTCGTCGGCGCTCAGCCCCAGGCCCCGCAGCGCCACGTCGCCCTCCACGCCCCGCAGCTTGCTCAGCGCCTGCGGCTGCTGGCGGCGCACCACGTCGAACAGCTGCGCACACGCCAGCGCTCCCAGCCCTCGCCCCACACCCCACAGCCGCTCCCACTCACGCGCGCGCGAGGCTACTCACCGACACGTTGGTGAAGTGCTCGATGCGCTGGTGCGCCGGCACGCCCTTCTTGGCGCGCACCAACACGAAGATGGTGCCGATGGCGGGCGCCTCTCGCAGCAGCTTCTCGATGAGCACGCGCCCGATGAAGCCCGAGCCGCCGGTGATGAAGACGTCTTTGCCCGCGAAGAAGGAGGCCACCCGCCCACGCTCCACGCCCTCAGCGCCACGCTCCTTCCGCATTGCTCACCCTCCTGGTTGCATCAGGCAAGGAAATGAAAAGATTCTCGATGAGAAGACATCTTTGCCCGCGAAAAAGGAGGCCACCCGCCCACGCTCCACGCAGTCGCCGCCACGCTCCTTCCGCATGGCTCTCCCTCCTGGTTGCATCAGGCAAGGACATGAAAAGATTCTCGATGAGAAGACGTCTTTGCCCGCGAAGAAGGAGGCCACCCGCCCACGCTCCACGCCCTCGCCGCCACGCTCCTTCCGCATGGCTCTCCCTCCTGGTTGCATCAGGCAAGGAAATGAAAAGATTCTCGATGTGAAGACATCTTGGCTCGCGAAGAAGAAGGCCACCCGCCCACGCTCCACGCCCTCAGCGCCACGCTCCTTCCGCATGGCTCTCCCTCCTGGTTGCATCAGGCAAGGACATGAAAAGATTCTCGATGAGAAGACGTCTTTGCCCGCGAAGAAGGAGGCCACCCGCCCACGCTCCACGCCCTAAGCGCCACGCTCCTTCCGCATGGCTCTCCCTCCTGGTTGCATCAGGCAAGGACATGAAAAGATTCTCGATGAGAAGACATCTTTGCCCGCGAAGAAGGAGGCCACCCGCCCACGCTCCACGCTCTCACCGCCACGCTCCTTCCGCATGGCTCTCCCTCCTGGTTGCATCAGGCAAGGAAACGAAAAGATTCTCGATGAGAAGACGTCTTTGCCCGCGAAGAAAGAGGCCACCCGCCCACGCTCCACGCCCTCAGCGCCACGCTGCTTCCGCATGGCTCTCCCTCCTGGTTGCATCAGGCAAGGAAATTAAAAGATTCTGGATGAGAAGACATCTTTGCCCGCGAAGAAGGAGGCCACCCGCCCACGCTCCACGCCCTCACCGCCACGCTCCTTCCGCATGGCTCTCCCTCCTGGTTGCATCAGGCAAGGAAATGAAAAGATTCTCGATGAGAAGACGTCTTTGCCTGCGAAGGAGGCCACCCGCCCACGCTCCACGCCCTCACCGCCACGCTCCTCCCGCATGGCTCTCCCTCCTGGTTGCATCAGGCAAGGAAATGAAAAGATTCTCGATGAGAAGACATCTTTGCCCGCGAAGAAGGAGGCCACCCGCCCACGCTCCACGCTCTCACCGCCACGCTCCTTCCGCATGGCTCTCCCTCCTGGTTGCATCAGGCAAGGAAACGAAAAGATTCTCGATGAGAAGACGTCTTTGCCCGCGAAGAAAGAGGCCACCCGCCCACGCTCCGCGCCCTAAGCGCCACGCTCCTTCCGCATGGCTCTCCCTCCTGGTTGCATCAGGCAAGGAAATTAAAAGATTCTCGATGAGAAGACGTCTTTGCCCGCGAAGAAGGAGGCCACCCGCCCACGCTCCACGCCCTAAGCGCCACGCTCCTTCCGCATTGCTCTCCCTCCTGGTTGCATCAGGCAAGGATATGAAAAGATTCTCGATGAGAAGACATCTTTGCCCGCGAAGATGGCGGCCACCCGCCCACGCTCCACGCCCTCAGTGCCACGCTCCCCCCGCATGGCTCTCCCTCCTGGTTGCATCAGGCAAGGAAATGAAAAGATTCTGGATGAGAAGACGTCTTTGCCCGCGAAGAAAGAGGCCACCCGCCCACGCTCCACGCCCTCACCGCCACGCTCCTTCCGCATGGCCCTCCCTCCTGGTTGCATCAGGCAAGGAAATGAAAAGATTCTCGATGAGCACGCGCCCGATGAAGCCCGAGCCGCCGGTGATGAAGACGTCTTTGCCCGCGAAGAAGGAGGCCACCCGCCCACGCTCCACGCCCTCAGCACCACGCTCCTTCCGCATGGCTCTCCCTCCTGGTTGCATCAGGCAAGGACATGAAAAGATTCTCGATGAGAAGACATCTTTGCCCGCGAAGAAGGAGGCCACCCGCCCACGCTCCACGCTCTCACCGCCACGCTCCTTCCGCATGGCTCTCCCTCCTGGTTGCATCAGGCAAGGAAACGAAAAGATTCTCGATGAGAAGACGTCTTTGCCCGCGAAGAAAGAGGCCACCCGCCCACGCTCCACGCCCTCAGCGCCACGCTGCTTCCGCATGGCTCTCCCTCCTGGTTGCATCAGGCAAGGAAATTAAAAGATTCTGGATGAGAAGACATCTTTGCCCGCGAAGAAGGAGGCCACCCGCCCACGCTCCACGCCCTCACCGCCACGCTCCTTCCGCATGGTTCTCCCTCCTGGTTGCATCAGGCAAGGAAATGAAAAGATTCTCGATGAGAAGACGTCTTTGCCTGCGAAGGAGGCCACCCGCCCACGCTCCACGCCCTCACCGCCACGCTCCTCCCGCATGGCTCTCCCTCCTGGTTGCATCAGGCAAGGAAATGAAAAGATTCTCGATGAGAAGACATCTTTGCCCGCGAAGAAGGAGGCCACCCGCCCACGCTCCACGCTCTCACCGCCACGCTCCTTCCGCATGGCTCTCCCTCCTGGTTGCATCAGGCAAGGAAACGAAAAGATTCTCGATGAGAAGACGTCTTTGCCCGCGAAGAAAGAGGCCACCCGCCCACGCTCCGCGCCCTAAGCGCCACGCTCCTTCCGCATGGCTCTCCCTCCTGGTTGCATCAGGCAAGGAAATTAAAAGATTCTCGATGAGAAGACGTCTTTGCCCGCGAAGAAGGAGGCCACCCGCCCACGCTCCACGCCCTAAGCGCCACGCTCCTTCCGCATTGCTCTCCCTCCTGGTTGCATCAGGCAAGGATATGAAAAGATTCTCGATGAGAAGACATCTTTGCCCGCGAAGAAGGAGGCCACCCGCCCATGCTCCACGCCCTCAGCGCCACGCTCCTTCCGCATGGCTCTTCCTCCTGGTTGCATCAGGCAAGGATATGAAAAGATTCTCGATGAGAAGACGTCTTTGCCCGCGAAGAAGGAGGCCACCCGCCCACGCTCCACGCCCTAAGCGCCACGCTCCTTCCGCATGGCTCTCCCTCCTGGTTGCATCAGGCAAGGATATGAAAAGATTCTCGATGAGAAGACATCTTTGCCCGCGAAGAAGGAGGCCACCCGCCCACGCTCCACGCCCTAAGCGCCACGCTCCTTCCGCATTGCTCTCCCTCCTGGTTGCATCAGGCAAGGATATGAAAAGATTCTCGATGAGAAGACATCTTTGCCCGCGAAGAAGGAGGCCACCCGCCCACGCTCCACGCCCTAAGCGCCACGCTCCTTCCGCATTGCTCTCCCTCCTGGTTGCATCAGGCAAGGATATGAAAAGATTCTCGATGAGAAGACATCTTTGCCCGCGAAGAATGAGGCCACCCGCCCACGCTCCACGCCCTAAGCGCCACGCTCCTTCCGCATGGCTCTCCCTCCTGGTTGCATCAGGCAAGGATATGAAAAGATTCTCGATGAGAAGACGTCTTTGCCCGCGAAGAAGGAGGCCACCCGCCCACGCTCCACGCCCTAAGCGCCACGCTCCTTCCGCATGGCTCTCCCTCCTGGTTGCATCAGGCAAGGATATGAAAAGATTCTCGATGAGAAGACATCTTTGCCCGCGAAGAAGGAGGCCACCCGCCCACGCTCCACGCCCTAAGCGCCACGCTCCTTCCGCATTGCTCTCCCTCCTGGTTGCATCAGGCAAGGATATGAAAAGATTCTCGATGAGAAGACGTCTTTGCCCGCGAAGAAGGAGGCCACCCGCCCACGCTCCACGCCCTAAGCGCCACGCTCCTTCCGCATGGCTCTCCCTCCCGGTTGCATCAGGCAAGGATATGAAAAGATTCTCGATGAGAAGACGTCTTTGCCCGCGAAGAATGAGGCCACCCGCCCACGCTCCACGCCCTCAGCGCCACGCTCCTTCCGCATGGCTCTCCCTCCTGGTTGCATCAGGCAAGGAAATGAAAAGATTCTCGATGAGAAGACGTCTTTGCCCGCGAAGAATGAGGCCACCCGCCCACGCTCCACGCCCTCAGTGCCACGCTCCCCCCGCATGGCTCTCCCTCCTGGTTGCATCAGGCAAGGAAATGAAAAGATTCTCGATGAGAAGACGTCTTTGCCCGCGAAGAAAGAGGCCACCCGCCCACGCTCCACGCCCTCACCGCCACGCTCCTTCCGCATGGCCCTCCCTCCTGGTTGCATCAGGCAAGGAAATGAAAAGATTCTCGATGAGCACGCGCCCGATGAAGCCCGAGTCGCCGGTGATGAAGACGTCTTTGCCCGCGAAGAAGGAGGCCACCCGCCCACGCTCCTTGCCCCTATCGCCACGCTCTGTCTTAGTCCGCCGTGCGTCCACGTCTCACTTGTTGGGGAATTCACCCCGGAGGCGTCGCCTAGGCGCTAGCGTCCAGGACTCCCCGCAGACGCACAACACTGTTGGCCAGCACTTAGGCAACTGGGCAGGGGGAATCTGGATCCCCGTCGGACCTCTCTCTGTGGGATCGGGAGCATTTCTTCTTCCGGCTTGCTTGCTTGCTTGCCATCCTTCTTGCTCTGCGGTTGACGCGCCGGGGGCCCAACTGTGAGTTGGGGGGCGACGCGGGGCGCAGCATCGCCTACTCACTGCACCCGCTTTGCTGACGGCGTGAGTGCCGTCGCGAAACTCAGAGTCCGGATGGTCGTCTCCACCAGAGATCGCCACATCGCACGCAACCACGATCCCCCCTGCGGGGGCACGAACGTGTGAGGGTGGCAGGTCCACATGGAAAAGATTAGAAACACTGTTGTGTTCATTCTGCTGACTACTAATGAGCCATTGCAGCCTAGATGGACTCGTCGCCTCGCCTTGAAGGAGTAGGACCGCCCTGCGACGGGGCTGCGTGGAGCGGCGCGGAGGCCCCGTGGCGCGGGCGGGCGGGGGAGCGGCGCATCGCTGCGGGAGGGGATTTTGGAAAGTATGAGCGGAGCAGCACATGCATTATTTGCAAAGGAATATTACGAAGCTTTGTAAAGACGTTTATATCGGCAAAAATAGGTCGAACGGTAAAGGCTGAAGTGTTAGTCGTTCTATTTAATGCAATATGCGTTGTAAGATCGGGTACAGATTAGTAATTGGTTGATAGTATCCAATTTTGTATGTGATTGAGTTTTAAAATAAATATAAATTGAAAGTCAATGCAAGATTCGGAATTAGATCGCCCAAACACATGGTAATCCGAAGGAGCCAGATCAGGGCTGTACGGGGGATGCTGTAAGACCTGATAACTCAACCTCTGAATGTGTGGGGGCGCGCGTTGTCGTGAAGGATAAGACCGCCTCTACGCAGAAATCCTCTGCGGCGGCTCCGTATTGCTGGCTTCAGCTCATTCTCCAACATGGCGCTGTACCGGGCACTGTTCGCTGTTTCACCCCTTTTGCTGATAATGCTCCAAAATCGGCCCATTCGTCTCCCAAAAAAGGGTGAAAAGTCCCTCTCGGGCAGAGGGCTGAGACTTGAATTTCTTCTTGGTCTTTTGCTTTCTGGTTCTTAATGATGCACGCAGGTTTCCTCTCCTGTGACGATACGTGAGAGTAAGTCATGTCCTTCAGCGTTGAATGAAATGATGTGACAGCATGTACACGCATCATGCTAGGCACCAGAGGGCATCCTAGGCGCACCCTTGTGCACACAAAAAACTGTACTTGGGAACCTCACTAATAGTGGTAGGAGCTGATCCGACACGGACACTCAGTTCTTTGGCCGAAGGTTCTACAGAAACACGCCGGTCCTCGCGAACCATGGGCTCAGCGCGTCCCACATGGCGCTGGGATGGCCGGAGCGTTGCTCATCTCTGACTGACGTGCGTCCACTTTTAAAGGCTTCTACCACTCGTGTTCTCTTCTCTCACTAATGCAGCTGCCTCCGTACCTTTCCAACATCCTTCTATGGATTTGTTGAGGTTTTACGCCATCAGACCACGAGAATCGTATTACTGCTCACTGTTCTTCGACGGAGCACACAGCTAGGGGCGCCGCTATTTTGTTTCAATTGCCATTCCTACTCAGCTTGTCATTCCATCTGGCGGCATATGCTGGGACTTTCACAAAGCATCCGTATTCACTTCCCGGCACTTTCAAATACCTGACGTGTTAATTGCATTTAATACTATTAGATTTCTCGTACTTTTTGAATTGCCCTCATAGTAGTAGTAGTAGGGGGTTGAAAAAGTTTTAATTTTGCAACTTTTCAAAATCAGTACGATCAGAGGTTTAATGCGTAAAAATAGGACCTAGGCAATTGTTAAAAGCGTGCTTTACCAGTTGGAATTATAGGGTTCGAATCCTGGAAAGATAAATTTTCTTTCGAAAGTGTTCATCGCCTTCAATATTGACACTAGAGATTTCTTTCTCAATGCAATATATTTATCAATATTTTTCTTTAAATTATTTCATGTACACATTTTTGACAATGTGAGTAATTTTGTGAATTTATGAAGACGTTTTGGAGTTTGCCTTAACCAAAGGGGCCCTGAAAATATATTGCAAGTGCCTGCGTGAGATGTGGCCGATAGCCCAGTTGGTTGGCGCTGGTGTGGGACGTTGAAGACCGCGGATTCATCTCCTGGCCCGCACCAAATATTTTTCCTTCTTTGAACGTTTTGAGCAAGAATAAATGACAATACTCTGAATTCAATGGTAGAAAACCATTTTTAATGAAACTTTTGAATCGTCAAAAAATTAAAGTTATGTATTCTTTTTCAATTCCACCTTTTTGACGTAATGGCCGAAGTGTTAAAGACACAACCTCCGATATTAAAATAGAAGTTGTTTCCGTTCGAGAATGTATGTACTGTTCTAGCAGCACTAGCTTTAAAATATCTTCCAAATGCAATTCATACTTGAAGTCTGTACGAGGGTAAAATATGGTTCTCTTTTCGGCAGGGAACTGGATTCTGTATTGATCGGCCCAAATGGCCCCGTCCATTAGGTTTTCTTGATTTCGAAATGTCAAGGAACTATTATTCATCATTATAATTCTAAATATCCATCATGCAGCCAAACTGGAAGCCAAAACCTATTACAATACAGAAGCAGGATTTACTTTTGCATGGCCCAACCGTAGGCCGCCCACAAAACTACACATTTTCGTTAATTAGTTATAAAATCTTATGTTATTGTTCGCCCATCAAATGTTTAAACATATTCTAAAACGCTCAGAAATCAAATAGGATGTTATTTAAAAGAAAATCTTACCTATTGAAATCTTTTAGCAGAGTTAAAATTATATCTCCTCAATGTGCAGACAACACAGCACTAGTAGCCTTCTTCTGAAATACTAAAAGCGCACTGACTGTGCGGCCAAGTTTTCATAGGAACACAAACGCGGCCTACTTTTTTTCTTGACGTATGGAGGGAGAGAAATATTTGCATGATTGCATATTTAACCACTGGCCTATTTGAGAAACATGTTACATCTACCTTTCTAAGCAGCAGAGTTGGGCATAAATGATTACATTTGTGATCAGTCAAACATAAAATTACTTCGTATGAATTTGCAGTGTAATCGTATTTTCTTAGTAATCATATTTAGCCCTAATCGTCTTGCCTGATTGTTTTGTAGCTTGCGATTCCCTTTCAATCTGGTTACTTTATAGTGTAACGGCTCATAAACCTTAACACTAAATAATGTAAATAATAATTGATGCATTAATTATTTCTCCCCAACCTGGGCGAGTTAGACCTATTCGTGCTTATAAATTCACGTGAAATAAACAGATGTTTACTTTGACACAATGACTGCCAAATTCACAGGACTAATTTATTCGGCGAGTTTCCGAAATTTCAATTGCTTGTGACATGCGCACCCCTATCTTCGTATTAATAACAAAATCTATCTGTTTACATACGAATTGCAAGTTATTTCCTATTACTTTAAATCGAAATTTTCATCACAGACTCGCAATGACTACTATTGAATCGTTCTGTGTCCCGTTACAGTACAGATTTATATTTTGTACGGGTCCGCGGTCCCTATTCAAATAACGAAATAATATTATATTTTATTTTGGGAGCCTAACTCTCTATCGTATTCTTTTCCCTGCCATTTGACTTCTACTATCTACTGGAAAGAAATTAACACGGATTTCACAATGTTGCTGGATTTCACAATGTAATATCGGCAGCTATTTATTATACCGATTCTCTTTTCGCCGTTTTAACGTTCAGCGAATCAACTCCTCATTCTAATACACAGAACATAACAACGAAAGGCATGTATAAACCCATTTGACATAAAGCAAATTATTTTAACAAGGAAAAATCAACATATCACTCACACATTCATACATATTTTATATACAATACCATTCACGGGAGTGCACTCTTTTTAAAAGTAGAAATTTCCACTGCCCATTTCTTTTGCTTTACTCTTAATATTTATTCACAATCTTGGCCTTGCTATACATTTTATTATGATGAATATTTGCCACTTCCATGGTACCGTTGAGCTGGCCTCGAAGTGGCGTCCCCGACCATTGCCAATGCCGCATCAGAGTCCTCGCCTAATTCCGTACCATTTTCTTCGATTCCGAAGATCCAAAATCAAAAACACTCCCAGCCTCGTTTCACCAATTAGAACATTTTTCGAAAACCTTTGCACTTTTTATAACATTTCTAATGAATCAACAACTGAAATTACAGCATGATGTTGCCAGTCGGAAATCACACACTCGTCTCCATCTTATGCATTGTTGCATACCCTTTCTGCACCACGCAGTTTGAAACAAAGGACAGCTGTTCTCTTTTGTCAAACCCGCAGCACTTTTATACTTTCTATTTACGAATGTCTTTATATTTCTCATATTTTCTTCATTATAATAATTTCTAAATTGAATACAAATAATAACAATAATAACTTTTCGCTTTTCAAATTCCAGATCATGTTTAATTATTAAATGTTTATGTGATCTATCATTACATGTTAAACACATTCAATTGTCTTTGCCTAATATTGGAACATTTTCTTTAATTAATTTTTTCCAAAATAATATAGAATATATAATATATAATATAGAAAAGCTCCAAAATAATATAGTTTTGTGCGACTGTTTATCTATTTAGTAAATATTCTCTATTTATTTCTCGCTCTTCTGCCAACAGTATAGTTCCTTAGATATTCTTAGAAATAAGTAGCACTTTCTTCCTTCGCTCTAGCACCTTCGCCTGTTTCGTTTCTGTAAGTGTCATTTCCATAAAATGTCCAATTTACTTCTATGTATTACTGGCTCGCGGTCCGAATGGACCGTGACAGTAATTAAATTGTATTATATAGAAAGTGAACTTAAGAGCAATCGGACACTTATGAAATAGAAATCAATGTTATTCAAACTCAGAATTTGTTACATCACTTAAATCTAGTGCATTCCGATCACTATCCTTCAGTAAACGAATGAATTATTAAAGGAAGTTTATGTTGTTTTTTTACTTTCTCGGTAAATTCTTATGTAGAAAATTATATATGCCACAGGAAAGAGTTGCGATATTATAGACATAAAATATATTCTGTAGGTGGGAAAAGTGGGTTTTCCTTTTTCCTGTACATAGTAGAAGAAAAAACTGTGTTCTTGAATTTATTGAGACCGAAAAAATGTTTTGTCTCAAAACGTCTGTTCATTTGGCTAGCCATATCTCTGTCCCAGGATAGCTCTAGCGCCTAAACCATACATAGGAATGAACTCCAAAATATTAGCGATCTATGTGATTTCCGGACCCCTTCAATTTGAAAACCGTTTCTAATGTTTTGGGAAGAAGATACTTTGAATAAAATCTATTAAACCTTTTCTCAAAATTACGCAATATGTTTTCTTAATTTTTTGCTATGAGAAAAATTACTTTTATAGAATGGTGCAGTTTCAATCCTCTCATTAAAACCTCTGGACTTTTCAAATGTTTCAAAATTCGAAAATTTTTGATAATCTTGAATTAGATTATAGACTATAGACATGTTTTATGAATAGAAACAGTTTTTGAAAATTACATCTTTATGTATATTCGTGTACAATGCTTACTTTCTCATATAAGTAGCGTAGAACATTTAGGTTCAAGATTCAAAGTAGACTATTATATTGCTGTACGAAAAAGGGCCAATTTTTTAAAACAAACAAGTGGTGCTACAGAATGGCACAGACTTCCCGTATTAGGATTCCATTTCATTTGGTCTCGCCTAGCCATTTGGACTTGCCACATACTCTTGGGCCATCTATCGCCGCCCAAACTACATTTTTTGACATTTTCTTAATTTTTCGGTTTCCGGGTGGTAGAACGGAAATATTATTTTGAGAATATTAAATAACAGCAAAACCTCGCCCTAAATGACAATTTTATTTCAAAAATTTGAAGTAGTTTTCAAGAAAATGGCATTTAAGCGCTACTGTAATTCGAAATATGAAGCTTCTCCTCATAGAAAATTTTCGAGTTTTCGAAAAACTTGTTTGGAAGTAATTTGTAGCACTTTAACTCACAAATACAATAGTGTTTACAAATTGCTGGAAATGTGTATATTAAGGTTTGTGAGGAATCACACAAATTTTCCCTTCCCATTTTCTTCAATTGTTCTTTCTTCATAATATCACACTCAGAACCAAAGAATTGTAGTAACTTCGTTCTGTGGAAAATCTTTGTGATTTTTAGTAGTAGGTAAATAGTTATCTTTCCTGTCATAGCAGGAATCTACCTTAAAATGAGCTGATGGACTGTCTGTAGACTACCAAAACCTTACAGAAGTAAGGTTTTATTGTTCCTCTGGCGTGGACATTTCAATTGTACAAATCAGTTAGATGAGGGACTGACGTAAACAAAGTATCCAAATAAATATTGTAGGGCAGTTGGTTTAGAGAATATGAGTAATGCGTGACTACGCCCTATCCCAGTCTTTTATTTGAATAGATTTCTGGCAGTGTTCCAGCACCTTGATATGGAATCAATGAAACGTGAAAATTCATTTAGATCAAAGTATAATTGAAAATTTAAAAAAATGATAAAGTACAACTGAATAACAGTAAATAAAGTACTACTGACCGAACACGTCGATTTTTCAAAAATGTCTACATTTTAGGCTGAGTCCTTCCAGGAGGATGTCAAAGTACACAGTTCCAAAATCTACAAACTAAATCAACGAAATATCTGCTTACAAAGCAATTGTTTTAAAATGAACTTTTGTAGGCATGTTTGAGGGAAAGGTTTCTTACTGCATAAAGAAATACACTTGTTATACTCACTCATCAATTCTCAGATCAACTGGACGATCAATGTTGAAAATTGCTATTCTACAATAACGATTCTGAGCCAAAAAAAAAAATTCAATTTACTAAACCCGTCAGTTATCAAATATCAGTACTACGAGTCGACCTAGCAAACGCCTTCAACACGACCTCTCAGATTCAAAACGCAACCGAAAAAATAATGGCCAATTTGTAACGGAAGTACTACCTCCCATTACCATATATTTTGTTTTTCATGTATTAATTTCGATTCCACACTTTTCATATTTTTCAATTAATTTTCGAGTCATGTAGTGGATATCATCCTCATCACTGGCTAGGACCACTTGTTCCTCTGCATACATGAAGGTATATAGGAAATCTGCACCAATAGATATTCCCATGCCCTTACATTTTCTTTTCCAGGTGTGAAGAACTCGTTTAATACATTTTAAATAGAGTAGGGGATATACAACAATCTTGCCTTAGGTCTTCATTTATTTTAAAAGCTGAAGAACTACTTGCACCAGCTTTTACGCAGCTTTGACAATTCGCATATAGACGCTTTATAGCATTTATATACACTGTATTTATATTCTCATCTACCATAGTATCACACAATTTGGCTAGGGGTACCGAGCCAAGTGCTTTTCTCAGATCTACAAATACTATATGAATCTATCTGCCTACACTCATTCTTTTTTTAATAATTTGTTTTAGACAATATAAGATCTCCCTGCGCAAAAACCGCTCTGTTCCTCCATTTCCTCCATCTCTGTTTCCAATCTTTCCCTTAATATCCGGCTGTAGCCTCCCAATTGCACTGTAACACTAATGCTCCTACAATTTTCACATTCGTTCTTGTTGCCTTCTTATAAATAGATGAAATGTGTGCGATTTTCCATTCTTCGGGAACTAAATCTCCTTCCAAGCATTTATTGAAAATCTGTGCAATCTGTTTAAATTACGTAAATTATATTTTTTCTATAAAATTTGTTGTTTGTACAGGAACGCCACCGATTTTAATGAAAATCACTGAATTTTCGAAAATTGCAAATGTTGAACTTCCTTTCTTAAAGCGTCGCGAGAGTTATTTCATTGGCTCGGGAGAGTGGACAGGGATGAAGCTAACCCAAGGACCCGAGTTTGACTCCCTCGTGGACAAATATTTTTTTAGTTTTTGGAGAAAACTTTCGCCTGTTCTCCTGTTCACATAATGATGTAACCGTTAGAGATGATGCGAGTAAATACGTGCTGTTGTCGTTGTGCTATAGTGAAGCGACACTAGTGTCACTTAAAAGAATAATTGGAAAGTGACTACCGTTTGCATCGATTGATCTTGGCCATATACAGAATGACTCAGAATCGCCCTCGGATCTCTGAGGAAACGCGGGGCGCGATGTGAGCGCATTCTGCCGGCGAGGGCGGAGCTTTCGATCGCAGCCGAGGAGCGAACGGCTCCCGCGCGCTCACTGGCGAAACGCACTGTTCAATAATGCATTCTGCGTTATCATGAATTTGGTATGTAAAAGTGTTCCACATTGTGTCTCCACCGCATGCCAGCGTGTTTATGGGATTAATGAATGATATCGTAGGGCAGCGTTTGCTAAGCCGCCAACTCTTTGTCTTGCGATCTCGTTTGGAGCGCACGGCCTCGGTGAGGCCACGTGCCGGAGGCCTCCCCGCCCCCGCGGCCGCGCCCCCTGCGGTCGCCCGCGCGTCGTCCAGGCGACCGTTGCCTTCCGAAGCACCTGCGGAGCAAACGCGCCGCACCCGAATCGCAGAACAGAAAACCCCATCAACCAGAGCGGAACCGAGCAGCCGCCGGGAGGGAAATGAATGTCAGCGGCTGCCAGGTTCTTCTGCTGGGCCCTTGCAGTCATCGAGACGGCCAACGGAGACAAGTACTGTGGCTGGAGAGCGTAATAGGAAGTGTGATGGATCATGCGAGGGCTAAGGAGACGTAATACTTATTTATGAATCGAGGGCATGAAGTAGATGTTTTTGCCCCGACGACGGCGACTTCCAAACCCAAGGACCTCTGGCCCGACAGGTTGGAATTCGCCTGAGGGACCAGAAACATTTCGTAACGCCCGTGGTGCGTACAAAACTGTATGGTTTACTAGTTCGTTGCTGAATAAAACGAGAATTCCAAACATTTTATATTTCTTGCATCTAAAGTGAAAAGACTCATTGTAATAGTCATTTGTCAATATGATGAACAAAACAGAGCGTGTATCTAATTACTATTGCATAATCATGGAGATATCAATAGAGAGATGGCATGACGTCACAAACTTGAAGTCACCTCCACGATATTCGTTAGTCCAGAAAGCTCGTAGCTTAGGCAAACTGTGCGTGAGTGCTCTGTGGCTTGTTGCTGTGCTCCTGTTCAGCTGTGTTGTTTGGCATCGTTTTTAATATTGAAAAGCCTTGTAACGAGCTGGAAGATATAGAGATAGAAACTGAAAAAATTAAAGGTTGTAAAACTTTGAAATATTTAGGGGTCACTTTATCATGTAATGGTAAAAGCAGTGATGACATTAATAATAAAATTGGACAAGGTAAACGAGCGACACGGCAACTAAACCCCGTTCTGTGGAATGATAAAATTAAAAAAAGAACAAAGAATATCATTTACTCCTCAGTGGTTGAAAGTATTACTACCTGTGGTGCAGAAGTTTGGGAGCTGAATAAAAGAGAACGATACGGACTTCTTGCACTTGAAATGGATTTTTGGAGAAGCAGTGGCGTTTCCAAACTGGAACATGTGCGTAATGAGAGAATAAGGGACATTATGGGCGTTAAACGAAATATTATCGACAAAATTGAAACCTATGGTATGGACATCTAGAAAGAATGGAGGAGTTTAGATGGCCTAAACTAGTATGGAAATGGATTCCTCCCGAGAGAAGAAAACGGGGTCGATCACAAAGAAGCTGGTACATATATATATATATATATATATATAAACATATATATATATATATATATATATATATATGTATATATAGATATTATATAAGCCTTGTACAGAATAGCTAGCTTTTTGTAACAGTTGGTTATGATTACTTGTCTACTTGTGTAGCTAACGGCTGTACAAACCGTACGGGAAAACCAGAAATTACTTTCAAGTAAAGCTACAGTAAGTAGCTGCTGCATGTAATTTGGAACATTTAATAACTTTGTAAACTATTCGTTAATTTTCGTGATTTTTTTTCGTAAAGACTTCCTGCAAATTCAAAACTAAGAGAATTGTGGATAAGAGTACGAAGAGACAATTGGTAGCCTAGCAATTACAGCATGTTGTGTTTGTCTCATTTCCAAGAACACGATTTTGATAGAACTCCTTTATCGTGTGTACGTCTGCGAGTATTCGCAGTTCCATCAAATTTTTTTCACCACACCTAAGACAAGTAAGTTGTGGAGAAATTCTTATTGAAGAGATGTATAACAGCATTTAAGTGATCATGAACATTATTTTTCATTCTCGTACAAAGAAATGGCGTGTTTTGCAGGAAGTGGTTACCAATTGCATTCCTTGCCCATCCTTAAACTAGGAGCTTGAGGAATCTGTTTGAAACGTATTTCTGGCATTAATGAGGAACTTATAAAGCGTCAATTTTCAAAACAGTCAGGGTCGTCTGTTCCTCCTTCACACGGACCAGTTTTAAGATCGTATGCCCTTACCCTTAATTTGCATTTCCCACAGGCATGCCAGGTCAACTTTTAATACTTTTCTACCACATCCAGAAACTCTGAGGAAATGGTACCAGATAGTGAATGGTGCACCAGGGTTTTCATCAGAGGCTTTCCAACTATTAAAAGAGAAGGCATCAATGAATAAATCAGGACTTACAATTTTGTGCAGTCTGGTTTTGGATGAGGTCGCCATAAAACAGCATATTGAATTGAATTGGAGTACGTTTTATGGATACGTAGACATTGGTTCGGATGTGTGCACTAGGATAATAACTTTTTAATTTTTTCTCAAAAATTATTTCCTGTAGCAGAAATTGATGAACTTTTGCACGTTAATGCCTAAAATGAGATTCCATTGAAATATTAAAAAAAGGCACGCACAAACCATTTTTAAAATGTTTGTACTAATATAATTTGGTATCGATATTACTACGAGTATTTGTTAATTTGTTACGTATTTAATATACACGAGAAGGTCTTTTCTATTTTAGTTGTAGAGTATAAGACATGTCGTTCAAGAAGAGCTCTTTTAACATGGGGAAGAACAAGGAAACCTGAACAAAGAACTTGTACATTTTCAAGGCAATTTGTGAAGCACCATTGCGTGAACGGAGTCGCGTGCCCCTGAAAATCCGCTTGAGTCATTGAACGCTTCAAGTGTCTTGCATCCAGTGCCAAATAACGGAAAGAGGTGATAGGTCTAATTGCTGTGGAGCTTAAAGCCTTATGGAGCAAAACATTGAAATTACCGGATGTATCTGAGCAAGCAATTTGTGCAAAACTAGCAAACCTGAAAGAATGTGGGCGATGCAGAAAGAAAAATGTTTCTTTCAATTTTCAAACAATTTTGATTCATTGAATGAACTGTTTGACATGAGCAAGATGAAAGACGAATGGATTAGCAAAGAGGATGAGAACCTCCACAAACTCCATATTGCGTGCAAGGGCGAGGTTGGTTACTCACTTGCAAACGTTCTAGTGCAAAGACCATCCACCCGAAGGAAGGCAATGGAAGAGACTTACCCGCTCAGCTCTACCTCATTGTTCCAAAAGCTACACGGACTCATCCGACAACAGCCAACACAGTCCTTGGGAGGATGAGAAAGAAGCATCAACGAGCACCATGAAGCACAACCAACACGCATCGCAAGACCCGTTGTTACAAGTTTTAAGCTGTCGTCCTACGGAGCAGCAAATATATCCCGCTAGCTTTCTGGTGGGGGAATTAAAATCCCAACCCCATGTCAGTCAGCAATCCACAAGGCTCTTACACAAAAGCTGCTCAGATGAAGAAGCTCTTGGTGAGCACGCTTCATCTGGAGAAGAGCATACACTTTTACGACAAAGGCAATAATGGCTTTGAATACCTTGTGTTTCTCTAGAATGAAGCAAAAATATCACCTCATTCGTGTCTTCTGTCACTTCAGTGACATGAATGAGATCCTCTTTGTGAAGTTTCAACAGATTCCAAACATCAGCAATGCACGCTGAACTCTCGTGCTGTTCTAGCCCTTCATGCATTTATTCTGATGCCTGAAACCCGGAACAGACTGCGTAAAATGTGTTCATTTATTTCATACTCCTGACCACTGGTTCAGCAGTCAACTGTTCCGCATGAAAGATTTGGATGAACGATCTACAATTCTGAAGAACCACCCAACAGGTCTCAAATGTTTGAAATCTACCCACAGACGTTATGTAAGACTTGCACAACTTCTGCCGCATTAAGGTCAACCTCCCACCGAGATTCATCCTGCCCAATGATATTATCGTGAATAATTGACTTTCATGTGCGTTTGATGATCCTATATAATCTTGTAAATGTGACTTTAAGGCCTGTGTTCAATTTTATATCTGCTTACAGTGACTTTCAAAAAAAGGCCAAGAAACTGATAAAGAAAATTTTTTAAATAATTTTGTGTGTGAGTTTTTTTATCAAATCACCTTGAAAGTAAGATTTTATCTAATCTTCCCTGTATCATAATTTGATGATACAGGGAAATGAGGTTGTAAAAAAGTCATCGCCCTAGTGTGCACAGATGTTTTGTGGCTAAGGAAGTATTGGTTTTCCTGCTAGTGGGAGTTAATGGAAACTGGAAACTCCCTGTGGGATACTTCATGATTGCAGGGTTGGAAGGTGTACAGAAAGCCAACTTAGCGAGACGGTGTCTAGGTCTTGCATTTGAAAGCGGAATTAAAGTGATATCGCTGACTTGTGATGGAGCAGCTTTGAATCGTGCAATGGCCGTGGGCCTTGGTTGCTCTTTTGAGTCATTGTCTTGCAAGTCAATGACACTGAGGAAGCAAGCGTGGCTTCTTTGGACCCTTCCCGCTGTATACAATTAGAAATACTCTGGGAGACAAAAAGGTGCTCTCCGACAATGATTATTTCTTCAGTGGTTCCATTTTGAAAATCTGCATGAATTGCAGGAAAAAGGAATGTCTCCATTTAGCCAATAAAGTGAGAGCAAATCACATACAGTACAATAACATTTCTTTCTGTACAATCCATCCTGTGTATTCGTGTGAGTGAAAGCAAGCAAGGATTCACTCAGGTGTTCAAATGTGCATGCCATTACTTATTAAAATTATTAATGCATGGATATTATTAATTATCTACAAATTCCAGCATTACGAAAGTTAAACTTATTCAAGTCTTTCCCAATAGCGTAATATAAATATTCAAATCTATAGAATGAGAAAGAGATAAGGAAACATGTTCCGGAATAAACTGCAACACAAACATAAGGAACCCAAAAGTACTTACACCAATTTCTTATACATTTAAAATAAAAAATTATTTAAAATAATTTTAATTTTTTTCTTTTTTAATTATAATTTTCTTCTTGTAACATTAATCAAAATTTGGCACTTTACTCTTCAATACAATGAATTGTCACAAAGAAACACGCCGACTTGTTCGATGATCGCATTCTGAAATAATTCAAGACAAAATTTGTTCTTGCATTTGGTTTTAATGAAAGGCCGCCATTAATTACACGTTACAAATATTGATATATTAATATCTCTCGTATTTCTTCTACACTCTCTCTTGATGTTTTTGCTGAAGATAAATATTCCAAACAATTCGCAAATATTGATGGCTCTGCACCATCTTTTAATTTCGGTTTTCCTAGATGCTTGGAGTTTCTTTGCAAGTTCATCATAGCACTCAAGATTTCGTTGGACGTACCCTGGACGAGAATTGGCTCCACAAACCTACAAAAATGGAATGTATGTCAGGTATAACGACAATTGTTAAAATATCTTCATTAAAAATTCGTAATATAATTAATTATCAATCCTAACGGTATTTAATAACATCACTTAATAACTTTGGTCATTCCTATAGTAAAATAATCAAAAATAACCTCATAACCTTGGATCACGCTGAGATTTAATCTTAAGATGCATTTATTTAATGCAAAAAGCGACCATTTAAACTGATCGTGACTTTGGGGAAAGAAAGTTACATTTACTTTCTAGACCCAAAAAATGGACCGTTTCATCATTTGCTCAGTAAGTCAAGAGAAACTGGACGAAACGTATTTGATTTATAATGAAGTTTTTGGCTGTTTACAATTCATAATTGAGATTTGTGTACTAAAATTTTCAACACCTTGTCATTTTTATTTTAAATTATTTACATATTATTGCTCTGAAATCAATGAGAAACATTTCGTCACCTTGCAATGCTGATTTCGTAGCAACGTTCGTCTTCTTTTGGCGCATGTCCATTTCTTTCACAGCCAGAAATGAAAACACTGATGCTGGGTTCTCCGTCTCGTCAGAATTTCCCCGTCATTTGGATCACACTATTAAAAAACCCTATTCTTGATCTTATGTATAGTAATAATTTAAATATGAAGTTGTGGATAATTGCGGCGCAGAATGAAGCTCTAACACCATCATAGCATAAATTAAAGCAAGATGGCTGTCGTGCATAGTCATAGTCGGCCTACATACTCCTACGTCACAAGCAGCTGCTGACATACTGGCGTGACGTGTATTGGACCCACCAATACGAAGGACTGGCTTCACTTGCTGAACACAGAAGAGCTTGGTAAGGGTGTGTCCATGTATTCATAGCTCCAGTGCTACGTTACTAATAGTGTCACCCCCTTAATCCTTCACTCAAATTCACATGTTTTGCCCATCTCTATTCTCGTTTTTTGCCTCTTTGGCTCCCATCCCTCCTCGTAACCGGGAGTGCAATAGGCTGCTCCTAGGACGCATCTTAAAAATCTTTTCGTTTCCTCCTTTCCTTTCATCCTCAAATGTCTGCCCCTACCTCAAAATAGAACCAACAATACAATAAATCCTAATTTTTTTCCAAAAATCCCTGCACCTTTTCTTAATTATACTCCACATTCTGTTTCATAGACTCCATCCCCCTTTTACCTATTTCTGCAATGTGATTTTCGTAGCTCCTTTCCTTTGTTAAGCCAAAGACCTAAATATTTCTAATCTCCCCATCATCTGATTCAAGTTCTTAACATTAACAGCCAATAATATCATCAGCATAAGATAAAGACCAAATTTTCAATTTTCAATTTACCATTCAATGCCCTCATCCTGGCTCTTCCTTACTTTCTCTTCTAAACCTACCATATATAAATTGAAAAGAAGGATAAGGGAGACCGGGGCTAGTCGTGACAGGGGCAAGTTGTGACATCGTGTTTACTGACCGATCCAATAGAGCTCAGCGCGTGATAGTGTACATGCACATTTCAAACCTTCGCCTAAGTCCGCTCTTTGAGTTACTGCGGGAACTGTTGCTTGATTTGCTTGTTTACGAACATTTTGTGTTTTACGCGTAGTAAAGTAAAAATCTATTGGATTGTTCCAGTCAACCTTAGCTGCAATAAATCGGAAGCACGTTCAACTACTTAGTATCATTGAAAAACTTACTTTTTAAGCTATAATTTGATGTGTTTCTGGTTTATATGAATGGCGAAATAAAATGAAATAAAAACGGAAATTCATACTCATCGTTATAAAAAACGCTGCACCCCGAAGGACCCTACTAACAAATCCGCTGCAAACTCGGTGGCTGTTTTTACACCATTCTCAAATCCAATGATTTCGTTTTCACGGTCAGCCGCTCATTGGGGGTCGAGGATAGGGGCGTGACGTCGCGCCCACCGGCACGAAAAGAGGGCCTCAAATGGCCGCGCCAGTCATTGCGACATCGGGTAGCGTCGCGTCGCTAGAGCGTCATCTGCACGTAGACTTTGCCTCGGCGACACTTTCGACAGCCGGTTGACCAGTTAGGCGCGTTCAAGAGGGGCTGTATCGTGGGTGTGCGGGAGGCTGGTTGGTCCTGTTGCCGTATTGCGCAACACACCGGTCGTACGGACACCACCATCGTCCGCTGCTGGCGGCAATGAATTGAAGAAGGCATGCACACACGAAAGGCAGGATCTGGACGTCCATCATGCACCATGAGAAGGAAGGACCGACGGATTGTCCATCATGCGCGAACAGATTCAAACTGCAACGACTGGTGCTATTCAGCAGGCTGTGGAGGCTGCACTGTGACATTCTGTAAGTGCCAGTACCATTGGCAGGCGGTTGCACAACGCAAGGCTTGCCGCACGCCGACTGTGACGACGCCTGCCACTCACACCCCAGCATCGTACTATTGTGAAATTCTTCCTTTCAGCTTGTCAAAGCAAATGTTTTAGATTCTGATAAAATTTGTATGTTTCAATTTTGCCATGTACATACTAGAACAACTGCTTGAAGGTGTGTTGATGTAGGAATTACATTACTCGGGATTGTTAAAAGAGACACTCACTAGATTTCAATTTTAAATAAAGAAATATAATTTCGATAAAACTTCAAAAAACACCCGCTCAACACTTTCTCTTCCAAACGCACATCGTCACAACACTCTCGCGACTGACGCCCTCCAGCGACGCTTTCATTTTCTCGGCGTCGACGCGCGCGCTCTCTGCTGCCTCGCGCGGGAAACACAGGAAGCCTCGATCGGATGCCATCATTAACATTGTTTTAAATACATTAATACAAAGGGAAAGAAAGGGAATGAATTTATTCCAGATGTATTAATAGTGTTCTGAATAACTTTTCCAAGATGGTGAATAATATTAATAACACCCAAAAAGAAGAGAAAAATAAATACATACAATTAAAACAAATTAAATAATTTATTTTTCTTCTCCTATCTTTCGTTACTAAGTTACATCTAGGTTGGATGAAAAAATCATGATGACAGAAAAAAATTAAATTTTAATTTTTAATTATTTTAAATTTTAATTAATAAAAATTAAATTTTAATTTTTTATCTAAATAAAATTTATATTAAATACTTTTGGGATGTATAATTTATTAAATTGATTAAATAGGAACATTTACTATATTAACCCTTCGACTCTTGTTTCTCAAATACATACGTGGACTCCGGGGCCTTTTTTGACCCCAAACGTTTCACAGAATAGTTTACAAGCACTTGCTACGCGGATGTTATTTGGAATTCTTCATTGAGAAAACGATGCTATTTATTTGCTTTATTTACTACATTGTCCTAAATAACAAATAATAATGTTATTTCCAGAATATAACATTATAGCATATCCTAATTACTATACATAGGTGCAGTGGCGTGCGGTGATAATTTTAGTAGGGGAAGCACTTTTGAAGTCCAAGATATAAAAAACGTAAAACAGTTAAAGATGATATGAATTTTCACAAAATGTGAGTATTAACCCGGACATCTTGCATACGAACGTAACTGGACTCCTGGGAGTAAACAGACCCCAAGGAAAATTTCGTTGGCTAAATGCCTTCTAACCTTATAAACAAATATAATTCGGTATTTATGTGACTTACAACTTAACCTTATTTATAGAGTCCTTAGTTATTTAAAAATATTAACAAATTTATAAAATCCATCAATGCATTAAGCATATATTTTTCTTTCATGAATGAAAAAGAAGTGCGTAAACTTTAATATACGGTGAATGTTAATTTGAAAATGCATCTATATAGTTCAGTAATAATGTTTTTCACGATCTATACAAGCAATGAATGCGATGTCCGTTCTACAGTTTTCTTACACTTTTCACATTCTCTGGATGTTGTGCGGTTTAAATTCCTGGGACAAATTTCATGTCCTGTTAGTTTTCTTTCTTGCATCTTGTGTTTCTTGTTTTTGCTCTGAATGCAAATATTGTATTATTTTTGGTATCAACTCTCGCGACAATCCTGGTAGAATTTATCTCATAATAGACCAAGGGCGAATACGATACACATTTCCGTCTGCAATTCTTATGTGTGGTGATTCCTCGGAATATCTGTAATGTTTTATTCTTCTGAAAGTTGATCGTGCCTACTTCAAATGTATCACCGGAAATGGAGATTATCGCAATCCGTGGGCGTTGCGCCGCCCGTGTCGAGCGGCTCTGCCTGTCAACGCGGATTGTTCCTACATTCCTCGCTAGATGCCATGACTACTGCTTGGAATGAGTTCAGCGATGCATTCCCTTTCCGCAAGGGAGAACTGCAGAACGGTACGCAAAGAAGTAGTTTGTTTAAAATACTTTTTTAACTTAATATAAACGTTCTCGGTATTATTACGTGCTTTATACTTTCATTGTATTATAATGTAGTTAGCACGTACATAAAACACTCTCAAAAAGTCAAAATAATAAATTATTTCGAACTTGAAATTGCTACCAGTCGATCACAACGGAATGAATCCTAATATTCATTCTCTTCGCGCACTCACGGACTGACCCGACATTTCACGAGGCATGACGAAGTCGAACGCCTACATCTTCGAAGAACGAAGTTTCGCTGACGTCACGAGACGAATTTACACACCGTTTTGAAAACATCGATTGTGGCGGTTCAACCACTAGTACTTAGCTCAGAATCTGAGTTGAGTCAATAGTTTGGCTGTGACCATAAGCAACGAATGTTTTGAATATAGCAAGGATTTTTCTGTGCTTTGCGTCTAGGGGAATGACTCATTCCCTTTATTCCATGGAATGCACGCCACTGCATAGGTCTATCTTACCAGCATGGGAATGTTTGAATCAGGGCTACGAAATCGCAACATAATATTACAAAATAGAAATGGACCTATTTTTAGAATTTTTCTTGTAATTTCGATGTCAAATGTGGCATTTTTACTCCACCCACATAAAAATCTAATTATTTTCAAAACAGAAATAAACTTAAAAAACTGAAAACATACATGTGTAAAAGTGGACGAAAATAGCATATTTAAAAGGAGAAGTTCATGCGAATAATTGTCAGAATGTTGCGAAACATTATTTGTCCCTGGGGTCAAAAAAGATCTCAGAGTCTAAAGGTTAAGAAATATTTATAGAAGATAATTAGTTTTAAAATATTTGTTTTTTTAATATATATAACTCATTAACACATTTACTAACTTGTGAAACAAGATTACATGGATGTCGAATCTCTCTGGCAAATAAGTTAACTAACGAAATTTAGTTCACCAGGTGGCAGTATCAACAGCTCACTACAAAAAATTCACATACAATTCATGTACATAACTCTACAACACTTTGCCAGAAGACATTAAACGATTAAATTTGATAGAAAAGTTGAAGTCCCAAGTAAAATATTTTCTGCTGCATAATTCGAGACTATACCGAGCATCAAAAAGGAAAGTAGCATTAATTTTAACAATGATAGTTGATGTAATTATTTATCATTTGGACTGTATAATTCTAAAGAACCTGTAACAAGTATTGTACCACAGTTTCTGGGTTGATGGCCCCCATCTCGATCAGGTTGTTCGTCCAGTTTCCCTGATCCTTGAGCAAATGCTGAGATGGTCCCTTGTTTTGCTTCTGGACATAAATGTAACTTCATTATTTGTGCACGTCTTCTGAATTTCAGTGGGAAATATAGTTATTCAAATTATCGTTTTCCATATTATCGCGTCAAAAAGTGTTAGTCTTTCATGAAGAACATGATAAGGGTTAAGGGCACAAATTTATAGCTAATTTACATTTGAAAATATATTTTATTATATAGGAGCGAATATTTTGTCAACAAAACTTGAAAAAACCGCTCTTTTCTGTAACCGTTCTTCTCTTCAGTTTTTAACTGTTTTTGACGAAAATAAATAAATAGTTGGATAGTCGTGAAAGTAGGTCAATGAAAGTCGGTTATTATTACAATGCCAACGTTTCGGCCATTTATTTGGCCTGCTTCAGGGCTATAAATATACAATAACAATACAAGATAAATATACAGATAGAGCAATTGGTTAACATGATAACATAAGAGAACAGGCGTGTTGAAAACTACATTTTGCTATAAAAACAAGGCAAAGATAACAATAACTAATTACCTGTAATTGCAAGTACGTCGAGTGTCATGTTACGAATTATGTCATTTTGTACAGATTAGTTGTTCTCGCAAACGGGACCAGCGGTGTCTTGGTTCATTATTGCCAACTGGTTCTGAGATTCCTATATATAAATTTACTTATATATAGGCTTTTATTGGCCTATCCTCACCATTATCCACACCATATTTATAATACGAGATCAAGATCAAGAGAATGAACTCAAATTGCAAACTTGATTCTTAAAGAGATACATAAATTTAGAAAAAATGTTCATTCCGTCATCCATGATGGGAGCCCCATATATAGTCACACAAGTTTGCCCTTCCCGGGCACCAGCACAGACGAGCTCGACCAGTGATCTCTATACTAGTGTACAGATCACTGAGCTAGACGGAATCGTCCGGCAGTCATTCTCCAAGGGTCTGTTCGCTTGGCCACCGCTGCAGCGCTAGCAGCGAGGTGCACGATCTGAGGCACGGAAGTTGCCCCTTCGACAGTGTGAGAGCATATGGACTCATTAAATAACAATTAAAATCCACTTGTGAGGCCATGCGCCCATAGGCTCCTACAGCACACAACGTGGAATAGTGAAAGTGGTGTGTACAATATGTGTCCTTCACACACGCGAAATGCTTGAACCTCTTCGTGATCTCTTCAGATTTTAATAATAGTTTGCAAACAGTAAGGTCTCGAATCTGTAAACACGTCGGCAAGTGGACAATATTACTTTCAATATGTAACCAAGTAAGTTAAGTATAAATAATGCAGTAATAAATACAATGTATTAGATCTTAATAATATAATGTAATATTCATACCTCAAAGATAAGTTCAATGTCGATAATTGTTCACACCAAATATTCTTTTTGTCTCTTTCAGAAAATAACGTGGAAGATTGGCAGTGGCGAAATAAATTTCAATATGTTGAAAGATATGAGTGTGAAGGGGGTGAGAATATAACATTTCCACAGGATGAATAATAATATTAGACATATCGAAAAATGTACAATTTCACATCTGGAATAAAAATGAAAAGGTTAAATGAACGGATGAAACAATGATTTTAAAAAAATGTTAACAGCTTCCAAAGAATTTTGTAAATATTTCTCATATTTATTACTAGTTTGGATCAGAATGCCCTCACCTCTTTGATGTTTTCCGTAGAAAGTACATTGAATACTTATAATTGATAGCCCCAAAGAATCGTTTTAACGATTACACAACCTGATGTTCTCTAAGCAAGGGCAACTGTTAATGCATTTCCCGCGAAGATGCGAATGACGCCATCTTCCTGTTCTCATTCTAGCCACGGATTTCTAACCACGCAAATTACGTAAATGTTATTAATAAAGCAATCGATCGATTAATAATGCGATCTATTCAAAGTATAATTTCCTCCACTCCTAGTTTATTCTTTTTTTGGTTCCTCGCTTGTTTAAAACCGTTCTCTGGGAGGCAAATAGGAGGGACATCAAAATCGGCCTCTTTACAGCTTTAATAAATAATATAATAAAATATAACTTAATATAACATAATGTATGATAGAGCACAAAAATAATGGAACATAACCAACAAATTGTGAAAAGGATGCACAAAAAAGATACTTACATCATATTAGCTCGTCCAGGATTTACGTTGTTCTTCGGAAAAAAGTATTTTGTTAGCTCTGTTTGACATAAGAGCCAGAAAGGTTCCCATAGTATGTGTTCGATGGACAAGTGGAAACGTCGTTTTTCATTAGGATTTAAAGTTTCATTTAAGGACAGAAAATTGAAATTGTGGAACTTAAATGAGTGATGCGAGAAATAATAATTCTTCAATATAGCAATAATACTACGACGATGAATTTTAACCATTCTGCAAAAATCATAGTAGGATAAATTAGATTCCCCAATTATATTTCAAAATGTAATCGACTCAAAATATGCTCACCTTCTTGGTTGGTTTATCGCCCATGCAATACTATCTAACGTTAAGGAGATCGGCAGATCAATCAAAATGAACATTAATCTAAAAAGAAATAAAGTTGGTGGAATTATTGAAAAACCCTTGTAAACACGTGATATTTTATTTTCTGCTTGAAAATTAGAAAAGTTTTCTCTAAGTTTTTCAAGTGAAAGCAAATTTCTGTTGCAAGCTGTCGCATTATACACTGGAAGAATATCAGATCTGAAATCAAGTAAAAGAGAAAGTTGTAATTCAAGTATATTCAGTACTACGTAATTATTTACAAAACATTATATGGTTCATAAAGTAAAGAATAAAGTGAAAATGATGAATAGCGCCCAAAATATTTACAAAAATTTTAGTAAACAGCATTTTAACCTGATCGGAAGAATGATTTTGTATTCCGATATTGAGACTAGGACAGACGCAACAAAGGCGATCCACAGTTTATCTTGCGGTTAAAAATAATATAGCACAGGAGCTATATTTATACTGAAGGATTGTTTTTACTTTCTCGTATAGGTATGTATGTACGAAGTAATATACGTGGTATAGAGAAAGTTATGTAATACTGCGGAAAATCTATTTAGAGATTTCAACGGAAATACGGTTTTGGGGTCCTTACGTAGGTATAATGAACAACCTCCTCTAACTTATGACAATGAACCGATAAAATGGCTTTCATCCACCGAACCAGTAAAATATTTAGGAATATTAATGGACAGAAGACTCCATTGGCGAAATAATATCGCCAATAGAATTTCATTAGCTAATAAACGATGGCATCAACTACTTCCTCTGGTTAAATACTCATCTTCACTAAGTTTACTGACTAAATTACATATTTATAAAACAATGATTCGGCCTATAATATCTTATGCATGTCCAATTTGGGGATCAGCATCTAAAACAAATATTAATAAAATACAATTTTTTCAGAATACCTGTCTAAGAACTATCATTAAAGCCCCTTGGTTTGTTTCAAACACACAAATACATTCTGAATTAGGTACACTTCCAATTCAAAATTTTTGGCTACAAATGTCAGCAAAATTCTACCGCAAAATTAATAACATTCGATCTGCACTTCATTTTCAACTTGGTAAACATAATCCCCATCGTAAACTACTTAAACGAAAATTACCAAAGCAATTCTTCAACCCTCCTTACAAATCTCATTTAATCACTTTTTTTTATGCATGAGCTGCATGTTTATAACTACTCATTTTCTATGTTTATCATTCAATTTGTTCATCTTCTGCTGCCAAGGGCTTAACTGTCCAAAGGCATGTAATTATTCAATAAAAACAACTGGATTTATCCACTTTTTCATTATCAGGGCCCGGGAATGAATTTTTTCTGCGGAAAATCCGCTGTTTTTCGCGCAGCATTACATAACTTTCCCTACACTACGAATATTACTCCGTATATACGTACGTATACGGGAAAGTAAAAATGGTGCTATTTGTGAGACAAAGTGTGTAAACCAATTACAAAATGCCTATACTTAATGGTTTCAAATTCAAGACGCCGCGACATCAGTTAGATCGTTTGGGGAATATCAACTTGGGAAAATAGGCTAAATGGTTTAGCAGCTAGTGTTTTTTTTACTATACATGTGAGAGTGAAATGTAATTTACTCTCACTATAATTTACTCTGTACAATCGCTGTTTTCCAGCACACTTTCGTTCCACACAACCATGTCTTCTTACTTACGTAAGGGCGAGGAAGTAATATAGTTTTGTGGGTGTGATACCGAAGAAGTGGATGTATTTTTTATCGTCATGTAGGGATTCATTTCCTCCTCGGGGCAAGTGGAATGAGGAACGGTACTGACTCAATGCAGCGCGTGGGCCACGAGGGAAAGGACGTTGCTTGATAGGCGGCACATGCAATGTGGGAACGCCAACCACGACGCTACACAGAAATTGCAGTGCATACCTTTGAACGCTTTAGATGGAATGGTCGTGGCTCATTTTTCAATACTTTTCTTACGCCAAAATCTTGCAATAAGGGAAGGGAAGCTAACCTGTCATTGCAAGTTGCGTAGCTGCTAACACCATTGCTCGAACGACGTAATCCACTGGAATGACATCCACAGCAACTCCAGTGTCAGCGCAGTTGGCATGCAATACCCCGAGGCTGTTCGCCAGCAGGATGGTCGTGGGCCCGTAGAAGTTGTCCACCCACCCCGGGAAGGGCTCCTCGGCTGCGCACGCCACTGCGCACGGAAAACAATTGCAAGGCGTCTATCCAAATAGACACTTTACATACATTACATGTTTTTTTTTCGCTTAGTAAACTAAATATGCTCATTAATTGCACGAAAAAATAGTCTATTATCTCTACGTTAACAGTACGCGTGCAGTTGGAATCCCACTATGCAATTAAAACTCCACTCCTACCAATCAGGATTCAGAAAAGGAGCTAAATCGCTTAATTAAGAAACTATAACACAGACTTAGCCAAGATATTTCCAGTCAGCCATGAAACATTAACAAAAATGCAAATCAAAGTTTACATACCTACAACAACTGTATATAAACAACGAATGAATAAAGCTAAATTGGCGAAGTAAACGTTAATCTAGCTAACTAATGGAACAATATAAAATATTGTTCCATTGTATAAATTGAATGTTGTACATGTAAAACATGTGGTCTTAGGATTACAAATTTCCAAAATGTACACATCAGCTGTGTTTACCCGTTCTCAAACGTACGCAGTAGCAAATCTGTATCACAAGTCACTAGTTTTTTTTACTTCCTAATACTTATCTGTACAAGCATTCTCTCATACCTGCCTTAACGATTCGTGGGAAGTAATGTTTTCATGACTTTGTCACTTTCTTCTAATATTTTATCCGCAATATATTCAGTACCTTCCATTTTCAAATATTTCTCAAAATTTAAATCATTCTTAAATGGAAACGATAAAATATTGAACGTAATATGTGTATAAAGGGGTATAATTGCACTCGTGGTAATATAAGAAAACTCGCTCCCATCGACGCACGTTGTCTTGAACATACCACTCATGCAATTATCCCCCTCTTTAAACACTCATTTCGTTAATTACTATAGCTACACGCACATCCTGTTCATACACAAGCTCAGTACGAATTATTGTATTGTAACCCAAATGTCTTCCAATGCTCAGTCGCAACCGCCTGTTGCCGCGACGGACTGAGATTACAACCCGCGTTTTCGCAATGTTGTCCTGAAAATACTTTTTATGGTTCGGGGATAGCATTGTTCACGAACGGACGGACATTGCAAGTGTAGAAATAGTGCGAGAAAGTATGTGTTGTTGAGCACCACACATGTCTAATGGAGCTAGTGGCGGCAGGACGTGTTTGTCACCATAGTGTAACTCATCTTTCTCCACTGGTGCGAATTTTTGCGATTGCAAAAAGCGATTGCTAGGAGATCATAAAGCACTCCACTTGTGTCATGTTGCAGTCTAGGTTGAGCGGTACCACGACAATTTTGAATTATTCTGAATATTTTATTCAGTATTCACATTAAGTACAATTCTTATTAATAGCAATAATAATTAATACTTTATGACATGGTCTCTATTTTTAAATGGTAAAAGCAATGCATACATACCGACAGACGGTCGAATGATTCCAATGGGTAGTTGGTTTCGGTATTCTTTCACTAGTTGTTCTGTCATTGCCTTAGTAAAGATGTATGTATTGATGCGATTATCCACTAACCTGTTACATACAATATAACAATATCAGCGCAAAATTTGAATTGGTTTCTTACAAGACTCAGCTCAAAGTACACTGGTGTTTGTGAAAATTGCTACACCAAGAAGGAGGCATACGAGTACTCTTACAATGAAATTTATTCTACAGCAGTGGCGTAGGCTCAATGTATGCAAGTAATGAGTGACATCCCCTAGTTTTTCATCTCCTAAAAATCGTTTTAGTAAAGTAATTTACTTTCTTCCGTAAGCATCTCCCTCTGTTTCTCTATTCCCACTCGCCATCGACGTGCGCTGTCCAATAGGCGGCATTTCCTTCGCTGGATTCGATGGGTCGACAAGCATCCCTTGAACGACCTCCCTACGTTGGCGAGGCCATTGAACTCACAGCAAGGCGCTGTGTGCAAGCTGTGCAGTTTAGACTGCCGACATGTGACATTGCCTCTCACATCAGAGGCTTCTTAGTTCTCATTGGCGTTTGTGCTCCCCCCCCACATTGGGGGGGGATAAGGAAGGGTATTGGGGGGGGGGCAGTAACCTTCCCTACCCCTCCTCTGATGCAGACATAATTCGGCAGCACGTCTGGGAATCCCAGACGTCACGTGCCGCGATTGTGGGCCCCGAGGCGGGGAGCGGGACGCAGGCGACACGACTGTCTTTCTTCACAAGTCAAGCAAGTCTACCAACTATGCTTAAGCACATTGCAACTGATTCAGTACAGCTGGGTAACTGGATGTGGGTTAGCAGGCCTGACAAAACAAGATCACTGCTTCATGTAAGAAAATATGGTAGTCCGTGAAGTCGAAACGGTGCTTGCGATGCAATTTCCTTCGTCGTAAGTCTCGTGCGTAACGTAAATGCTCTTTTAAATAGAGTGCTTTGAATAGAGTACTTTGTCTAACTAGTAATACGTTAATGAGAATCGTGAAATCTAAATTTTAATGCGAAAGAAAACTTGTGTGTGTGTGTGTGTGTGTGTGTAAGGAGGCAAAATGGCGAGCTCATCCAGTTCATTTGTGGCAGTGGATGTGTTACTTGTGGCAGCGAACAGTAGTGAAACTTTTCGTTGTGATGTAGACAAGATTCTTTAAATTCCGTTTAGTTCTTTCTCCTATTCCGAAAAACTTAACGTAATTAGTGATGGACAGCCAAGACAACCTTTAAATATCACAACAAAACTGAAGAATTGTGTTCGTCATTTTAGTGATGAAATATGAAAATGATAATTGAATTTGTTGGTGTGAGATTAAAAACAAAATGTATTGTTGGGCTTGTGTAAAAATGCGTTTGAAACAACAAAGGATATAGTGATTTAAATAATATTTATAGGTCCTGAAAGCGTCACAAAGATTCTTCCAATCACATTAGGTGCGCAAAAGACTCTTTTTTGTTATTTAAGGTCTCATCAACTACTAGGTCAATGGCGACCACTATTGGATTTAACGTTATGATATGAGGGTGAAACGATATGATGATAGGGGGTGAAAGGACGAACATATACAACCATGCCCGAGGCGGAAATCGAACCTACGGCACCACTGTCTGAGCGATCTCGGCCACGGGGCTGACAAAGGAACGCCTTATGTTTGGCAAAAACCCAAGAACTGAATTCCATTTAAGTGATCAATACAAACTTTCAACAGGAAAACAAAACGCAATTGTGAGGCAAAATAGAGAAGCAGTAGGGAGTGTAGTGTCGGATCCACGCTTGCTTGGAAAGAAAGGCCTTTCGTTGAGGGGTCGTGTCGAAGGCGATTCCACTTCGCTGGGAGCGACGGAACGGCAAGTATTTCTGAAATTGTCTTCTGTGCGTCGAGTGAAAACGCTAGGAAAGTGTTATTTTTGGAAGCTTATTTGGAAACAATACCGCAGAATATTGAATCCAAAATTGAGTGAAATTGGACAAATTTGTGCTAACTAGATTGGTTAATTGGGAGATAATGAACAGATGATTGATGACGACTGTGTATCTTTAAAAAGAAAAACTTATAGAGAAACTGATGCAAAACTAGCGTAATTGTGAAAGGGGATGTAACTGTTAATTTTGTGCTCAAGTGTCTACAATGCTTAATTAGAGAGCCCGTTTAATGAATACAGAGTGGTTGAGTGTTAAAATGTTGCATGTGATTGATTATATGGGATTCCATTAGCAAGGGTAGCAACAGAATTAATAGTGAAATAGTAAAGGAATGATACGAGAGCCGAAAACATTGTTTTTGGTTGAGTACTAAAGCAAATAATTATTTGACAAGAGTAATTAATGATCAGTCGAAGAATGATTTAGTTTATAATTAACAAAGTGTGTGTTAATTTTTGTTTGAGGAACTAATAAATCCCACGTTATTTACAAATCTGAGAAAGGTTTTTGATATGTGGTCTGAAATACCGCCTTCCCCCAACCAAAACCCCTGCGGCTTTCGAGTTCCTGAATATATATATATATATATATATATATATATATATATATATATATATATATATTTCTTTATTTTATAACCATTTTACTTTCTCGTATTCGTAGTATTAGTAGTGTAGAGAAAGTCTTGTAATGGTATAGGGTAATGTGTTGATATTTTGTCAGAAAAACATGATTTCGAAAAAATGAACTTTTTGCTCTTGTCTGTGGAGTAGTACGTATTTTGCATAAACATAATGTAGCCAAACATTACGATTAGGGGCATTTCCTATCGAAAGATTGTTGTTTCTCAAAACATGTCTGTCCGTCCGTCTGTGGGCAACAAGTTCAAAGGATTTTTTTTTCAATTTTTTAGGTTGCAGTGGGGGGCGCGAGAGCGAGCAGATGCATGCAATTTTGTTCCCGAAAATCGAGATGTGTGGATGGAGAGCGCATCACGCAACACTGTCAGATTATAAGCTTTGGAAAAGAAACTTGATAGATACCTCAGGATAAGGTCTATGCCCCTCAGAAGATATTTTCATTTTGGGGAATACTTCACTTGAAGCCCCCATACAATTTTCTAAATGTTTCAAAAATGGCTTTATTTTTTTACATTTACACTCTACTTTAAACTTGCTTGAGGTTAAATACTTTTTTACTTTTCCCATTTTCAAAATTTCGTATATTGTAATGAAAATAGGACATACTCTTTTCGTTATAACTTATTTATAAGTGTTATTTGCTCTATTTGAGCCAAAAATTTCGGATAATATCAAGTTATATTATCAATACGCCGAATTGGGCATTTTAATTTAAGTCACTGTTATTTATTCAAAAAGACAAATGTGGATCCATATCCAAATTGTAGTGAAGTTATTTCTACAACACATTCATTAATTCAATGTCTTTCACAATGGCATCAGGAAAATATTAAAACTTGATACTGATATCCATTCTCTATTAAATTCCTCTTCAGAATGTGGCAAAAATATTACATTTCTATGTGCTACAAAATTAGAAAAATGTATATAATAGTTCCTTTCTTGTTAAAAAAAGTATTCGCCTGATTGTATCAATAACTGTAATCATTGTTAAATGTTTTATATAATTAAAACATAATGTTAAAAAAGATTGCTATGTAAACTAGAATGTAAATTTTCGTATTATGTAAAATATATTTTAATGCTTTCGACCAAGTAGTTTTAGAGCGATTTGATAAAAATAATTAAATAAAAAATTCGGATCCAGTTTTTAAAGCATTTGAAAATATCTTAGGAAGACTACACTTTGAAATTGCAATATCCACCTTAAGTCGAGGGCCGCAATTTCAAACAGATTGATCAAGAAATATAAATTCTATGAAAATCCTACGTACGGTTTCGACTCTATTGTTCACATACGGACATATGTTCAAGAAACAACAATTTTTAGGCGGCAAGGACTCACAACGCGTGTATGTTAACTATTTATTCGCGAGAGTAAATTTATACATAAAAGAGCATGAAAAATGCATTCTATTGGTATCAAGGATCAACAAATCCTGTTTTTCTGCAAAAACTTTGGCACTATTTTTTGTAGAATTACATTATTTTTCTACACTATTTATGTAGAAAAGAAAAATGAAACGGGAAAAATTCAGGATAATACATAAATTACTCACTTGAAGGTCAGAATATCCAGAAGCAGAGGGTCGATCTTGTCGAGAGATTCGACGTAGGTCCGCCAATCGCCTGGGGGAGGGTACAACTTTTCGTCAATCTCTGGACGGTCGCAGTTGGTGTAGGCGGTCGACACGTGCACAAACGCCTTTGGAAGGGAAAGAAACAGGAAATGAAGTGACAGCACTCCATCTATCTATCTATTTATAAAAATGGATGTTGGTATATATTTAAAAGATAAACTCCGACACCGTGCGACCGATCTCCATGAACGCTCTTGTACGTCTTTTTTCACCTAGAAGGTTTATGTGCTGTTAATTCTATTGTAATTCCATTACATGGAGCTGTAGAACTAAAGTAAATATTCAGGTCAAATGCAACCTGCAACACTCGGCTGCATTTTGAATCTATATCGTTACATAACTACTAAACGAGGCGTTCTAAGGCCTTAAAACTAAACTTTTGCAGCCGAAGGCACGAAACACGCCGGCAGATATTCTGACTCACATTCAGAAACATGACGCAGTTAATGAAATAATATCATTCAACTTCTTTTTCGGACTAAGCCGATTCGCAAAATAACGTACTTTAACAAAACCATCTACACTTTGGGGTGAGTAGAGGTTTTGCCTTGACGCATGAGCATAATTATACAAAAATACATCCAACAGTTTTTCGCAGAGACTGAGCGCAATTGCTTGCTGATGCTATTCGTAGTTCGCCGTAACGAAATAGCAGTGCATTCTTACAAACTTCAGCGTCGTCCTACACAATATTTGACATTTTTGTGAAGTGCGCTGCGAGACATCGCTTGCCATACCTCAAGTCGCCTCATACTCAGCGCCATCTGGCACAGTTCGCTGGTCCCACGCACGTTCAGCCTCACAGCCTTAGGCAGCGGGTCGTCGAAACGCACGCTGGCGGCGGCGTGGAAGACGACCGCCACGCGCTCCTCCAGCAGCTTCCGGTCGTCGGCGCTCAGCCCCAGGCCCCGCAGCGCCACGTCGCCCTCCACGCCCCGCAGCTTGCTCAGCGCCTGCGGCTGCTGGCGGCGCACCACGTCGAACAGCTGCGCACACGCCAGCGCTCCCAGCCCTCGCCCCACACCCCACAGCCGCTCCCACTCACGCGCGCGCGAGGCTACTCACCGACACGTTGGTGAAGTGCTCGATGCGCTGGTGCGCCGGCACGCCCTTCTTGGCGCGCACCAACACGAAGATGGTGCCGATGGCGGGCGCCTCTCGCAGCAGCTTCTCGATGAGCACGCGCCCGATGAAGCCCGAGCCGCCGGTGATGAAGACGTCTTTGCCCGCGAAGAAGGAGGCCACCCGCCCACGCTCCACGCCCTCAGCGCCACGCTCCTTCCGCATGGCTCTCCCTCCTGGTTGCATCAGGCAAGGAAATGACAAGATTCTCGATGAGAAGACGTGTTTGCCCGCGAAGAAGGAGGCCACCCGCCCACGCTCCACGCCCTCAGCGCCACGCTCCTTCCGCATGGCTCTCCCTCCTGGTTGCATCAGGGAAGGAAACGAAAAGATTCTCGATGAGAAGACGTCTTTGCCCGCGAAGAAGGAGGCCACCCGCCCACGCTCCACGCCCTCAGCGCCACGCTCCTTCCGCATGGCTCTCCCTCCTGGTTGCATCAGGCAAGGACATGAAAGGATTCTCGATGAGAAGAGATCTTTGCCCGCGAAGAAGGAGGCCACCCGCCCACGCTCCACGCCCTCGCCGCCACGCTCCTTCCGCATGGCTCTCCCTCCTGGTTGCATCAGGCAAGGAAATGAAAAGATTCTCGGTGAGAAGACGTCCTTGCCCGCGAAGGAGGAGGCCACGCGCCCACGCTCCACGCCCTCATCGCCACGCTCCCCCCGCATGGCTCTCCCTCCTGGTTGCATCAGGCAAGGAAATGAAAAGATTCTCGATGAGAAGACGCTCCTTCCGCATGGCTCTCCCTCCTGGTTGCATCAGGCAGGAAATGAAAAGATTCTCGATGAGAAGACGTCTTTGCCTGCGAAGAAGGAGGCCACCCGCCCACGCTCCACGCCCTCAGCGCCACGCTCCTTCCGCATGGCTCTCCCTCCTGGTTGCATCAGGCAGGAAATGAAAAGATTCTCGATGAGAAGACGTCTTTGCCTGCGAAGAAGGAGACCACCCGCCCACGCTCCACGCCCTCAGCGCCACGCTCCTTCCGCATGGCTCTCCCTCCTGGTTGCATAAGGCAAGGAAATGAAAAGATTCTCGATGAGAAGACGTCTTTGCCCGCGAAGAAGGAGGCCACCCGCCCACGCTCCACGCCCTCAGCGCCACGCTCCTTCCGCATGGCTATCCCTCCTGGTTGCATCAGGCAAGGAAATAAAAAGATTCTCGATGAGAAGACGTCTTTGCCCGCGAAGCAAAAGGCCACCCGCCCACGCTCCACGCCCTCACCGCCACGCTCCTTCCGCATGGCTCTCCCTCCTGGTTGCATCAGGCAGGAAATGAAAAGATTCTCGATGAGAAGACGTCTTTGCCAGCGAAGAAGGAGGCCACCCGCCCACGCTCCACGCCCTCGCCGCCACGCTCCTTCCGCATGGCTCTCCCTCCTGGTTGCATCAGGCAAGGAAATGAAAAGATTCTCGATGAGAAGACGTCTTTGCCCGCGAAGGAGGCCACCCGCCCACGCTCCACGCCCTCAGCGCCACGCTCCTTCCGCATGGCTCTCCCTCCTGGTTGCATCAGGCAAGGACATGAAAAGATTCTCGATGAGAAGACGTCTTTGCCCGCGAAGAAGGAGGCCACCCGCCCACGCTCCACGCCCTCGCCGCCACGCTCCTTCCGCATGGCTCTCCCTCCTGGTTGCATCAGGCAAGGACATGAAAAGATTCTCGATGAGAAGACGTCTTTGCCCGCGAAGAAGGAAGCCACCCGCCCACGCTCCACGCCCTCGCCGCCACGCTCCTTCCGCATGGCTCTCCCTCCTGGTTGCATCAGGCAAGGAAATGAAAAGATTCTCGATGAGAAGACGTCTTTGCCCGCGAAGAAGGAGGCCACCCGCCCACGCTCCACGCCCTCGCCGCCACGCTCCTTCCGCATGGCTCTCCCTCCTGGTTGCATCAGGCAAGGAAATGAAAAGATTCTCGATGAGAAGACGCTCCTTCCGCATGGCTCTCCCTCCTGGTTGCATCAGGCACGGAAATGAAAAGATTCTCGATGAGAAGACGTCTTTGCCTGCGAAGAAGGAGGCCACCCGCCCACGCTCCACGCCCTCAGCGCCACGCTCCTTCCGCATGGCTCTCCCTCCTGGTTGCATCGGGCAGGAAATGAAAAGATTCTCGATGAGAAGACGTCTTTGCCTGCGAAGAAGGAGGCCACCCGCCCACGCTCCACGCCCTCAGCGCCACGCTCCTTCCGCATGGCTCTCCCTCCTGGTTGCATAAGGCAAGGAAATGAAAAGATTCTCGATGAGAAGACGTCTTTGCCCGCGAAGAAGGAGGCCACCCGCCCACGCTCCACGCCCTCAGCGCCACGCTCCTTCCGCATGGCTATCCCTCCTGGTTGCATCAGGCAAGGACATGAAAAGATTCTCGATGAGAAGACGTCTTTGCCCGCGAAGCAGGAGGCCACCCGCCCACGCTCCACGCCCTCAGCGCCACGCTCCTTCCGCATGGCTCTCCCTCCTGGTTGCATCAGGCAGGAAATGAAAAGATTCTCGATGAGAAGACGTCTTTGCCTGCGAAGAAGGAGGCCACCCGCCCACGCTCCACGCCCTCAGCGCCACGCTCCTTCCGCATGGCTCTCCCTCCTGGTTGCATAAGGCAAGGAAATGAAAAGATTCTCGATGAGAAGACGTCTTTGCCCGCGAAGCAGGAGGCCACCCGCCCACGCTCCACGCCCTCAGCGCCACGCTCCTTCCGCATGGCTATCCCTCCTGGTTGCATCAGGCAAGGAAAATGAAAAGATTCTCGATGAGAAGACGTCTTTGCCCGCGAAGAAGGGAAGGCCACCCGCCCACGCTCTACGCCCTCGCCGCCACGCTCCTTCCGCATGGCTCTCCCTCCTGTTGCATCAGGCAAGGAAATGAAAAGATTCTCGATGAGAAGACGTCTTTGCCCGCGAAGCAGGAGGCCACCCGCCCACGCTCCACGCCCTCAGCGCCACGCTCCTTCCTCATGGCTCTCCCTCCTGGTTGCATCAGGCAGAAAATCAAAAGATTCTCGATGAGAAGTCGTCTTTGCCCGCGAAGAGGGAGGCCACCCGCCCACGGTCCACGTCCTCACCGCCACGCTCCTTCCGCATGGCTCTCCCTCCTGGTTGCATAAGGCAAGGAAATGAAAAGATTCTCGATGAGAAGACGTCTTTGCCTGCGAAGCAGGAGGCCACCCGCCCACGCTCCACGCCCTCACCCCCACGCTCCTTCCGCATGGCTCTCCCTCCTGGTTGCATCAGGCAGGAAATGAAAAGATTCTCGATGAGAAGACGTCTTTGCCTGCGAAGAAGGAGGCCACCCGCCCACGCTCCACGCCCTCAGCGCCACGCTCCTTCCGCATGGCTCTCCCTCCTGGTTGCATAAGGCAAGGAAATGAAAAGATTCTCGTTGAGAAGACGTCTTTGCCCGCGAAGCAGGAGGCCACCCGCCCACGCTCCACGCCCTCAGCGCCACGCTCCTTCCGCATGGCTCTCCCTCCTGGTTGTATCAGGCAGGAAATGAAAAGATTCTCGATGAGATGACGTCTTTGCCCGCGAAGAAGGAGGCCACCCGCCCACGCTCCACGCCCTCAGCGCCACGCTCCTTCCTCATGGCTCTCCCTCCTGGTTGCATCAGGCAGGAAATGAAAAGATTCTCGATGAGAAGACGTCTTAGCCTGCGAAGAAGGAGGCCACCCGCCCACGCTCCACGCCCTCAGCGCCACGCTCCTTCCGCATGGCTCTCCCTCCTGGTTGCATAAGGCAAGGAAATGAAAAGATTCTCGTTGAGAAGACGTCTTTGCCCGCGAAGCAGGAGGCCACCCGCCCACGCTCCACGCCCTCAGCGCCACGCTCCTTCCGCATGGCTCTCCCTCCTGGTTGCATCAGGCAAGGAAATGAAAAGATTCTGGATAAGAAGACGTCTTTGCCGGCGAAGAAGGAGGCCACCCGCCCACGCTCCACGCCCTCACCGCCACGCTCCTTCCGCATGGCTCTCCCTCCTGGTTGCATCAGGCAGGAAATGAAAAGATTCTCGATGAGAAGACATCTTTGCCCGCGAAGAAGGAGGCCACCCGCCCACGCTCCACGCCCTCAGCGCCACGCTCCTTCCGCATGGCTCTCCCTCCTGGTTGCATAAGGCAAGTAAATGAAAAGATTCTCGATGAGAAGACATCTTTGCCCGCGAAGAGGGAGGCCACCCGCCCACGCACTATTCCCTCACCGCCACGCTCCTCCCTCATGTCTTTCTCTCTTCTGGTTGCATCAGGGAAGGCAATTAAAGGAAAACCAACCTCACAAGATTTTAAATTTCCGCAAACAACTAAGAAAAATCTTATGCAAATATTTATTAATTAATAAACTATAACACACCTTGAATCAAATTTTACGTTTTGTGGGTCATTGATACCAAAAATTTGGTTCACGCCAAAATGTCTTTATCTCTATCTGTTTGTCTTTCGTGAACGTCAGCCTTAGACCGTTCAAAAGATTTTCTCTGAAGTTGATATTCTTCGATCCTTCTGGCCAATGTTGCTGACCTTTGAACTTGAAATGAATACTTTCATTTTTGTTAGTACTTTCCATAATGTTTCACCACATTTTTAAAATTTCTCAAGAATGGTTTATACTTTTTGTTGACATTTTTTTTTGGATTCCAGAAAAACGTGTATAAAAATGGCACATGTCTCGTTTTTATTAAATGCTCTGAAATTTCGAAAAGTCAACTATGTATCTATTGATATGGAATTTAAATGCAACATATACACCACCCATGGGGCCATCTTAGATATTCTTAACCTCTGACCGGGCGAGGTGGCTCAGGGCACCCCTTATGTATTGTAGTGCAGCTGACCGGGAGGTCCTGTACCGACTATTTGTACGATAGCTTTTCGTGGTTTCTGTGATTACATCCAGGCGAATGCCGGGGCAGTACCATAATGAACGGGCCACGGACATCGCGCGATATTTTTATTCTATTCCTTGTCTTATCCTACCCTTTACTTACACACACAAACTTACATGCACCACAGTACCACACATGCCGGGAGACCAGTCGGGAGCTAGAACTTGTCCCGGCTGGGGTGGTGCCCGTATGGTGGGAGGTACGACGGTGGGTCGGCGCCGGGTGTAGCCATCCAAGGGGAGAAGGTCAGTGTTGCCCCCCGAGCAAAAACAGGTGCTGCACTTTGGGACTAATGACCATAGTTGTTGACAAGAATAGCCTTAGCCCGGAATCACCATCAATCAACCAAACTGTTACTGCCAATCTATCAGTCCGTCTGTGGGCAACTGTAGCGCCTAAACAGTTCAGCCGATATTCTCCAAATGTAGTTGCAGGAAGACGTCGGAAAAAATTCAAACTTTTTCAGTTTTCCAAAATTCTGAGTTAACAGTGAAAAGCGGAAAAATGCCACTTTCTAAAGTTTTTCACTTTATTCTTTCAAAAATTTAAAGAAAATATTTGAACTATTTTTGAAAAATATTTAAAAAAATTGAAATTCTGTAGTTGTAGGAAGACGTCGGGAAATATTCAAAAGATGATTGCAATTTTAGAAAATTCAGAGTTAACAGTGATAAACGGATTTATGCCATCTTCATAAGTGTATTTTACTCTATTCTTGCAAGAAATGTAAAGAAAAAAATTGAAGCTATTTTTGAGAAAATTTTGAAAATGTCCTTGGGGCTTAATGTAAAGTACCCCCCATTTTTAAGAAAATTATTCAAAATCACAGCGCCTCGTGTCGAGCCACATATACCGGGCAATAATGTGACCGATTCGCCGCTAATATACGTGTAATATGTGCAATATTGAAATATAAGCAATTTTAAGAAACAACATAAAATTTTTTCGAAAATGGCTCCAAATTGTTTCTTTAAACTTTTGGTAGGGATAGTGCGTACTCAATGAGTTGACATACGCGACCAATTGTTCTACGCTTTAGGTTTTTCAAAAATTACAATTTTTTTCTGTGAAAACGATTCAGAATTCCGCATTTTCAGAAACGCTCAAACACCATTTTCTCATAAATGGTTCAACATTTTTTTCTTCGACCTTTTTGATCAGATAGTGCTAATTGCACTCTTTAAAATGACGTATTGACAAATTGTGTAATTAAATGTAAAAAAGGGAGAAAGTAAAAATGGAATTAATATTGGCAATTGCTTGTTTTGCACTGCAGTTTGCTTGCACTACACAATTGTATGATGTCTTAAAATTGACAATATTACCATCAATTTATGTTCTCGTACAGCAGTACATTGAGAATACAAATTTCAGAATAAAGTCAAGTGCGAGAATGCAAAAATAGAACTAATATTGAAAATTGCAATAGGAAATTAAGTATAATTAAAAATTTTATTTTCAGTCAATGTTTCCCGTGACCCGAAGTTCGTGTGAAAGCCCATATATTTCATTAATTCTAGCAGATTTTACACAATACATCTATTTTTTTCAAAAAAAATGTACATGATTGTTTTAAAGAGTTTATTTTATGCAACAGGTTTTGTCCGAGGCAAAAATATATCTTCAATTTTGTAGTTTTGAAAAGATTTTTTTTTGCAATTTTCGAAAAACCGAGCAATATTCGAATATGAGACTAGCACCATATTTCTTACCGTTCCTTATTTCATGTATGGAGAAAATTTAAAGAAAAAAATTTGGGCGGTTTTTGAAAAACAATTTGTATATTTCAATCGCAAATTAAGCAAAAACTATTCCTTTTTTTAAGAAAATTCACATTATCTTTTTAAAGAGCTAATTTTTTTATAACAGACTTTGAGACAAAAATCTCTATCTTCAATTTTGTAGTTTTAAACCTTTTTTTGCAATTTTCAAAAAATCGAGGAAGTCAACGATAATGAGACCTTCACCATTCTTGTAAACGTTCTTCAAAAAAATGTAATCAAAAAAATTTGGAGCCTTTTTTTACTTTCTCGCCTAACGAATACTTCGTAAGAAGAGAAAGTTATGTAATTGTGCGGCGGAAAACGGGGAATTTTCGCCAGAAAATCTCTTATACCAGGGGTCTGGTGACAAAAAAGTGGATAAAACCTGTTGCTAAATTTAGAAACAAAATCCTCTATGTCGTGGTGTAGTCAAAATCCATGATTTGTTGCTTCTTCATACATCAAAATCGATTGACGGCAAAACGTACGTCTGTCCGTCTGTGGTCAACGCTAGCGCCTAAACCGTTCAGCCGATTTTCTTCAAAATTGATATTCCCCGATGGTTTTTACTCGTCTCAAGGCCTCTTGAATTTGAAACCGATATCTCAGTATTTGAGGGTACTTTACAAGGAGCCCATTTTGAGATTTTCTAAATTAAAAGAAAATGGCTCCAAATTTTTTGATTATATTTTGTTGTTGAATAGTGCGAAAAACGTTGAAGGGAATGACGTAGGTATCATTTTCGTTGATGGGCCCGATTTTTCGAAAATTGCAAAAAACTGTTTAAAAACTGCAAAATTGAAGATAGAGATTTTCGCCTCAGACAAAGTTGGTTGTACAAAATTAGCGTTTCAAATAAGGTCATGTACCATTTTTTGGAAAAACGAGTAGTTTTTGCGTAAATTGCGATTCAAATTTACAAAAAAGATTTTTCTCAAAAACCGCTCCAAATTTTTTCTTTAAATTTTCTGCGCATGTATAATAAGGGACGGTAAATATATAAATAAACTAGTGGTGCTATAGAATGGCACATACTTTCTCGCAGTAGTTATTTTCCAAATGCCGATCATCGGATAAATTATGTGGAGTAAGCCGTTCACTGCTGCCTTTCTTGGTAATGTTTTTTGAAAAACATGTTTTTCGCTTGTTGACAATTACCGGCTTCCTAATGATAGAACTGATACATATACGTTTTGACTAAAATATAAGCAGTTGGTTCGCATGTCGGTCCCGTAGCGCGGTTGGTTAATGCACCTTCGGGTTGAGATCTTCAATAAGGAAGGTGCCGAGTTCGATCCCCCGAGGTAGATTTTAATTTGATGAATGTGATGTTGCAGGAAAAAAACATTGAAGAGTGTAGATACTTTATTGAACATCATTTGAAGTACTTTTACTCACGAATAGAATCAATGCAGATAAATAGACAGGACTTGTCTGTGTTTTCCCTAACTGCGTCTTTTAAACAATTTTTCAACTCTGTTATTCGATTTCTGAAGCGTGTGACATGTCAAATCAACAGTTGTCTAGTATATATCTGTATGAACCAATTTAAGTAAAATTATGAGCATTTAACGTTAAATTGTAATACAATATAACCAGAAGGCATGCGATGAACTTACATATCCCTAACGGTTCCAAAAATGGTTATTACTTTCTAGCCTTACGAATACTTCGTAATGCGGTTTATCGCTGCCTTTCTTGGTCATGTTTGAAAGACATGTTTTTCGCATGTTGAAAATCACCGGCTCCTAATGATAAAATCGATACAATTACGTTTTGACTAAAATATAAATAATTGCGATAAATGTACTGGAAATGTCAGTATATATTTGTTCAAATTTTTAACTATTAACAATTTTTAACTTCTTTTCTTGTAGTTGTATGTACCATCGTATAAATTGTTTCTTAATCGTGCATTTACCATTTTATAGGTCGGTTCTATTCTTTCATGGCCCTGTTCGACACAGGCGGTGATGGTGTTGCGTAGTGGTATAAGTGCCGGTTCGTTGACTTTGAGTTTTGGATGTCGGGTCTCGGTACGGAAAACGTTTGCTGGTATAATACACCTTTACTGGTTTATGAAGTAGTGGAATAGCAATAAGGACCGTATAGAAGCAGAGCGAGAAAGTATGTGCGTTGGAAGCATCACTAGTTCAATTTTGAAAATGTCTGAGGGGTTTCAAGTAAAGTACCCCCCAAAATTAAAATATCGGCTTCACATTACAAGGGCCGCGACATTAGCCAGAGCGATTAGGGAAAATCAATTTCGGAGAAAATCGACTGAACGGTTTATGCGCTTTCGTTGTGCATAGACGTTTAGCCGTCAATCGATTTTTCGGTATCGAGGACGCACAAAATATAAATTCTGGGTATAGCACGTCCTATATGAATTTTTTTTTCAACATTCCCATTAACATTTAGCAACTGGATTTATCCACTTTTTTCTTACGAGTGCACGGAAATAACAGTCTTTAATTGTGGAAATTTCGCCGTTTTCCGCCGAAATACTTTCTCTTCTCACGTTAGTAAGTGCGAGAAAGTAAAAATCTTACCTTAAGCAATCTTTAAGAGCAAGCAGAAAGAAACCAATCTCAATCTCTAGACCACTTGGTAGTAGTAGCTTACTGCTGAAAACTAAAAACACACTGATTGCCCGCCTGCGTTCCCATAGTCTGCATTCCCCTTCTTATAAATTTTTCAGGGAGGATGAATAACATTTCCATTTTTATAGTTTAAAGTCTGCTCTGTTAGAGAAGCAAGGCTCATTATAAGGGCATCGACCTGTCTACGCGGAAGAGCCTTGTGCTCAATTACTCATGAAATTAATTTGTGAATTTGCTATGTAAATGTAGTTACTTAGTAAGCATTATCACCTTTAATCATCATGCCTTCTAGTTTGCGAGTTTATTTAATAAGTTTTTCTTATCAAAATTGAGTATAACTTTTACATATGATAGATCTTATAATTATTTCTATTCTTCATTTCGCAAAAAAATCAAAAATGTGTATATAAATGCTCTGAAAAGTTCTAAAAGAATACAATTATTTCAATTCTTTGGCGAGTACACGATCTTTTCAGTTTAGACAGCACAACTTGCATATAAAACAAGCGGAAAATTAATATTGTACCGTGTGTTATCTGGGAAAATGCAACTGTTTTAAATCCTAGTTATTGTAATGCTTTCTGGCAATGATTTAGAAATTAAACTGTATTAGTTTTGAATTGGAAAGTGAACTAACAGCGACTGTAGAATTATGGAACCGAAATTGGCATTTTATTCAGCTTCAGAACTTGTTGGTGACAATTTTCCTTTAAGAGGATCTCCTAAACTGATTTGATGATGATTGGATGAAAAATTTTGATTTTTACTTTCCTGTATACATACGTAGTATAGAGAAAGTTATGTAATGCTGCGGAAAATCAATTTCGAGATTTCAACGAAAATACACTTATGGGGTCTCCTGATAACGAAAAAGTGTTTTCCTTTTTAAAAAAACGTTCATCCGTCCATCTGTCCAGTGAACTGTGTCCTGTGAACAACACTACCGCCTAAAACCATGCGTAGAATTTTTTCCAAATTGAAGAAACCCCTGTCGATCTGGCCTGATTCGAAGCTCTGCGATTTTGAAAAATATTCATTAATTTTTGGAGGTACTTTACATGAAGCCACTGGGATATTTTCAAAATTTTCGCAAAAGTGGCTCCATTTTTTTGAAAAAAATTCTAATAAAAATAGAGTAAAATACACTGATAAGGTGACATAAATCCCATTTTCAGAGTTAACTCTGAATTTTCGAAAATTGCAAAAGCTTGAATTTTATTCCGCGTTTTCCTACAACTAAAAAATTGAAGATAGATATTTTTCCTTCAAATGAAATTTGTTGTAAATAATTGGTTCGTTCATGAAGGTCACGTACATTATCTTGAAAATTTTAGTACTTCTCGCGCAATAGTGCATGATGTATGTACTATTTTGAAAAATTACAAAAATAATTCTCAAAAACTACTCCAATTTTTTTCATTATACTCTTGATAGCACCATCTTGTAGAGCTTTAAGATGACAAACGCCATATTGCTCTAATCTTTTGTTTGTTTGTTTTTAATTACAAAAATGTAATTTTTTTTACTTGTCTCTCACGTCGGTAATATTTACATTAGCGGCAATTTGTTCACATTATTATATTTACGACAGCATGTGCTTTAAATAATGTGAAGTAAAGTTTCTCGAGAACTCAACCGTTTTCTGTGAACACTAGCTCAAAAATTCCGCATTTTCAGAAACGCTCAAACGCCGTTTTCTTAAAAATGGCTCCAATTTTTTTCTTCGAACTTTTCGAACGGAAAGTGTTAATTGCACTCTTTAATACGACGTAAAGTTCAAATCGGGATATTTTTTCTTTTTGCAAAAATTACGAAATTTTGCAAAACATTTTTGAAAGATCTCTCACAAATTTAAAATGCGCATTACTAAGAATTTGTAAATACCATTGTATTTGAAAGTTAAAGTGCTTCAAATGACTTTAAATGAAGTTTAATATTTACATTTGCGGCGATTTGTTCACATTATTGCATTTATAAGTATATGTGCTTTAAATAATGTCCTATTAAGTTACTTTAAAAACTCAAACGTTTTCTGGGAAAACAAACTCAAAATTTCGCATTTTCAGAAACGTTCTATCGCCATTTCCTCAAAAAGGCTTCAAATTTTGCCTTCTAATTTTCGTGCACACTAATTGCACTATTTTGGGATGATATAAGATTAATTTTGCTGTATAATTTTGTTTTTCAAAAATTACACAAAAATTTCATTCAAAAGACTTCCAATCAGGTTTTTCGAAAACACAGCATTTTTCTGTGAAAAAGACGCATTTACAGTAGGGCTTACACGTCATTTTCTTAAAAACGGCTTCCAATTTTTCAATGAAAATTTACATATAGGATGAGTTTTTACTCTTCTTTAATATTCTTAAAGTAATATTTTGGTTCCTCTATTAGTATACCAAATAACTGAGAAAATTTCAAAAAATGTCCTTCGGCAGTGATAGATGACAGCTGACAAAAGTAAGTGGCAAGACAGAAAAGCTAGGCCAGACCAATGAAATTAGAAAACTAGTACGAGAATGAGTGTGTCATTCTATAGTACCACTAGTTACTTTCTCGTATACGTTCGTAAATAGGAGTAATACACGTAGTAAAGAGAAAGTTATGTAATGCTGCGGAAAATTGATTTCGAGCTTACAACGGTCCTACACATTTTGGAGTTCCCTGCTGCGATGTCGCCACCCCAGTGTCACGCCACATTAACAGAAGCTCGGAAGAACGGACGGCCTCTCGCCTCGCCTGATTAGTTCCGCACAGCTGCGTAGGCCTCTCCACACCCTGAACAATAAATCCACCCCCTTTGTGCCTCCAACAAAATGAGTGACTCCCGGAACAAACGCGTTAAAGACTTGGCGCTAGCACGCAGTAAGATAATCCCCTAAGTCCAATAAACATATCACAAGTCACAGCAGAAGAGCCACGTGCGCACGTCTCTGTGCTAAACAAAGACATCCAATGGCCGCGAAAGGAAGCGATCATCTTATCCAACCAGCTTACAAATGACATAGAAAATTCTGGAACTCAACAAACCGACCTATGAAAACGCTGGGCAGGAAGCACGTGATAACCCTTGCATGGTGCGAAAGAAAGAAGGGAGGAGAAACACAGCGAGAGGCTCGAATTTTAGACGGGTGAAAAACACGAGAGAGGGTGGTCGAGAAGAGAACGGGCAGAGATAGCGGAGGACGGTCGAAATTATCCACAACATAAAGTTACAGTTAGAGAGCGGCCGAATATCGGCTCTTAGCGAAATTACTAGTGAGAGCAACGGTGAAAGACAATAGCGGTTGGTGAGAGGCAAGCTTTGTGCCGACCACCACGAAACCTGCCCGGCCTCCGTCCAGCCGCGGAATTTATTCCACACAGCCAGATTTTGGCTTACAACGTCATACGCGGTCCAGGTGACGTGTGACGGAATGAGACGCGCGCCAGCGCTACGTCATTGCTGCGCTGACATCCACCGCGGACATCCCGAGCGCCGGAGCATTCATCCCGGGGGGGCAATTGTGAGGCCTGTGTTCCCACGCTCCAGCGTCGCCCCTGAGGGTCCGGCTACATCAATCCATCGATCGGTGAGCAATCCCGTCGCGGTGACGTAGCCATTACGCCATCAACACCTTGTAAGTCATCATCATCATTTGTTTGGTAGCCAAAAACAGTATTTTCGTGTCTGCAAGAACAGTTTTTCTAATAAATGTGTCCCCGCCATTTTGGCCGGGTGAAAAACTTAACTTCTGAGTAAAGTGTTCATTATTTTTGAAACAAAGAAACCAATGCAATCCTTCGACCCAGGGCACTCGCCCCTGAGACGCTCAACGCCGGCAGTAAAATAGCAGGTAAGTGGGCGTGCGCTTGGCGCCCCTTTAAATAAATTTAGCGCGTGTCCCCCCCTGCTATATGGGAACGACCGTCATATCATCAGTGTGTCGGCGCTTCCATTCTGTGGTGTGACCCCCCCGATTCCGTTCCAAAGAATCGGCATCCGACGTGGGCGGTTGCATCACACTGCTAAGGAAAATGTGTTTTTACTTTCCCGTATAAGTACGAATACATGGAGTAATATGTATATATATCTCCGAGTGGTTTACATCTGGCGATGTTTCTCGGTTCCTCTTTTCCAGCCTTCTCTATCCATTACATCTTCGTCTGTCAAATTTCTTGTCGCCATCGCAGTCAGTATTCCTTGTTTCCATGGGGTTGATGGTCTGCCCCTCCGTCTTCTATACGGTGGTATCTATTTATATACTTGTTTGGGCCACCTCTCTTCTGGCATTCTCAGCAGATGTCCGTACCATTGAAGCTGTTTTCGTTCTACAGTATCTATTATATCCTTTTTAATTTCCATTTTATTCTTTATTTCATCATTTCGTATGTAGTGTAAACGAGATATTCTGCAACATCGTCTCAGAAAGTCCATTTGAATCGTCAATAATCTCCTTCTGTTTTTTTGGGTTAGTTCCCATACTTCTGAGCCATATGTGACAATGCTCTCAATTATGGTACTGTATATATTTTTCTTCGTTTTCTTTGATAACTGGGAGTTCCACAGAATTGAATTTAGCATATTTATGACTCGTTTCCCTTGATTTATCTTATTATTAATATCTTTGTTGCTTGTGCCCTCTTTTGAAACTGTAAAGCCTAAATATTTAAAATCATCACATAATTGTATTTTATCGTTTCCAATACACAGATCTTTTCCATGTTCTCCTGTAACCATATACTTTGTTTTGGACACATTTATTTGCAATCCCCAGAGATCAAATTCTTGTTTTAATTTTCTAAACATATAGTTCATATCTTGCTCATCCTCAGTCATTATGACTAGATCATCTGCGAAGAGTAGAACATCCAGTGTTGATTCGCCAATTTGCATTCCCATTACACTGCATTTCCTCCTCCATTCTCTCAAAGCTTCGGCAATGAATATGTTAAAAAGAGTTGGGGACATACAGCACCCCTGTCTCAATCCTTTAGAAATTATTATATCATCTGATACTTGTCCGTTTACTTTCACAACACCTTTACTCTCTTCGTACATTTTCTTAATGGTGTTAACTAATAACTTTAGAGTAATATCTAATGTTACTAAAACGGAATAATAGTGTAATTAGCACTATCCGTTCGAAAAGTTTGAACAAAAAATGTGGAGCCATTTATGAGAAAATGGGGTTTGAGCGTTTCTGAAAATACGGAATTTGGAGCTAGTTTTCACAGAAAACGGTTTGAGTTTTCGAGAAACTTTGTATACCATTATTTGAGGCATATGTACTCATAAATATAATAAGTGATAACAAATCACCGCTAATGAAAAATATTAACGCCATGAGAGGCAAGTAAAAAACATTTTTGTATTTTTTGAAAAAACAAAAGAAAAGAGAAATATGATGTTTATGTCACCTCACAGAGTACATTTAGCACTATGCCTACCAAAAGTTTAAAGAAAAAACTTAGAGCTGTTTTTGAGAAAACTTGTTTTCGTAATTTTTTAAAATTGCAAATATTTCGCGCAATTTTGCCAGAAGACTGCTAAAATGTTCACAAAAATGTACAAGACCTTAATGAAAGAATTCACTTTGGAGAACAAATTTTATTTGAAAGAAAAACCTCTATCTGCAATTTTGTAGTTGTACGAAGACTCCGAACAAATTCAAACTTTTGCAATTTTCGAAAATTCAGAGTTAAACGTGAGAATCGAACCTATGCCACCTTAATAACCGCATTTTACTCTAATCTTACAAGAAATTTAAAGAAAAAAATCTGGAGCTATTTTGAGAAAATTTTGAAAATGTCCGGGGGGTATCATGTAAAGTACCTCCAAGTTTTGAAGAAAGTTTTTCAAAATCGCGACGCCTCGAGTGGAAGCAGATCGGCAGGGGAATGTTCATTTTGGAAGAAATTGCACCAATGGTTTAGGCGCTAGTGTTGTTCACAGTCACCGGACGGACAGACAGACGGACGGACGTTTTGAAAACACTCACTTTTCGGTATCAGGGGACCCCCAAACGTATTTCCGTTAAAATCTCGAAATCGATTTTCCCAGCATTACACAACTTTCCCTATACTACGTGTATTACTCCCTTTGCACGTACGTAGGTATAAGGGAAAGTAACTAGTAGTGCTATAGAATGGCACAGACTTTCCCGTATTAGTTTTCTATTTCCTTGGGTCTTCGCTAGCTATTCGAAATTGCCACATACTCTTTCTTGCCGGCTACCATCTATCACCGCCAAAAGTACATTTTTTTGTCATTGTCTTAATTTTTCGGTTTCCTATTGGTAGAACGGAAATATTAATTTTAGAATATTAAAGAGCACAAAACCCTAGTCCTAAATGGCAATTTTCTTTTAAAAATTATGTGCCGTTTTAATGAAAATTACGTTTTAGCGCTACTAAAAATGAGAAATTTGAAGTTCATTTTCACAGAAAACGTTTTGAGATCTCAAAATACTTCATTTGAAGTTATTTGAAGCACACTCACAAATATAATAATGTTTACAAATTGCTGGTAATGTGAATATTGAAGATGTGTGAGGTCCTTTAAAAAAAATTACATATATGTAATTTTTGAAAAAACAAAAAAAATCCTCAAAATAAACTTTACGTCATATTAAAGAGTGCAGTTAGCACTATCCGTTCGAAAAGTTTGAAGAAAAAATTTGTAGCCATTTATGAGAAAATGGCGTTTGAGCGTTTCTGAAAATGCGTTAATTTGAGCTAGTTTTCACAGAAAACGGTTGTTTTCGAGGAACTTTACTTGACATTATTTAAAGCACATGTACTCATAAATATAATAATGTAAACAATTCGCCGCTAATGTAAAAATTAACGTGAGAGACAAATCAAAAAATTACATTTTTGCAATTTTTGAAAAAAACAAAAAAATACCTCAAAATAAACTTGACGTCACATTAAAGAGTGCAATTCGCACTATCCGTTCGAAAAGTTTGAAGAAAAAATTTGTAGCCATTTGTGAGAAAATGGCGTTTGAGCGTTTCTGAAAATGCGGAAATTTGAGCTACTTTTCACAGAAAACGGTTTTGTTTTCGATAACCTTTACTTTATTCATTCAAGAAATTTAAAGAAAAAATTTGGAGCCGTTTTTGAGAAAAGTTTGAAATTGTTGGTGGAGCTTCATGTAAAGTACCCCTAAATTTTGAAGAATCTTTTTCAAAATCTCAAAGCTTCGACTAGAGTCAGATCGACCGGGTAATATCCATTTTGGAAGAAATCGTACGTGTGGTTTAGGCGCTAGCAGTGTTCACAGACGGACAGACAGACCGACAGACAGATGGACAGACAGACGAACAGAGAGAGACGGACGTTTTCCTTTCAATTGGTTTTTCGATATCAAGGACCCACAAAGGAGGGTTTCTGGCTACACCATGTGTTAGGGGATTTTTACTTTCCCGTATACGTACGTATACACGGAGTGATATACGTAATATAGGGAAAGTTATGTAATGCTGCGCGAAAAAATGGCCAATTTTCGGCGGAAAGAAATTCATTGCCGGGCCGTGAAAACGAAAAAGTGGATAAATCCAGCTGCTAAATTAAAAAAAAGCCCCTAACACGTGGTGTAGCCAGAAACCCTATTTTTTAGGTCCTTGATACCGAAGAACCAATTGAAAGGAAAACGTCCGTCTCTCTTGTCCGTCTGTGAACACTGCTAGCGCCTAAACCATATGTATGATTTCTTCCAAAATGGATATTCCCCGGTCGATCTGATCCTAGTCGAAGGTTTGAGATTTTGAAAAAGATTCTTCAAAATTTGGGGGTACTTTATATGAAGCCCCCCGGGGATTTTCAAAAATTTTCTCAAAAACTGCTAAGGATATTCAGAGAGGAAAGATCGAAAAGTAATCGAGCAATCGCAGTTTTAAGATTATTTTCTCTGTAAAAAATACCGTTGAGAAATTAGAAATGGTTAGCATAGTAGCACGGAAAACATCACAGCCAGTACCATCAATAGAAAATAGAAAATAAACTTTCATTTGATAATTTGAAAATTCAGGTATAAATTAAGTGGCCCAGAAATGCTCTCGTTTTCATGTTGTCCTTATCCTCACATACTGCATGCTTTGAGCACATATATTCATTTCGACCTTGATGAAGTTCATTCATTTTATTCGGTGAGTTGCAAGAAAAACGTCCTGTAACATTTTATTCCGTCGTTGGCAAAGGGATCTTTGAAACTACTTGGTCCTTTAAAGGGCAGGTCGTTGCAAGAAAGATATTTAACGACCTATTTACTAATCCTTCTTTAAAAAGAAATACATGAAATGGACTATCGTTTTCAATGTTCATAGAAGTTCTCTGGCGAAGTCCAAAGCCTCTTACTCTTTCCCCGTGAGATCTGGTCTTTCCACACGACTGTCTTTGACTGCGAACTTCCTTCGAACGCTCTCGTCCGTGCTGGCCCATGCCTGTGTACTACATAGGTTGGTGACGCGACTTCGTAATTGCAAAAAAGAAAAAACATTGAGGGAGATAGTTTTCGGGAAGAGAAAAAATGATTTCATTTGGATATTATTAGCAAGTATTCAAATACAATGGAAAATAGAGCACCAACCACAGAAAACGAGTGCTGCGGAAAAGTTCGTAGCAGCTTTAATACTCAAGGAAACCGCACACGGTGGAGCAATTGAGAAATATTATCCTTGGGTCTACTGTTCACACAGCCTGGACATTAATAGGAAAATTACTTGCTCGTAGTAGGGAAGGCAATATTAGGTGTTAACTCATTTGTGCCGGCGCGGACTATAGAGAATAAACTTCCCTTCCAGCTGGGCAGCTTCCCGCCCAATTGAGGCGCTTCGTGGTGCTTGCGGTAGATTATGGCCAAAGCACTGTGTAAGATATGTAGGTGTCCAGTCCCAGTCTAAAACTGAAGCTTATGTGAGGCTAGTTCTCACAGTTCTCGCATGTAAGCGCTGCGATCTGTGGGTCTCATTTGGGCAAGGTCATGATTGGTCGTCATCTATTCGACAACTCTGTGGCCAGCCGATTTCAAATTTCAAATCGGGGATTTGTCGCTTCGCGGTGGAATTGGTGCAGTCTAGAGCGAACAGTTACGAAAATGGGTTGGAAATGTTTTGTAAAACTGTGTAATAGCTGCAGTTGAAGACGTCATCTTAAGATGTACATCTTACACCGTGACCCAAACCGATCGTGCGCACCGTACTGACAAGCGAGGAACTAGCCTCAAACTGGCTTCATAAAATTTGCCCCAAAGGCGGCTAGTTGACACACCTATATATCTTACACCGTGGGCCAAAGTATGATTTCCCCGCTGGCCGGCCCGATCGTCCTCGAGCGCGCCTCGCCAGGGCAACACACTGCCGGCCAGCGCCTCGCCCCCTGGCGGGGGCCGGCGCCCCCTCCCCCCTCGGCGGCGGGGAGCGCTGCCCGCGGGTGAAGACCCCCTCCCCCCTTTTTCATTGCGACATTCATGAACGACGTCGTAATGTTCAGTGAATATTGTGTCAATACGCGTAATTAAGGCATAAAACGACGAGTTCGGTCTCTTTCGATCGCTAGCAGTGGACGGAGACATCAGCTTGGTGCGGTACGATCGCCATCAGATGGGACGCGCGGTTTTGGCGATCGCGATATTTCAGACGCAGGGAAGTGTGCAGTATGGAATTGTGTTCGGTATTTTCAGATTCATAACATCAAGAATGTTAAAAGTATTTTAAACATTAATTGGGATTTAGAATAGATTTATATTCAGGAGCAGAATTAGAATAGAGAAGAATCGTAGATGTTTCTTGCAGTGAACCATTCTTGTTGCACATTTGGTAGCTACGAATGGATACCCATATGTGGTACAGAATAGGAAAGTTCGTGGGCACTGATAAATTCGAGCAATTATGCAGCGAACCAGAAGCGGACTATCAACATCACGGGTGACTTTGTAATTAAAATTAGACATTGGGAGATATTACGGTAGACGGAACATTAAAATTGACGTCAACGAGGGGGCATCAAGAAAGAAGACCTGATGGCCGTTCCAACCGGAGTGCGACCGAGAAGTCTTCGTTGGGCGCGAAGATATCAGTAAGCCACGAATTTTAATTTGACGTGTACAGAAAGGATAATTCTTTTACAAAAGAAAAGTTAGAAATTTCAATACGATGAGCTCATTCAGTATTGTAACATTAAATTGATAATAACTTTAATTTATTCTTTTTATTGAAAAGATTGTAAAATTAACAGAACTTCCAGAGATTGCGGGTCTGTACTGACAGCAAGGTCACACCTGGTGTGTTGTGTGTCGATACCCTCATATAAAACCAATCTCGGAAACATTTCAGTATAAAGTAAATCAATGAGCGTATCAGGGCAAATCATTTACGTAAATATTCATAGAAAATAGTTCAAGTCAGTGTAATTATTTATAAATAACTATCAGGTGAATTTCAATGGCGTGACCAAGCGGGAAATAGAAATCAAATGTGAACAGAGAGATTCAGGAGAAATCACAATATAAATTGATTGAGGTTGAACACTGGTTCCAGGCCACAGAATACCGTTTAAACAGTACCAAGAAGTGTTTTTACAGAGGAATGTTAGACAACTCTCAATTGTGTGATGAGTGAGCTAGGATTTTGTACACGAAAACGTAGAAGGTAATTGCTAATTGCATTCCTGGATTCCCGTCATTTTCACAGATGCTCTAGCGGAGTATGTTCTGTCATAATTGCAACATTGTCTCAAAAATGGGTCCAAAATGTTTCTTTAAATTTCTTCTAATAATAGAGTTAAATACACTCATAAAGGTGACATAGGTCCGATTTTCATTGTTCACCCTGAATGTTTGAAAAATGCAAAAGTTAAAATATTTTCTAGCATCTACAATAACTAACAAATTCATTTCGTTTATTTAAGACGTTTTGATCGCTGAGTGTTGAATTAAGAAACTGTTGTCTCACTTCGATGTAATGAAGACAATTCTGTCTGAAATGTTAGAAATTAGTATTTCTTTTCTGAAAGTTGTGTCGTTGCGAGAAGGAATGACCCCTAGAACCTTGGATCAGAAACGCTCCACCGGCGATGGTTATTGTCCTGACTCAGCAGGTGAAAACGTTAAATTACTCATCGATATTCTTTAAATATTACTTACTTGCATATGATTGCTTTGTATATCAAATTTTATATATCAATGTTATTTATGTATGTTTGAATACATCACTCCTGAAAGTTCTCACTGTTTGTATTCAGTCGCGCGGCCCAGTCATGGCAGTAAGGTGTCCCCACACAAAGCGTTCACAACCACTGCGTGAACTTTGTTGACTTTGCACATATGAATCTGGCAATGTAAGTACAAATATTTTTTTTCAGCGCCAAGATTGGAAGACATGAAAAGACGCTGCAGTATTCTGTTACAATGCTGCGAGAAGGAAGATGAAATTGGGAGTGGTGCAGTCATACTTTCAATTTGTACGGTCAGTGAATTTGGAAATTTCTAAGAACAGTTTTCCTGCTTTAAATGAGAGACGCAGGTATCACATAAGTAATATTAGTGATTTTTAAAAATTTAACATTTTCCAATAAAATATTGTATTACCGAAAGTTTTGTGCGTCGTTTTGCTGACTTTCCATCAGTAGAAAATTATATTTTGTATGAAAGTATTGCATTATTCAAAATTTTAGTTTGAACCACACTCCTTCAAAAGTTTATTAATTTCCCACTCAACTAATAAGACATCCTGTAATATTTTAATTTTCGTGTTTTATTGGAAATTGCAGGACAATGTAGGTGCAAAATGAACCATTCTTGCAAGATTTCTTTCCTGTAGGTTGAACGACCCCTTGAACCTTCGATCAGAAACGCTCCAGTGGCGATAGTTGTTGTCCTGACTCAGCAGGTGAAAACGTTAAATTAATCATCGATTTTCTTTAAATATTACTTACTTGCACAACATGATCTCTGTGTACGGGTCACGTTTTATGTATCAATATGCTTTCTATTTACATGTATTTGAATTCATTATTCCTGAAAGTTCTCACTGTTTGTATTCAGTTGCGTGGCTGAATAAATGAGTTTTTTATCCAACGTAGTTTATCGAAAATAAATTGCTGACTGTTTCAAAATGTTTTAAAAAATTATCTTAAATAAGAAACCAACGTTTATAAACCGTTTTACTTGACTCACCTTGGAGAAACCGTTCAATAAAATATTTCAATTCAAAATATATCATTTACTACCGAGAATTTTCCGTTTTCTTCTATCTCTTGCTGTTCGTGTCCGTAAACTTCCTACTTCACGTTTTATTTCGTCTTCCCAACGAGTCTTCTGTCTTCCGACGTTTCTTGTACCTCTTGGTCCCATACTGTAGTTCTGTAACTCCACCTATCGTCGTTGAGTCTTCTATATGTGCAGCCCTTGTCCATTTCAGTTGCCTTGCTGTTTCAGGGACTTCAATTACTTGAGTTTTTCTCCTTTTGTGTCTGTCATTCCTAATACCTTTCTTTCCATATTCCTTTAATTTGTTACGCAATCATTAACCGTTAACTGGTGACGTCCCTTCAAACTTCTCTTACCGGTGACGTGTTGTCTGTGAGACCCCAAAAGCTTTAGGCAGATTATTTTCGGTGTTCCATTTCATGTTGACTTGACAAATGTTTTATGTTAACAATGCGATAATAAAAAACGAAATAAAAGGATTTGTTGTTAATATGTAAAATGAAAATAATATTATTATTTATTACTCGCAGAGTAAATTTCTGGCTATAATTTGTTCCATACTGTTTCTTCACTATTAATTATCTTAAGAACTCTTAGAATCGTTTGAAATATTATTTTCACTACATTAAAAAACCTTCATTTAAATATGATAATGCATTGTTGCTCGAAAATGATCCATTAATAAAAAATGTGCAATGCACATTCACTGTGGGAAGAAAAGTCCCACTACTGGTGATGTAAGGTCTGTGAGACCGCTCTGAAACTTCAACTGGCCGCCAAAGGCGAACTGCTGTCACTGGATACGCTGCCCCGCGTGTGAGTGTAATTTAGAAAGAGATAGGATGGTACTGTGAAGAAAAACGAGTTGCGACGAATCGGGAAGGAAGGCTACGCGTTTAGTTTTCCTCAGCGGTCTCAGATACCGCACGTCACTAGTTAAAGGTTAAGTATTTTCCAATCTATTTTTAGAGGCAGAAAATTCGTACTCCAGCATTTTATGGCAGTGTGATAGTTCATAGTGCATTCCATCAATTTCCTTTAAGAAAGAGCTAAGATAATTTTCTCCTTTTGCTTCGTACGAGGAGCGTCCAAGTGTCATCTACGCACATAACACGTGCGACAACCAGTGATGTTTTTCTTTCCCTTACGAAATGTTTTCTAGCAAATGCGTTGTTTATTCTGTTTATTTTATCTTCTAGGCTCAATAATAAAGAAAAATACATATTAGTTCATAAAACATTCTTTATTATGTCCACAACATCTCTAATATTTTATTGCAGTGAGCAGAATACTACATTGAGACTTGAACCTTTTTATAAAATAAAGATATTATAAGAAAATTGCTATTAACGAAATAAAAAATGAATATTTTCCCCTTCAAAAGGATAACACATTTTGAACACTCTTGTGTAAACATGAGAGAGGTATTCCAATAGCGTTTCATGCTTTCCACACTCTTGCTCTTCATTTGTCACTGGAACTTACTTCTTATTCTTCATAAACGGAGAAAGAAGGGGCAGTGGTACTGGAAATATGACGGTCGATCGTCTGTCTGCAGAAATTGTATTCAGCGTTTGTAGGTAACGAAGCTGGAAAATCACCAATTGCGAAATTACTGTGACTTCTAGCAATGGGAAAATAAACGATAAATCACGGCTTAATTCTTGTTCAACTTATGTCTAGGTTGTCTACTGATGATATATATATGAAAATGGATGTTGATACATGTATATAAGTGGTAAATTCCTACACCGTGCGAGCGATCTCCACGAAAGTTGGCACTCTACGTGTTTTTTCACCTTGAAGGTTTATGTGCTCTTAATTCTGTTGTAACTCCACTGCATGGCACTGTAGAACAAAACTAAATATTCACGTCAAATGCAACCTGCAACACTCGGCAGCATTTTCAGCCTATATCGTTAAATAATTCCTAAACGAAGCGTTCTAGGGCATTCTCAAAACTAAAATTTTGAGGCCAAAGGTCTCAAAGAAACGTTTCTTTCGTCATAATCTACAGGATGAGACCTTCATGAACCTTCTATTATATTGTTGCTGGTCCAGCGCTTCCCGATATTACCTCACATGCTCAGAGACGTGCAGAATCAGCAACTAAATGTGAATGAGAGGGACAGAGAGAGACAGAGACACGCAGAGCCAGAGAATGAGACAGGGGCAGAGAGAAACTGAGAGACAGAGAGAGAGAGGGAGGGAGTGACAAAGGGAGATGGAAGGGGAAAGAGGGAGATGAAGGGCAGAAAAACGTCTGCCAGATTCCGCTAGTAATATAATATAATTATGTCATTATTCTGACAGTCACCTAAAGGGAACTTTTGAAAATTATTACATTACTAAATACGACAACAGATCTATTTTAACATTGTTTTGCTGAACTACTACTTTTGTAACAATTCGGAGTTGTGCTTTGCTCCTTCTTTAAATACATTAAAACAGGTTGTGACGTTACACGGATAGGTTTATAGGTCAAGATTCGTAGTTTGTAGCTTACACTGTGTCCCCACAAGTGAAAACTTTGTGGCTCCAGCTGGAAAATATTGAGATATTAAATATTAAAACTGATAAGAATATGAATACCAAGATGGAAATAAATGATTTTACTAACTGCTACGATAATGTGTTGGTTAATCTCCAGCAGTAACAATTCATCACGGTTCCACCCACCCTCGCCTTCATCCTTTTTCCTGATCCCCTCCCTCCCCGCTCTTCCACCTTCTCCCCTCACCCCTTCACCCTCCCTCCTCCCGTTGGTTGACGTAGACAAGGTTGGCGATTATCCTTCATCTCGTCCTCGCATTCATGAGCTTTTATTTTTAGTAGAATATTCGTTGATGTAGGTAATAGGTGTTTTTGTGAATGTGCCTCCATTTAGCAATAGTCTTTAAAGATATAAACATGATGACACCCTTAAGATTCATTATGCTTGATGTGATTATTTTAGTATTATTTTATAGTTATTCTTACCCAAAGATCAATGTTATTTATTTCAATTTGTCCTAATGTTTAGTCGATGTGGACTACCGCCTACTCACAAGTAAATGCTTGTCTACAATTCGATGTGACTGGTGGCATGTCAGCTTGTTAGATGTAAATAGGAATATATTAAGCATGTATGTGTGTCATATTTTAGAATGAAACTTGTAATGTTTGATTTTTACAATATGTTGATTTTTAATCGTCCAATTTCAGTATCTGAAGACGGAGAAAGTACATCTCGAAGACCATAAGATGTGAAGATAATTAGAAAGAATAAGGTGATTGTCCATAAAACATCATTGGGCCTTACTTTTTTGTTATATTATTGAATAACCCCATGAGGATCTGAACGTTAATAAATTAAACAAAAATTAGCAAAACCTCTATCCACGAACCTTTTTCTGTCTTGTCACAGACATTAAAGCTCGACGCAGCACCCAGCAGCGGGAGATGTCGGTCGTGGAAGTTGGGTAAGTCATGAAACGATTTTGTGTAAAGAAGAAGTTCGTATAGTTAGCTCCAGGCTTAACACTACATTTGTAAGATACGTTGCGCATATTAAATACAATGCATCCCCTGCCTGCTCACTGCACGACAAACGAAGGGCCTCCCCAGACCGGCATCGACTGTGCACTGGGGCCGCAGCTGCTTCCCCTCGCCGCGTGCGGCGCCACGGGCGTGCTCGGAGCGCGTGCGCAGTGGCGTCTACTGCGGGCTACCGGCGGCAGCCCGAGAACGTTACGAGAACAAAAATAATGTTAAAAATCTTTGCGGGCCACATTCTTTTTCAGTGACTTACATTTTTGAAGATTCTGAATAATCTGTTCTGTTGAGATCTGTATTAAATCGCTCGGTGGTCGAAGCATGAACCTTCTTAAGAGGCGGCAACGATGAAGAGACGTACAGCTGTACAGCGTGCGCTCGTTGCATGATTGACTCCCCCTCCTACTAGTAAGCTATGGGCTAGCCAAGGGCTGGGGATGTCCATTTCCTGACCGGTTTCTAGAAGCGCGCTTTTGAGCAAGATATACACATGTAGTGGTGATCGTGCATACATAATAGATTATATTAAGAGTGTTTTAAGTGTTAAAAGTGCAACGTATTACGTATGTCAACGTTAAGTATCGTCCATTTGGTAATACACATAAATAATATTACATAATAAAAATCGTACAAACTAGAAAAACTACACAATCGAAGATTATGTACAGTTGTATGGTCAAAGATTATTTGTAAAGTCAGCAGTAGCCCAGGGCATAAAGGTCCCGTTCAGTGTATGGCGGTGCTGTGCGAGAGTATTTCCGCCTGCGCAGCGAGGGTGCTGCTAACGTCCGATTAAATTAAGAAGGTGATTGACATTTGTGAGTGGAGGGGAGCGACGTTGCCAGGTCGCAAACCACTGAGCACGTGTTACCGGGACACGAAAACAAACACTTCAAAAAATACGTGTAAAAGTGTAAAAAAATACGACAAAAGCCTAACCTCAACGCAACTCATCACAACACAGTACACATTGCGCGCGCAGCACAGGCAGAAACGCGAGGGGGCGCGGCGGCAGGGAAGTCGCTGTGCGATGCTCAAACGTTCCCCGTGTTCGGCAGAGGCAACTGAGCGACCTGACGCGTCACGTTTTGTCTCTCTGGTTGGCAGCTGCCATGGAAACGGGAGAGGCGTCCTGACGTCACACAGAACGGTCAATCACCTTCTTAATTTAATCGGACCCTAGTTGAGGTACCTGGAGCGACGCGGGGTTGTCGGCCATCACGTCGGACGCCTCCTTGAGGGAGCGCGCGGCCTTGAGCTCGCCCTCGGCGGAGATGACCTTGGCGCGCGCCTCCCGCGCCGCCTCCGCCTCCGCGGCCATGGCGCGCTGCAGCGCCCGCGGCAGCACCACGTCCTTGCTGCCAGCCATTCGCGCCTCGTTTGACCTCGGCCCAGCGGGCCCGCTCTTCCGTCTGACCACCCACATTCCGCTACGCTCCAACTAACCCAGAAAGAAGGCATTACAGGCGATTTGATTTCAGCTCAAAGACTTCATATAGGCTTCAGGATCTTTCACGTGTAGCAAATCTACAACGTGGGACAGCCGGATTTACTTCCCTTGCGAAGGAAAGCGCACGAAGGATTTTTTTCGTCCTTAAAAATTCACGGCTGCCATCGGGTTTGAACCCGCCAACTTTGGTAAACAGCCCGTTACGCTGTTACACCATCGCCACCGCCAAATAGGAGTGATAATTCAGACACTTGGGTAAAGTTACCACTCCCACGATTTTTGAAATTATTTTCCATAATTACTAAGGAGTTAAATATTTATTTGACTAAGAGCGAAAAGAAATTTCATGTACAAATGAAATCATACAAAAAGATGTTTATAGCTACTGACTTCCAATGCCAGTCACTGTCCAAACAGCAACTCTCTGAGGGAACATCTCCTCACAAGATCTCTCCGAAGGGGCGGAACGAACTGGGTGGGCAACGCGAGGTCGAAGCCAGAGCCGTTTGAGTTGCGAAGGCCTTGCGCCGACGTTCCTTCCTCAGAGCCCTAATGCACTTCAGTAGTGGTGTCAGCTGGTGGCAGTGCCACGCGTCGTGGCACCGTAGCATGCCACGAGCTTCTCTGAGCAACTAGCGCCGCGAACGGGAACTATTACGAGTAGCAGTAACCTCGCCGTTTTACTACAGGGATGGCGTTGACTCTTGTGGCGGGGTGATGAACTGTGTGGAGGGGCGATTTCGTCGTGACACTTGTGCCACGGACTGGTATCGACCTTGACAACACCGCACTTCAGCCCTGAGGAAGGCCGTGGAAAGACAGTAGCCTTCCACAGGACGCCACCCGTATAGCCAAGACTGTTCGCTCGTCAGAGGAACAACCACCGCAATTGAATCGCTCATTTTGAAAAGGGAAAGGCTTATCCGCAACAACGTTGCGGATATTCGTATTCGTAACGAAAACCAATTTCATTCTTAGGATGTACTGTCACACTATAGAACAAAGAAAATGTATGTTTCAACTCTTTTTGCGAAAAACCTGGACTTCCTTCCCTTTTACAATCATCGATTCAATTGATCGCAATGATTCGGTGGTTGTACAGTCCCTATTAATCGGAGAAGGACTGCGTAGACTCCGGATGCAACGGAATGGGAAAATCAATCCGTTGCCGATGTGTCATAATCAAAAGAAAAAGAATTGATGATACAATTAGCTCATCCGCTGAGGATGCGTCATTCAGTTTCCAGTCTAGCAGTGTCTAGTGAACAGGGCTACGCAAAAGCTGCCCACAGAGATCTTCGTAAAATGTGACCCGTAAAATGTTTACCCAGCACAGGTGGGTAAACATTCTGAAGTGTAACCACTCGAAGAAGTGATTCTAGAGGTGTGGCTCTTCCCCTCGGAGGAAACCTACCAGCTTCCCAGCTCTCGAGACACGAGCTCATGTAATGACTATTCCATGAGTGATTTACGGATTCATCGGTTTCGGTGGTATAACGGTCAGTATATCGGGCTGTTGAACCCAAGATTGCGAGTTCAAACCCGATCGAAGTCGTGGACTTTTAAGGGCAAAAACATACTTCGTACGCCTTCCTTCGGAGGGGAAGTAAAGCCGGCTGTCCCATGTAGTAGATTTACTGCATGTAAAAGATCCTCAAGCCTAAAAGAAACCTCTGAGCTAATTCAAATCGTCTGTTTCGTCGCCCGAGATAATTCCTTCTTATTCCTCTAAATGCTGAAAGGAACATTGCAAAATTTACGTGGTCAGACGGAAGAGCGGGCCTGATGGCCCGAGTCTCGCCGTATAAAATAAGGCATGAACATCAACAACCCAACGACAAATATGGAAGGCAGCATTTTCTGTTTGCTGTGCCTTCACAAACCACGATTGTCCTTTCCCCATCAAAATGTACATAATCGCAATCGTTATCCTCCAATGCGGAGAAAAATTCACATGAATTTCCTAGGGTAGCCAGGGTTGCACTGATGCTGACACGCCATCACGGCACTCTTTTCAAGAGAAAAAAAGAATTTTACAAAAAAATGTTTTAACTTAACATTCATCTTATAATACAAAATTAAACGTCACATTTTCCCAAAAAATCTAGTGCCCCCCTATTAGTACAGGGATATCCTGCCGGAGATTCTCAATGCGCTGTTTGCAATAAACGAACGTCCAACACATCCAAAGAAGAGTAAGATCAGAGCGCCGCCCCTCCTACGTTGCGACATCTATTGTCATTCCTTCGCCTTCGGCATTCCCTTGAAACGTGGGAGGAAATAAGGGAAACAGCAATTAACCCTCAACTGGTGACGTGCGGCCTCTGAGACCGCTGAGGAAAAATAAACGCGGAGCCCTCCTTTCTGGTACGTCGCAATACGTTGTTCTTTACAGTGCCTTCCTTTCTCTTTCTAAACTACACTCAAATGCGGGGCAGCGGATCCAGTGACAGCCGTTCGCCTTTGGCGGCCAGTTGAAGTTTTGGAGCGGTCTCGCAGACCTCACCTCACCAGTAGTGACTTTTCTTCCCACAGTGGCGTAACGTTTCCCACAGACTTCCACAGGCGGGACTTTTCTTCCCACAGTGAATGTACATTGCAAATATTTTTATTAACGGATAATTTTCGAATAGTAATACATTGTCGTATTTAAATGAAGGTTTTTAATATAGTGAATAATATTTCATACCTTTCTACGAATTCTTTAGATAATTAATATTCAAGAAACAGTATGAAACAAATTATATCCAGAAATTTACTTGGCGGGTAATAAATAATTATATTATTTTCATTTTACATATTAACAACAAATTGCAAATTTCTTGTTTATTATAGCATTGTTAACATAAAAAAATGTCTAGCCAACATGAAATGGAACACCGGAAATAATCTGCCTAAAACCTTTGAGGTCTCAGACCGCGCGTCACCGGTAAGAAAAGTTTGAAGCGACGTCACCAGTTAACGATTAATAACGGCAATGCCAAGAATTTTCCAAACACCTTTTAGCTATTGTTATTTTGTCCCCTCAGATACGATATAATCCTACGATCTTTTGGGTATGAAGATTTAGATTCAGTTGCCACCACCATAAATAAGGCAGTACAATTCGAGTTGACGAGGGTGTACATACCACAAATAGTAAAGACGACGTGTTTATCAGACCCGCTAAATATTTATTGACCGAGGTGCTTTTTCTTTTTGAGGCTTTTCCAGTTTCAGGGGTCGTAGATTTCGACAACTGCCAGGTACCCGCTATGTCTCTCATGGGGACACATAATTACCGTTAACTGGTGACGGCGAGGAAAAATAAACTCACTGTTCTCTCGGCCGGTGCAACACAGGAAGTTTTGGTTCACGTACCTTCTTATCTCTTTCTAGACAATGTTCGGGCTGGAATAGCTTATCTAGTTGCAGCCGTTCGTTCCTGAGAATCAGTTGAAGTTACGGATCGGTCTCGATGATCGCACCTAACCGGTAGTAGAAGTTTATTCTTGGTAATGCACGTTATACTTAGCAAATAATTTTCATTTAACAGTGTATTTTCTTATTAAAATACAGATTGTTTTATGTAGTCAAGATCGTTTCAAAGCCTTTCTATGTGTACTTCAATCGTGAACTGTGAAGAAAAAATATGGAGCAATATATGACCTGAAATTCTCGCAGTGAATAATTAAAAATTATGTTATTTTCTAAACTACAAACTCTTCCATTTTTCTCTTTATTATGCCTCTGCCGATAACAGAAGTTCGAAGGCACGTCACCAGTTGCCGGATAACCGTTTCACTAGACACCGACACATTTGCGGGCTCCTCGATCTGTGGCCAACAAAGCCTTCCGCGACAACACACATCCATGAAAGACAAGGGACAGACAACCGTGCCCACGGCGGGACTCGAACCCGCGACCCGACGGAGGCGCTGCGTTGGCACACGTCCTAGCCCCCTCCTCCGTCCAGGTCGGCGTTTATGAACTGAACTATCCGTTGCATTAATTGCTTTAGAAATCATATAGTTTCTCCGTACGTGGAAACAATATTCTACATAGTTATTACTTATTTGCATTTGCTTTTATTTCAAAACATGGTTTATGTTCCAAAACAGTCGCGGCTCGTGGTTTTATAAATGGGGAAGGCTGCAAATGCATTGCATTACATTACAGTGCATTGCATTGCCTGCATTGTATTTCTATTAATAATTAGTTTGATACAGACGATTGAGAATGACGCGCGAAATACCGTGAGATATTCCATCCTGGGACCCGTTTCACAAAGGTTACAAGTTACTAGAACTAGTAATCACAAGTACTCGTAAGTTCTGTTTCACAACGATTTTGCTGGGTCCCAGAAGACAAGACCTCATGCGCCAAGAAAGAAAATCCCAAGTATAGCGCTCCTACCGCATACTGAGAAAACTAGTTGAAGGGCAATGCTACTCGCGGAGCTGCACAGTAATGCTATCTGGTGAGCCCGCCGTTCTTCAGACCCTAGATTCCACCAAAGGCTGTTTCGCCACAGCCTTCGTCCGCTGGTAAGCGTCTGCAGTGAATGCATGACGTCACGCCTCCTCGTTTTGTACAGGCCTTATGGGAGAATAAAGTGGGAGCCTAACGCTTCTCCCTTCCCTGTCAACAGCTTTAAATGTGTTACGGACGGCCGTTAACGAACCGATAAAGAAAAATTTTGATATGATTGTAACATAATACAACTCAGAATTCCATTATTAATAAATAAATACATTTGTAAACATATTTTTAAATTTCTTTTGGACGGCGGTTTCTCTAGGAGAGGCTCCGCCTTACAGCCTTTAATGACGAGCCGCGCCTGTTCCAAAATGTTTATAAGATTCAAATATGAATATAAATTACAGGTCAGTTGTCATGTCATTGTCATGTTCATCTATGTTATAAAGCTACTCACATTTCTACTCTCTCCACTTTAATTCCCCAGGGGTCTGTTGCCTCATCCAGAGTTATCTGCAGGCTGTTTGCAATTGATTCTCGATTAGCAAGAATGTCGGACAAGTTTGAGTGCCAAGCACATTTCGAAGAAATGTTGCGGCCAAGTAGTTGGTCGCACTGCTGAAATTATTAATGAAAATGGATGAGCAGAAGCGAAGTTTATAATACTAATTTTCCATTTCATATTTTACACTTGATATAAGAAAAGCAATGTCATATTACGAATTAGGAAATAGTCTAACCACAACAATTCAAAGGTTTCATAGTAGAATGTATTAAAACATATAGTTCGCAAAGACTTCGGGACACTTTTCGAATTATTTGTCTGTCTGTCCGCCTGTGAACATCATTAGCACATAAACCATTCATAGGCTTTTCCCCCAAAGTAAATATTCCCCGATCGATCTGGCCCGACTCGAAGATGTGATATCTTGGAAAACAATATTAATTTTTGGAGATACTTTACATGTTGCCCATGAGACACATTTTCACAAAAAATTACTCCAATTTTTTTAAAATCTCTTTTTACAATAGAGTGAATTACGCTTATAAAGATGACGTAGATCCGCTTTTCACTGTTAACTCAGAATTTAGTAAATCGCGAAAGACAATCCCCTCGAACAACTACATTATTGAAGAGAAATTTTCAAATGGAATTTGGCCTCCACAGTTCTTTAACTAATATAATTAACATTTTGTTGCATGTATAAGTAATTTTGAGCAATAATGATTAAATAGATAAATGTTAAAAACAAGCTCCAATTTGTTTCTATTAATATTTTGTAGGTATAGTACTGAATTCACTGAATAGCGTGATATAAATGCCATTTCGATACATTCTTTTGATTTTCCAACCAACACGTTTGTGTTTTTAATATTTCACATCGTTCAAATTTATATTATAGATTTTTTCGTGCACAAGTACTACAATGACAACACGCACAGGCCCTTGCCCTGGACGAGGCGCGCCGCGTGCCTGCGCTGTGGAAGGGGACCCCCGATTGCACGTGGCTGAATGTTAGGGAGCTTGAGGCTCCCCACGAGAACAGGTCGTTTTAGACTGATTCCTTAAAATTCACATTTTAAACAATCGAAAAACATTTTCCGGATGTTTTTATTTCCAAATTTTGATCAAACGTTTTTCAAAATGTGTATTACGAGACTTTTTTATTGCTAAGTCGATTAAGCCTAAATGCGATACAAATTAAAATGTAAAAATCATGTTTTTAGACGTGTAAGGGGGTGGAAAGCATTTGCATTATTATAAGTGATCAGGTTTTCTGTTAAAAGACTATTTTTTATTCTTTATTCTTGCATTTTTACATTAACCAAACCACACCTTTTTTATAAGAGAAACAATGCTTGAACAACTGATTGTGTTTTCTTTTTTAAAAGTAAATTGATGGTAAAGCTTTTGAATAACTGTCGAGTCATTTGACTGCTCCTTCGTCGGTCAGCCTTTTTCTAGTTTTTTCAATTGTTTCTTTACAAAACTGTAAACTTATGGTTTCGTTCCAATTACTTGGATAATGATTTGTATGTAACATTTAAATAAATTAATGTGCACATTTTCAAAACAATTTCTTCACTACTTCTGCTGATACTGAAGCAAGATACAAATTCAAAATTAAAACGGATGGTGTACAAACCTGTAGTCATTGACGCAAACTATTGCCTTTCAGGGGATTGTCGACTCGATAGTACACCACAGCATCTACCGCCACGGTCACCGAATCACGTGTCAGGACCTAGAACCAATTCGCTGTCTGCTGGAGAACAAAAGACATGCATCACAGGGTCTCCTGCCTTCATTCTACATTTAACATTGCGTTAAAAATACACAATCATAATACATATTTCAGAATAAATGTCACCAATTTTCAGGAAGAAGACCTTTGTTTTTGCCAATGAGCCTGTAGTAGAAAATCTCCTAAAACGAAGTTACACATAAATCATTTGCCCCTTTTTGGTAGGCAACTCTTCTTGCGCTGGAGTTGTAGGAGTACACGAAATAACTTTGCCGAATTCCTGCGTTTGACAACCTGCATACACATCCAGGGCAATGTCATAATGTACCTCCGTCATATACCACTTCCATCGCACATTCATTGACAAAAAAGTGATTATCTTTGACCTCCTACATACATTACTGACTATTTCGGGTTTCCGAGTGCGACAACAGCTCTGCTCATTGGTTGATAGCCGTAATTGTAGTACATGTTCTATCACGGGGTGGCGAATCTTCCCCGGCTGGATGGAGAGACCGCCGAACTCTCCATGCAGGTACTTCCACCAGAGGTCATCGCCTCAACGGGATAAGGCTACAAGCTCTTTCGTGACTGCTCTCCCTTTGTGGTAATGCAGTGCAAGTAGTGTTAGAGTGTGTAAGTAATGGGGGATGGTAGAGCGTCAAGGAAAAACTGATACCGAAAAGTAAGTAAGCAAATGCCGGCGTCTTAAGAGAGGTAGGTAGTGTAGGAATTTGGAAAGATTTAAAAATGAAAGCCATTAAGCTTTGGATTGGATTAGCAAGTGAAGAGTCTGACACGCTTATTCGCAGGTGCTTTAGAGCGCAATTACAGGAAAACGATCAGCGCTATTGGTTGGACCAAATGAAACGGGTACTAGAACGCGCAGGTTTGGGAGACTTTTCTCCTCAAATGGTTGAGACAGGGGAACACGAGAGATAGAACAGTGAATTTCAGATCGACTTTCGGATATTAAAAGGCAAGATATTCTGGCTAGCATCGGCAGAAAAATGTTCGTTAGTGGTACAAATTCACACGAGTCCTGTATGGGGATGCCGGAAAGTTACGTACACACCACTTAAAAAAGAGATGCAACGAGGGGATACGCTTTGTTTAGGGTAGGGGGGTGGATGCAACGTAGAATGAAAGATTCGAATGACAATGGAATCTGTGTACTTTGCGGTGATAGAGAAGATTGGATCCACATCCTGTTAAATTGCTGCGCTACAAAAACTTGGAGAGGAAAATGGATGGGGATGGGGAACTATTGCTTCCAATTTAGAAACATAACGCTCGCTCAAAACAGTATTAGCTAATAATAGATCTCGCTTCATGAAAGAATTAGGAACATTTTTAGGAAGGTTCGAACTATCAGGGAAACGGTGATCAGGGAGTGGGAAAACAGCACTGGTTAGATGAGCAGCGGACCTAGACTGAGATGAAATAATTAATTCAATAAGCAAGAGATATATAAGTTAAAAGTAGTAAGGTAATCAGTAATGCTAATCATTAATATTAATTAGTAAGTTAGTCAGTAATATTAAATTAATCAGTTAGCGATAATTAAGTTAATCAGTAGTAAATTGTTCGGAGAGGCGGTGGTGCGGGCTATCTTCTGTGGCGGTGTTTGATTTCAGGGACTGAGGAGGCCAAAGACTGGATGGAGAAGATGCCCACGCCAGGAAATAAATAATAGTTTAGAGAAAAAAACTAGTAGTTTAGCATGTACTCGTCTTCTGACTACAGGTTTTCCCCCTTCAGGGGTTTTTTCCTCAGCTGTACCTGATGGTCTCCTTTCCGCGGCTTTGATGCGATGAAGAGATCGTTATGGGTGAATGCCAGAATTCGAAAGGTTAGAATGCGGTAGGATGTAGGTATTGTAATGGCTTAAAGGCCTTCAGCCTAGCCACATAGTTAAAAGAATTGAAATTATGTATCAATGTGTTATAATTACCTATTAAATAAAAGGTTTCCCCTGACATTAAAAAAGTGTTTTTGTCTCAAAATGACCTCTCCGTCCGTCTGTCCGTCCGTTTCTGAACACCTCTAGTGCCTAAACCATGCGTAGGAATCTTTCGAAATTGAAGAAACCCCTGTCGATCTGGCTCGAGTCGAAGCTATGAAATTTTGAAAACCATTCTTTAAAATATTACTTTACATGAAGCCCCTGGGACATTTTCAAAATTTTCTCAAAAAACCGCTCCAGTTTTTTCTTTAAATTCCTTGTAAGAATAGAGGAAAATACACTTATAAAGGTGGTGGTAGATCCGATTTTCCCTGTTAAATCTGAAGTTTCAAAAATTGCAAAAGTTTTCATTTTTCGGCGTCTTCCTCCAATCAAAAAATTGAATATATAGATTTTTTTTCAAATTAAATTTGTCCACCATAATTATTTCTCTCATTAAGGTCATGTTCATTTTTTGAATTTTTTAGTAGTTTTCACGCAGTATTGCGTGCACTACTTGCAATTTTATGAAATATGAGAAACAACATTTTTACAAAAATGATTCGTATTTTTTTTCTTTCAACTTCTGGTAAGGATATTGCTAAATGTACTCTTTGAGATGGCATAAATGCTCTACTGCTCTATTCTTTTGTTTTTTCGAAAACTTTTAAAATGTATTTTTTGCTAGCATCTCATGCCGTTAATATTTACATTATCGGCAATTTATTCACATTATTGTATTTACGAGTACATGTGCTTGAAATGTTGTTTTAATGAAGTTTTTAGAAATTTTAAACATTTCATGTAAAATCGAGCTCGAAATTCCGCATTTTCAGACATGTTTAAACGCCATTTTTTCATAAACGGATCAACTTTTTACGTTCTCGCACTTACTAACTTAAGAAGAAAAAGTATTGCAATGGTGCACCGGAAAACGGCGAATTTCGACAGAGAAAACTCTTATTGCTGGGCCCTGGTAAAGAATAACTGGATAAATCCTGTAAATAAATATAGAAAAAATCTCTATCCTCTGACACGTGGTGTAGCCATGGAAAATATGACCATATTACGAAATATTAACGGAAAATAACAAAAGAGTTTCAGAAAGCCAAAATACGTATGACTGTATACGACACGTGACCGTTTCATAATTTTAGTCATTGTAGATAAAATTGTTCTTAACTTATTACACCTTCTATGGAAATATCCTCCCAAAAAAATATTGTTAAGCTGAGCTCGTGGCTCAAAGCGAAGTCGCTCGCCTTTCACCAAGGAGGTCCGGGTTCGATTCCAGGACAATCTCGTGTGAAATTCCTACAAACGAGTTCGGCTGCTTCACAAGGGCTAGTCCAGTGTGAAGTGTCCTAAACCTTACCCCCTTCCTTATTCCTTCCCAATTCTGGCCGCTGGGTAGTGACGCAGGGGCGTGCGGTGTGAGGCGCGTACGCGGAGATGCTACGTGGCGGTCTTCTTGACAATTGACTGCGTCGTGACATGACAAGTATTAATGAAGGATTACTCCGTAGCGCAAAAGCGCGCTCAACGCCCCCAAGAGGCTTGGAGACACGTTGCGTCAATCAAGATGCAATAAATGTTAAAAAACAACAAAAAAACAGAATATGTCGTAAACATCCGGGCCCTAGTGATCACAATGTTCCCAGCCCCCTTCAATTCGAAAGGCTGATAATTTTCTAAGTGAATTTTTTTAAAAATACTTACTTCTTGTGGTGGCACATTAAACGTAACTAGTCGTAGATCCACTTTACAGACGTTATCAGTGCACGGAATAACAAAGATAAATCCAGGGCCCTCTGCCCCACCACGCAGTCGGCCTAGTCGGAATATCACTGCTCTTTCATATTGCTTCACCACCTGCAAGGAACAACACTTGAACAATGACAGTATTTTTTTTAAACAAAATAATTCCCATAAGCGCTCTGCAAAATAAAGTTTCGTTTTGCATTTCAAGTTTGGAAACGTTTTCCTTCTTCTGATATTTTCACTTTCGTTCTAAACTTTCACTTTTCTTTTTTATCTTCTTATGAATTTCATTTCTGAGATTACAGAATCCTCACAAAGAAACAAGTTATTCACAACAAATGAAACAAGAAAGTGCTGAGAGTTTGTTTGATATCTACCATTCCGAAGCTCACATCTACCATATTATTTAGACATTACAAGTTCTCGATTTCGTTATCCGGAGAAGTTTTTCATTGTGTCTAAGATGGGATTGGAACAAGGGACCCTCACAACCGAAATTGTGTGGCGCAGTTCGTCTCAGCGACTGACCGCCCAATAACATCCACAAGGAACCAAGAGGTGCGACCAAGGAACCAAGATGTGCACCGAGGTCGTACAAAAGGAAACAAAAAATATTCAAACTTTTGCAGTTTTCGAAAATTCAGAATTAACCGTGAAAATAGGTCCTACGCCACCTTTGAAAGGGTCTTACAAGAAACTTAAAGACAATTTGCAGCCGTTTTGGGGAAAATTTTGAAAATGCCCGCGGGGCTTCGTGTAAAGTACTCCCAAATTTTGAAGAATGTTTTTCAAAATTGCAAAGCTTTGACTGGCCAGGTGGGCAGGGGTTTCTTCAATTTGGAAAATATCTTACACTTTATTTAGGCGCTAGTTCGCATACACCGGACAGAGACGGACGGACGTTTGGAAAAAAAAGATACTTTTTCGGTATCAGGAGACCCAAAACGTGTATTTCCGTTGAAATAGATTTTCCGCCAGCATTACTATAGGTTATAACTTTCCCTATACTACGTATATTACACCGTATATACGTATGTATACGTGAAAGAAAATAAATTGTTATTACATAAAAATCCTTTCTCTAATCATCAGTTTATTTCACTCTAAGCAGATTCTATGCTCCTAAACTAAAAGCATTCAATTAGATGATTTTTCACCTCCTGCCCTGGTTTGACTTTTCTGGTGATACACTATTCACTGTAAATGTAATGAAGTATCAGCTGGAATATTCTAATTGATTTTTCTTACCAACAAGCAGATAAAGATGGACACAGGGAGAGAGACGATAATGAGAAAAATTGAAAGGATTATCACGAGCTTTTCAGTATTCTTCATTTTCTCCAGGTCCTCTGCAACAGCAGAATTTTATTTACTTTCTATGGAATAAGCATAGCAAATGACCTTTGATCCTTTGAACTAACCTGAGAATGTGACGTACAGAATTATCTGTGTTGCGTATATCAACCGAAGATACAACTTTTAACATGAAATTCATCTACTGAATACCTCAATGATAGATCGTTTGAAATGACCATTTTATAAAAGAAGATTCCGGTGGTAAGGCGTTGAATGTAGAATCCTTCATATTATAACTTTGTCAAATTCAGGAGAATTTCACTTCGTCTGTTGGTACCGTCATGAACATGTTGGCTTCCCTGGAAAAAAGGTTGGTTGTGGTAAGAAGATGGCCGACAGTTGCAATTTTAAGTTATCTCCGGCGACGATGAATGTCTTGAATTCGTGAAGATAGTGGAAAGTTTGCTTCCGTAAATGGAAGAATAATATTAGGAAAATGGCTAGGAACAGTGGGAAGGAATATTCCAATTGGAAAGGAAAAGAATTTCCATGTAAAATAACCTTCTCCTGAGGTGAGTGGAAGTACGTGAGTTGTTGTTTTGCAAATTGCAGTAGTGTATACTTGAATTTAAAGAAAATAATCTAAAATACAATAATAAAAAAATATGTAATTAATATTTCTAATTGAATAAAAATTGTTTGCATATTCAAAAGAATCATTTATAACATTCAACGTATCTTCATGGGAAAAGTATGTTGGTTGACTAAAGTCATCCAACTTTCTTCCACTGAAAGCGCAACAAAACAACGAATTAAAAACAAATTGTATTCCAAAAATATTTTAAAAATAAACGAGATTATATAGAATAAGCAAACCTAATGCATGCGTTCTGCTTATTTAGAGAATTCTAATAAAATTGTAACACCAAATAATCAGTTTCTTAAATTCCTATGAACTGCCACATCCAACGTTCTGCCACTAATTGTTTGAAGCTATAGCTTCGGAAACACAACTGTCGATCACCTACTTGGTTTAATCGGACCATAGTACACGTCTATTAATATCCATTAAAATATAACTAACAATCTACCCAGCATGCAAAGGAAACATGGAAGTCAACAGCAGAGATGATACTTGGTGAATATGTTTGACATCGTAAAACAAAATTTTCAATTTTCTCACTCGTAAACTGGTGTACTGTTCTCGTATTTAATTATAGTGACTTCTGACGTTCGATCATCTGGGGCGCGGGTATCCAATTGGGAGCTTCAAAACAGTAAGTCGCTACAAAGCTCTCGATTGAATAATCGCGTCTAGCTGGGAATCATTTGGCGTGTTTTTGTAATGGTAACTATAATATGATATTCCTCATTCTATTTATTTAACAAGTCAATAAAATAGTTTACTGTGAGATTACTGCATGATCAGAGAGTTGTTTATAGTAATGTAATCACAATAACTGATAGTAGTAGAGTGCATTATTACTGTGCCATTTAAATTGAGGCTGTACATTCCTTTTCAATAAAACACTTTTAAAAATATCAAAACGTTATATTTATTACCACGTATGACCTATTGAATTGGCAATTGTGGACGGGAACTCGAATATTCTGAAAATCAGCGTCCTAACCTGAAAATGAATGGCGAATACACTGGTGATAAGCATTTTTCCAACACATGGTTCGTTTTCCAGAAATTCGCATTAAAGTGAGCCGTAATTTGAAAGGCGTCATTTTCGTGGAAGCGCAGGGCTTGCCGCACACCGACCGTTACGATGCCTGCCACTCACACCTCAGCATCGTCGCTACTATACGCGCACTTTTTCTTGATACTCCACAGCGGGGGGTGCGAGAGAAGGCAGGTTCTGTTACGTCACGGCAGTGCAGTGCTGGCAACATCCACAGAAAACTCAGCGCAAAAGTGCGTCTTGACTAGATAGCAATGAGAAACAACTCAAGGTTCTTTTAAAATTCCGAAGAAAATAATTAATAATTATAGAAATTATTGGAAGGTGCACGGTACGCAGAGGTCGTTAGAAAGAGAGAGCGAAACTGAGAAGTTCAAATTGTAAAGAAAGAAGGTGAGCAGCACTGCAAACTGAGCTGTGACGTTCCGAGTGGGGCTCATGTTTTCTGCCGAGCCGGGCTGAGCGAGAACTAGGCAGCTGGATGATCAAGAAAAAGTGCGAGCATAGTACAGACTCGCCTGGTGTCGGGAACGATGGACTTGGGGCCATGCACACTGGCAGCGGGTCATCTTCAGCGACGAGTTCCGCTTGTGCCTTGATGGCGACGACCACCAGGTCCGTGTGTGGAGGCGCAGCAGCGAACGCTACGTTGAGCGGTTTGTGGTATTTCATTCACATCCCGCCAGCCCGTTGAGATGATTGGGACGCGATATCCTGTGGTGGCCGTTCACCGTTAGTGTTCCTCTGGGGCACTATGACAGCCGCACGGCACGTTTTGGAGATCCTGCAACCGGTTACTCTGCTGTTCGTGAACGCCCACGCCCACGCCCTATTTCAACAGGAAAAACGCACGTCCGCATACCGTAGCCATCTCCCGAGCATGCCTTGCAGCTCGGCCATGGCCAGCAGCATCGCCAGACCTGTCCCCGATCGAGAATGTTTGGGGTGCTACGGAGCGTGCGATCAGGGATCCCACCCTACCCACCAATCTGCAAGAACTACGCGCTCGTGCAAGCTGCACTGGGGACTAGCATAGGAATCCATTCGAGACCTTGTCAACTCCATGCTGTGATGTTTGGACACGTGTGTTCGCCAACATGGCGGCCCCACACCATACTTACAGTACCGTCTTGTGAACGTGTAGCGCAATAAATGTTGGTCTTACAATCGTGAAAGTGTAATCATTTCGTATGCAGTTTACCCTCTACCTACCTGCCAACAATGATCGCAATCCGCCAATCCGCAATCCGTCCTTCTGGGTGCAGCTTTTTTTATGACTATATATATATATATATATATTGAAACGAATTGTTATCACTAAGACGATAACAATGCGTTCGAACCAATTTTGTACGTTTGAACTGCGCGGCAGAGGCCCGCCCGCCGGCGGAGTCGGGGGGGGCCAGAGCCGGTTCAACGTGAAGAACCAGGAGCCACGATCGAGCAGGAGACCAGTAGAGCAATGGCGGAGAAAGAGAATGGACGTAAGGTATCGTGTGGAAGGAAAAGCGAATAGTGGCGGACAAAGTGGAACCAGAGTGGAGTTGTGACGGAGAAAGTGTGGGACCAAAGTGAACGCATTTAGCGGAAAAGTGAAGCGAGACAAAGAGAGTGCAAGAGAGTCGTAAAGTGTTACAGACGGTGAAACGTGTGGATGATTAACACGTGGGGCGGACACTGCCGTTATAGAGGGAGGGAGATTGTATGCCAGTTTTAAACATTATCAAGCACCACAAGGTGAACAGTTGATGACCATTACCATAAAGGTTGAGAACTGTGTCGTAAAAGAACGAAGAGAATAGCAGCTGGGGAGGACAACGCTCTGATACAATCAAAACGTTGGGTTACGTTTCAAAGCAGACCCCTGCGGCTACGAGTGGGGTGAGAAGCGGCGACGGCGGCGCTCCTCTGCCGCCCTTCCGAGCACCTCCGAAGGAAACGGAATACCCGAAGGGCGAGGTGGCGCGGCCAGGCCCGTCAGGAAATAACGCATCGAACAAGTAGCCGGCGCGGCATTGCGGGGCTCCCCTCCCCGCGCTGGCTTCCTGCGGCGCGAGGTGCCGGCCGACGGCGGACGGGCGAGTATTGAAACGGCGCAAGTCAACGGGGTTTTCGTGAGTAAAAGCGGTCGGAAGGTTGGGAGAGTAAGTGATTGACCAAGAGAAAACAGTGATCTTGATTGAGCCCCCCCTAAGTAATAAAACTAGTGTAAAGGAGTAAAGCCATAAGGTGACAGTAAAATTGTAAAAAGGGATCAGACAAAACACGGGAAAAACAGAGTAAATGCTCCTGTAAGCGCCAAAAGCAACTGACTTTGTATAGCAATGGTTTTTTTTGTAATAAAGAAAAGTTTCGTTACCCCTAGGTCTCCATTGTGTAGATGATTGGATCCGGAGCCCATTCCCGAAAAAGAATTCCTGCCCCCTCTTTTTTATTTATAAATTTTGT
>JAHLJT010004567.1:17564934-17764873 GCA_031308135.1 Acheta domesticus | reverse complement strand
GAAGACCCCCTCCCCCCTTTTTCATTGCGACATTCATGAACGACGTCGTAATGTTCAGTGAATATTGTGTCAATACGCGTAATTAAGGCATAAAACGACGAGTTCGAGTCTCTTTCGATCGCTAGCAGTGGACGGAGACATCAGCTTGGTGCGGTACGATCGCCATCAGATGGGACGCGCGGGTTTTGGCGATCGCGATATTTCAGACGCAGGGAAGTGTGCAGTATGGAATGTGTTCGTATTTTCAGATTCATAACACACAAGAATGTTAAAAGTATTTTAAACATTAATTGGGATTTAGAATAGATTATATTCAGGAGCAGAATTAGAATAGAGAAGAATCGTAGATGTTTCTTGCAGTGAACCATTCTTGTTGCAACATTTGGTAGCTACGAATGGATACCCATATGTGGTACAGAATAGGAAAGTTCGTGGGCACTGATAAATTCGAGCAATTATGCAGCGAACCAGAAGCGGACTATCAACATCACGGGTGACTTTGTAATTAAAATTAGACATTGGGAGATATTACGGTAGACGGAACATTAAAATTGACGTCAACGAGGGGCATCAAGAAAGAAGACCTGATGGCCGTTCCAACCGGAGTGCGACCGAGAAGTCTTCGTTGGGCGCGAAGATATCAGTAAGCCACGAATTTTAATTTGACGTGTACAGAAAGGATAATTCTTTTACAAAAGAAAAGTTAGAAATTTCAATACGATGAGCTCATTCAGTATTGTAACATTAAATTGATAATAACTTTAATTTATTCTTTTTATTGAAAAGATTGTAAAATTAACAGAACTTCCAGAGATTGCGGGTCTGTACTGACAGCAAGGTCACACCTGGTGTGTTGTGTGTCGATACCCTCATATAAAACCAATCTCGGAAACATTTCAGTATAAAGTAAATCAATGAGCGTATCAGGGCAAATCATTTACGTAAATATTCATAGAAAATAGTTCAAGTCAGTGTAATTATTTATAAATAACTATCAGGTGAATTTCAATGGCGTGACCAAGCGGGAAATAGAAATCAAATGTGAACAGAGAGATTCAGGAGAAATCACAATATAAATTGATTGAGGTTGAACACTGGTTCCAGGCCACAGAATACCGTTTAAACAGTACCAAGAAGTGTTTTTACAGAGGAATGTTAGACAACTCTCAATTGTGTGATGAGTGAGCTAGGATTTTGTACACGAAAACGTAGAAGGTAATTGCTAATTGCATTCCTGGATTCCGTCATTTTCACAGATGCTCTAGCGGAGTATGTTCTGTCATAATTGCAACATTGTCTCAAAAATGGGTCCAAAATGTTTCTTTAAATTTCTTCTAATAATAGAGTTAAATACATCATAAAGGTGACATAGGTCCGATTTTCATTGTTCACCCTGAATGTTTGAAAAATGCAAAAGTTAAAATATTTTCTAGCATCTACAATAACTAACAAATTCATTTCGTTTATTTAAGACGTTTTTGATCGCTGAGTGTTGAATTAAGAAACTGTTGTCTCACTTCGATGTAATGAAGACAATTCTGTCTGAAATGTTAGAAATTAGTATTTCTTTTCTGAAAGTTGTGTCGTTGCGAGAAGGAATGACCCCTAGAACCTTGGATCAGAAACGCTCCACCGGCGATGGTTATTGTCCTGACTCAGCAGGTGAAAACGTTAAATTACTCATCGATATTCTTTAAATATTACTTACTTGCATATGATTGCTTTGTATATCAAATTTTATATATCAATGTTATTTATGTATGTTTGAATACATCACTCCTGAAAGTTCTCACTGTTTGTATTCAGTCGCGCGGCCCAGTCATGGCAGTAAGGTGTCCCCACACAAAGCGTTCACAACCACTGCGTGAACTTTGTTGACTTTGCACATATGAATCTGGCAATGTAAGTACAAATATTTTTTTTCAGCGCCAAGATTGGAAGACATGAAAAGACGCTGCAGTATTCTGTTACAATGCTGCGAGAAGGAAGATGAAATTGGGAGTGGTGCAGTCATACTTTCAATTTGTACGGTCAGTGAATTTGGAAATTTCTAAGAACAGTTTTCCTGCTTTAAATGAGAGACGCAGGTATCACATAAGTAATATTAGTGATTTTTAAAAATTTAACATTTTCCAATAAAATATTGTATTACCGAAAGTTTTGTGCGTCGTTTTGCTGACTTTCCATCAGTAGAAAATTATATTTTGTATGAAAGTATTGCATTATTCAAAATTTTAGTTTGAACCACACTCCTTCAAAAGTTTATTAATTTCCCACTCAACTAATAAGACATCCTGTAATATTTTAATTTTCGTGTTTTATTGGAAATTGCAGGACAATGTAGGTGCAAAATGAACCATTCTTGCAAGATTTCTTTCCTGTAGGTTGAACGACCCCTTGAACCTTCGATCAGAAACGCTCCAGTGGCGATAGTTGTTGTCCTGACTCAGCAGGTGAAAACGTTTAAATTAATCATCGATTTTCTTTAAATATTACTTACTTGCACAACATGATCTCTGTGTACGGGTCACGTTTTATGTATCAATATGCTTTCTATTTACATGTATTTGAATTCATTATTCCTGAAAGTTCTCACTGTTTGTATTCAGTTGCGTGGCTGAATAAATGAGTTTTTTATCCAACGTAGTTTATCGAAAATAAATTGCTGACTGTTTCAAAATGTTTTAAAAAATTATCTTAAATAAGAAACCAACGTTTATAAACCGTTTTACTTGACTCACCTTGGAGAAACCGTTCAATAAAATATTTCAATTCAAAATATATCATTTACTACCGAGAATTTTCCGTTTTCTTCTATCTCTTGCTGTTCGTGTCCGTAAACTTCCTACTTCACGTTTTATTTCGTCTTCCCAACGAGTCTTCTGTCTTCCGACGTTTCTTGTACCTCTTGGTCCCATACTGTAGTTCTGTAACTCCACCTATCGTCGTTGAGTCTTCTATATGTGCAGCCCTTGTCCATTTCAGTTGCCTTGCTGTTTCAGGGACTTCAATTACTTGAGTTTTTCTCCTTTTGTGTCTGTCATTCCTAATACCTTTCTTTCCATATTCCTTTAATTTGTTACGCAATCATTAACCGTTAACTGGTGACGTCCCTTCAAACTTCTCTTACCGGTGACGTGTTGTCTGTGAGACCCCAAAAGCTTTAGGCAGATTATTTTCGGTGTTCCATTTCATGTTGACTTGACAAATGTTTTATGTTAACAATGCGATAATAAAAAACGAAATAAAAGGATTTGTTGTTAATATGTAAAATGAAAATAATATTATTATTTATTACTCGCAGAGTAAATTTCTGGCTATAATTTGTTCCATACTGTTTCTTCACTATTAATTATCTTAAGAACTCTTAGAATCGTTTGAAATATTATTTTCACTACATTAAAAAACCTTCATTTTAAATATGATAATGCATTGTTGCTCGAAAATGATCCATTAATAAAAAATGTGCAATGCACATTCACTGTGGGAAGAAAAAGTCCCACTACTGGTGATGTAAGGTCTGTGAGACCGCTCTGAAACTTCAACTGGCCGCCAAAGGCGAACTGCTGTCACTGGATACGCTGCCCCGCGTGTGAGTGTAATTTAGAAAGAGATAGGATGGTACTGTGAAGAAAAACGAGTTGCGACGAATCGGGAAGGAAGGCTACGCGTTTAGTTTTCCTCAGCGGTCTCAGATACCGCACGTCACTAGTTAAAGGTTAAGTATTTTCCAATCTATTTTTAGAGGCAGAAAATTCGTACTCCAGCATTTTATGGCAGTGTGATAGTTCATAGTGCATTCCATCAATTTCCTTTAAGAAAGAGCTAAGATAATTTTCTCCTTTTGCTTCGTACGAGGAGCGTCCAAGTGTCATCTACGCACATAACACGTGCGACAACCAGTGATGTTTTTCTTTCCCTTACGAAATGTTTTCTAGCAAATGCGTTGTTTATTCTGTTTATTTTATCTTCTAGGCTCAATAATAAAGAAAAATACATATTAGTTCATAAAACATTCTTTATTATGTCCACAACATCTCTAATATTTTATTGCAGTGAGCAGAATACTACATTGAGACTTGAACCTTTTTATAAAATAAAGATATTATAAGAAAATTGCTATTAACGAAATAAAAAATGAATATTTTCCCCTTCAAAAGGATAACACATTTTGAACACTCTTGTGTAAACATGAGAGAGGTATTCCAATAGCGTTTCATGCTTTCCACACTCTTGCTCTTCATTTGTCACTGGAACTTACTTCTTATTCTTCATAAACGGAGAAAGAAGGGGCAGTGGTACTGGAAATATGACGGTCGATCGTCTGTCTGCAGAAATTGTATTCAGCGTTTGTAGGTAACGAAGCTGGAAAATCACCAATTGCGAAATTACTGTGACTTCTAGCAATGGGAAAATAACGATAAATCACGGCTTAATTCTTGTTCAACTTATGTCTAGGTTGTCTACTGATGATATATATATGAAAATGGATGTTGATACATGTATATAAGTGGTAAATTCCTACACCGTGCGAGCGATCTCCACGAAAGTTGGCACTCTACGTGTTTTTTTCACCTTGAAGGTTTATGTGCTCTTAATTCTGTTGTAACTCCACTGCATGGCACTGTAGAACAAAACTAAATATTCACGTCAAATGCAACCTGCAACACTCGGCAGCATTTTCAGCCTATATCGTTAAATAATTCCTAAACGAAGCGTTCTAGGGCATTCTCAAAACTAAAATTTTGAGGCCAAAGGTCTCAAAGAAACGTTTCTTTCGTCATAATCTACAGGATGAGACCTTCATGAACCTTCTATTATATTGTTGCTGGTCCAGCGCTTCCCGATATTACCTCACATGCTCAGAGACGTGCAGAATCAGCAACTAAATGTGAATGAGAGGGACAGAGAGAGACAGAGACACGCAGAGCCAGAGAATGAGACAGGGGCAGAGAGAAACTGAGAGACAGAGAGAGAGAGGGAGGGAGTGACAAAGGGAGATGGAAGGGGAAAGAGGGAGATGAAGGGCAGAAAAACGTCTGCCAGATTCCGCTAGTAATATAATATAATTATGTCATTATTCTGACAGTCACCTAAAGGGAACTTTTGAAAATTATTACATTACTAAATACGACAACAGATCTATTTTAACATTGTTTTGCTGAACTACTACTTTGTAACAATTCGGAGTTGTGCTTTGCTCCTTCTTTAAATACATTAAAACAGGTTGTGACGTTACACGGATAGGTTTATAGGTCAAGATTCGTAGTTTGTAGCTTACACTGTGTCCCCACAAGTGAAAACTTTGTGGCTCCAGCTGGAAAATATTGAGATATTAAATATTAAAACTGATAAGAATATGAATACCAAGATGGAAATAAATGATTTTACTAACTGCTACGATAATGTGTTGGTTAATCTCCAGCAGTAACAATTCATCACGGTTCCACCCACCCTCGCCTTCATCCTTTTTCCTGATCCCCTCCCTCCCCGCTCTTCCACCTTCTCCCCTCACCCCTTCACCCTCCCTCCTCCCGTTGGTTGACGTAGACAAGGTTGGCGATTATCCTTCATCTCGTCCTCGCATTCATGAGCTTTTATTTTTAGTAGAATATTCGTTGATGTAGGTAATAGGTGTTTTTGTGAATGTGCCTCCATTTAGCAATAGTCTTTAAAGATATAAACATGATGACACCCTTAAGATTCATTATGCTTGATGTGATTATTTTAGTATTATTTTATAGTTATTCTTACCAAAGATCAATGTTATTTATTTCAATTTGTCCTAATGTTTAGTCGATGTGGACTACCGCCTACTCACAAGTAAATGCTTGTCTACAATTCGATGTGACTGGTGGCATGTCAGCTTGTTAGATGTAAATAGGAATATATTAAGCATGTATGTGTGTCATATTTTAGAATGAAACTTGTAATGTTTGATTTTTACAATATGTTGATTTTTAATCGTCCAATTTCAGTATCTGAAGACGGAGAAAGTACATCTCGAAGACCATAAGATGTGAAGATAATTAGAAAGAATAAGGTGATTGTCCATAAAACATCATTGGGCCTTACTTTTTTGTTATATTATTGAATAACCCCATGAGGATCTGAACGTTAATAAATTAAACAAAAATTAGCAAAACCTCTATCCACGAACCTTTTTCTGTCTTGTCACAGACATTAAAGCTCGACGCAGCACCCAGCAGCGGGAGATGTCGGTCGTGGAAGTTGGGTAAGTCATGAAACGATTTTGTGTAAAGAAGAAGTTCGTATAGTTAGCTCCAGGCTTAACACTACATTTGTAAGATACGTTGCGCATATTAAATACAATGCATCCCCTGCCTGCTCACTGCACGACAAACGAAGGGCCTCCCCAGACCGGCATCGACTGTGCACTGGGGCCGCAGCTGCTTCCCCTCGCCGCGTGCGGCGCCACGGGCGTGCTCGGAGCGCGTGCGCAGTGGCGTCTACTGCGGGCTACCGGCGGCAGCCCGAGAACGTTACGAGAACAAAAATAATGTTAAAAATCTTTGCGGGCCACATTCTTTTTCAGTGACTTACATTTTTGAAGATTCTGAATAATCTGTTCTGTTGAGATCTGTATTAAATCGCTCGGTGGTCGAAGCATGAACCTTCTTAAGAGGCGGCAACGATGAAGAGACGTACAGCTGTACAGCGTGCGCTCGTTGCATGATTGACTCCCCCTCCTACTAGTAAGCTATGGGCTAGCCAAGGGCTGGGGATGTCCATTTCCTGACCGGTTTCTAGAAGCGCGCTTTTGAGCAAGATATACACATGTAGTGGTGATCGTGCATACATAATAGATTATATTAAGAGTGTTTTAAGTGTTAAAAGTGCAACGTATTACGTATGTCAACGTTAAGTATCGTCCATTTGGTAATACACATAAATAATATTACATAATAAAAATCGTACAAACTAGAAAAACTACACAATCGAAGATTATGTACAGTTGTATGGTCAAAGATTATTTGTAAAGTCAGCAGTAGCCCAGGGCATAAAGGTCCCGTTCAGTGTATGGCGGTGCTGTGCGAGAGTATTTCCGCCTGCGCAGCGAGGGTGCTGCTAACGTCCGATTAAATTAAGAAGGTGATTGACATTTGTGAGTGGAGGGGAGCGACGTTGCCAGGTCGCAAACCACTGAGCACGTGTTACCGGGACACGAAAACAAACACTTCAAAAAATACGTGTAAAAGTGTAAAAAAATACGACAAAAGCCTAACCTCAACGCAACTCATCACAACACAGTACACATTGCGCGCGCAGCACAGGCAGAAACGCGAGGGGGCGCGGCGGCAGGGAAGTCGCTGTGCGATGCTCAAACGTTCCCCGTGTTCGGCAGAGGCAACTGAGCGACCTGACGCGTCACGTTTTGTCTCTCTGGTTGGCAGCTGCCATGGAAACGGGAGAGGCGTCCTGACGTCACACAGAACGGTCAATCACCTTCTTAATTTAATCGGACCCTAGTTGAGGTACCTGGAGCGACGCGGGGTTGTCGGCCATCACGTCGGACGCCTCCTTGAGGGAGCGCGCGGCCTTGAGCTCGCCCTCGGCGGAGATGACCTTGGCGCGCGCCTCCCGCGCCGCCTCCGCCTCCGCGGCCATGGCGCGCTGCAGCGCCCGCGGCAGCACCACGTCCTTGCTGCCAGCCATTCGCGCCTCGTTTGACCTCGGCCCAGCGGGCCCGCTCTTCCGTCTGACCACCCACATTCCGCTACGCTCCAACTAACCCAGAAAGAAGGCATTACAGGCGATTTGATTTCAGCTCAAAGACTTCATATAGGCTTCAGGATCTTTCACGTGTAGCAAATCTACAACGTGGGACAGCCGGATTTACTTCCCTTGCGAAGGAAAGCGCACGAAGGATTTTTTTCGTCCTTAAAAATTCACGGCTGCCATCGGGTTTGAACCCGCCAACTTTGGTAAACAGCCCGTTACGCTGTTACACCATCGCCACCGCCAAATAGGAGTGATAATTCAGACACTTGGGTAAAGTTACCACTCCCACGATTTTTGAAATTATTTTCCATAATTACTAAGGAGTTAAATATTTATTTGACTAAGAGCGAAAAGAAATTTCATGTACAAATGAAATCATACAAAAAGATGTTTATAGCTACTGACTTCCAATGCCAGTCACTGTCCAAACAGCAACTCTCTGAGGGAACATCTCCTCACAAGATCTCTCCGAAGGGGCGGAACGAACTGGGTGGGCAACGCGAGGTCGAAGCCAGAGCCGTTTGAGTTGCGAAGGCCTTGCGCCGACGTTCCTTCCTCAGAGCCCTAATGCACTTCAGTAGTGGTGTCAGCTGGTGGCAGTGCCACGCGTCGTGGCACCGTAGCATGCCACGAGCTTCTCTGAGCAACTAGCGCCGCGAACGGGAACTATTACGAGTAGCAGTAACCTCGCCGTTTTACTACAGGGATGGCGTTGACTCTTGTGGCGGGGTGATGAACTGTGTGGAGGGGCGATTTCGTCGTGACACTTGTGCCACGGACTGGTATCGACCTTGACAACACCGCACTTCAGCCCTGAGGAAGGCCGTGGAAAGACAGTAGCCTTCCACAGGACGCCACCCGTATAGCCAAGACTGTTCGCTCGTCAGAGGAACAACCACCGCAATTGAATCGCTCATTTTGAAAAGGGAAAGGCTTATCCGCAACAACGTTGCGGATATTCGTATTCGTAACGAAAACCAATTTCATTCTTAGGATGTACTGTCACACTATAGAACAAAGAAAATGTATGTTTCAACTCTTTTTGCGAAAAACCTGGACTTCCTTCCCTTTTACAATCATCGATTCAATTGATCGCAATGATTCGGTGGTTGTACAGTCCCTATTAATCGGAGAAGGACTGCGTAGACTCCGGATGCAACGGAATGGGAAAATCAATCCGTTGCCGATGTGTCATAATCAAAAGAAAAAGAATTGATGATACAATTAGCTCATCCGCTGAGGATGCGTCATTCAGTTTCCAGTCTAGCAGTGTCTAGTGAACAGGGCTACGCAAAAGCTGCCCACAGAGATCTTCGTAAAATGTGACCCGTAAAATGTTTACCCAGCACAGGTGGGTAAACATTCTGAAGTGTAACCACTCGAAGAAGTGATTCTAGAGGTGTGGCTCTTCCCCTCGGAGGAAACCTACCAGCTTCCCAGCTCTCGAGACACGAGCTCATGTAATGACTATTCCATGAGTGATTTACGGATTCATCGGTTTCGGTGGTATAACGGTCAGTATATCGGGCTGTTGAACCCAAGATTGCGAGTTCAAACCCGATCGAAGTCGTGGACTTTTAAGGGCAAAAACATACTTCGTACGCCTTCCTTCGGAGGGGAAGTAAAGCCGGCTGTCCCATGTAGTAGATTTACTGCATGTAAAAGATCCTCAAGCCTAAAAGAAACCTCTGAGCTAATTCAAATCGTCTGTTTCGTCGCCCGAGATAATTCCTTCTTATTCCTCTAAATGCTGAAAGGAACATTGCAAAATTTACGTGGTCAGACGGAAGAGCGGGCCTGATGGCCCGAGTCTCGCCGTATAAAATAAGGCATGAACATCAACAACCCAACGACAAATATGGAAGGCAGCATTTTCTGTTTGCTGTGCCTTCACAAACCACGATTGTCCTTTCCCCATCAAAATGTACATAATCGCAATCGTTATCCTCCAATGCGGAGAAAAATTCACATGAATTTCCTAGGGTAGCCAGGGTTGCACTGATGCTGACACGCCATCACGGCACTCTTTTCAAGAGAAAAAAAGAATTTTACAAAAAAATGTTTTAACTTAACATTCATCTTATAATACAAAATTAAACGTCACATTTTCCCAAAAAATCTAGTGCCCCCCTATTAGTACAGGGATATCCTGCCGGAGATTCTCAATGCGCTGTTTGCAATAAACGAACGTCCAACACATCCAAAGAAGAGTAAGATCAGAGCGCCGCCCCTCCTACGTTGCGACATCTATTGTCATTCCTTCGCCTTCGGCATTCCCTTGAAACGTGGGAGGAAATAAGGGAAACAGCAATTAACCCTCAACTGGTGACGTGCGGCCTCTGAGACCGCTGAGGAAAAATAAACGCGGAGCCCTCCTTTCTGGTACGTCGCAATACGTTGTTCTTTACAGTGCCTTCCTTTCTTTCTAAACTACACTCAAATGCGGGGCAGCGGATCCAGTGACAGCCGTTCGCCTTTGGCGGCCAGTTGAAGTTTTGGAGCGGTCTCGCAGACCTCACCTCACCAGTAGTGACTTTTCTTCCCACAGTGGCGTAACGTTTCCCACAGACTTCCACAGGCGGGACTTTTCTTCCCACAGTGAATGTACATTGCAAATATTTTTATTAACGGATAATTTTCGAATAGTAATACATTGTCGTATTTAAATGAAGGTTTTTTAATATAGTGAATAATATTTCATACCTTTCTACGAATTCTTTAGATAATTAATATTCAAGAAAACAGTATGAAACAAATTATATCCAGAAATTTACTTGGCGGGTAATAAATAATTATATTATTTTCATTTTACATCATTAACAACAAATTGCAAATTTCTTGTTTATTATAGCATTGTTAACATAAAAAAATGTCTAGCCAACATGAAATGAACACCGGAAATAATCTGCCTAAAACCTTTGAGGTCTCAGACCGCGCGTCACGGTAAGAAAAGTTGAAGCGACGTCACCAGTTTAACGATTAATAACGCAATAGCCAAGAATTTTCCAAACACCTTTTTAGCTATTGTTATTTTGTCCCCTCAGATACGATATAATCCTACGATCTTTTTGGGTATGAAGATTAGATTCAGTTGCCACCACCATAAATAAGGCAGTACAATTCGAGTGACGAGGGGTATACATACCACAAATAGTAAAGACGACGGTGTTTATCAGACCCGCTAAATATTTATTGACCGAGGTGCTTTTTCTTTTTGAGGCTTTTCCAGTTTTCAGGGGTCGTAGATTTCGACAACTGCCAGGTACCCGCTATGTCTCTCATGGGGACACATAATTACCGTAACTGGTGACGGCGAGGAAAAATAAACTCACTGTTCTCTCGGCCGGTGCAACACAGGAAGTTTTGGTTCACGTACCTTCTTATCTCTTTCTAGACAATGTTCGGGCTGGAATAGCTTATCTAGTTGCAGCCGTTCGTTCCTGAGAATCAGTTGAAGTTACGGATCGGTCTCGATGATCGCACCTAACCGGTAGTAGAAGTTTATTCTTGGTAATGCACGTTTATACTTAGCAAATAATTTTCATTTAACAGTGTATTTTCTTATTAAAATACAGATTGTTTTATGTAGTCAAGATCGTTTCAAAGCCTTTCTATGTGTACTTCAATCGTGAACTGTGAAGAAAAAATATGGAGCAATATATGACCTGAAATTCTCGCAGTGAATAATTAAAAATTATGTTATTTTTCTAAACTACAAACTCTTCCATTTTTCTCTTTATTATGCCTCTGCCGATAACAGAAGTTCGAAGGCACGTCACCCAGTTCGCCGGATAACCGTTTCACTAGACACCGACACATTTGCGGGCTCCTCCGATCTGTGGCCAACCAAAGCCTTCCGCGACAACACACATCCATGAAAGACAAGGGACAGACAACCGTGCCCACGGCGGGACTCGAACCCGCGACCCGACGGAGGCGCTGCGTTGGCACACGTCCTAGCCCCCTCCTCCGTCCAGGTCGGCGTTTATGAACTGAACTATCCGTTGCATTAATTGCTTTAGAAATCATATAGTTTCTCCGTACGTGGAAACAATATTCTACATAGTTATTACTTATTTGCATTTGCTTTTATTTCAAAACATGTTTATGTTCCAAACAGTCGCGGCGCTCGTGGTTTTATAAATGGGGAGGCTGCAAATGCATTGCATTACATTACAGTGCATGCATTGCCTGCATTGTATTTCTATTAATAATTAGTTTGATACAGACGATTGAGAATGACGCGAAATACCGTGAGATATTCCATCCTGGGAACCCGTTTCACAAAGGTTACAAGTTACTAGAACTAGTAATCACAAGTACTCGTAAGTTCTGTTTCACAACGATTTTGCTGGGTCCCAGAAGACAAGACCTCATGCGCCAAGAAAGAAAATCCCAAGTATAGCGCTCCTACCGCATACTGAGAAAAACTAGTTGAAGGGCAATGCTACTCGCGGAGCTGCACAGTAATGCTATCTGGTGAGCCCGCCGTTCTTCAGACCCTAGATTCCACCAAAGGCTGTTTCGCCACAAGCCTTCGTCCGCTGGTAAGCGTCTGCAGTGAATGCATGACGTCACGCCTCCTCGTTTTGTACAGGCCTTATGGGAGAATAAAGTGGGAGCCTAACGCTTCTCCCTCTTCCCTGTCAACAGCTTTAAATGTGTTACGGACGGCCGTTAACGAACCGATAAAGAAAAATTTTGATATGATTGTAACATAATACAACTCAGAATTCCATTATTAATAAATAAATACATTTGTAAACATATTTTTAAATTTCTTTTGGACGGCGGTTTCTCTAGGAGAGGCTCCGCCTTACAGCCTTTAATGACGAGCCGCGCCTGTTTCCAAAATGTTTATAAGATTCAAATATGAATATAAATTACAGGTCAGTTGTCATGTCATTGGTCATGTTCATCTATGTTATAAAGCTACTCACATTTCTACTCTCTCCACTTAATTCCCCAGGGGTCTGTTGCCTCATCCAGAGTTATCTGCAGGCTGTTGCAATTGATTCTCGATAGCAAGAATGTCGGACAAGTTTGAGTGCCAAGCACATTCGAAGAAATGTTGCGGCCAAGTAGTTGGTCGCACTGCTGAAATTATTAATGAAAATGGATGAGCAGAAGCGAAGTTTATAATACTAATTTCCATTTCATATTTTACACTTGATATAAGAAAAGCAATGTCATATTACGAATTAGGAAATAGTCTAACCACAACAATTCAAAGGTTTCATAGTAGAATGTATTAAAACATATAGTTCGCAAAGACTTCGGGGACACTTTTCGAATTATTTGTCTGTCTGTCCGCCTGTGAACATCATTAGCACATAAACCATTCATAGGCTTTTCCCCAAAGTAAATATTCCCCGATCGATCTGGCCCGACTCGAAGATGTGATATCTTGGAAAACAATATTTAATTTTTGGAGATACTTTACATGTTGCCCATGAGACACATTTTCACAAAAAATTACTCCAATTTTTTTAAAATCTCTTTTTACAATAGAGTGAATTACGCTTATAAAGATGACGTAGATCCGCTTTTCACTGTTAACTCAGAATTTAGTAAAATCGCGAAAGACAATCCCCTCGAACAACTACATTATTGAAGAGAAATTTTTCAAATGGAATTTGGCCTCCACAGTTCTTTAACTAATATAATTAACATTTTGTTGCATGTATAAGTAATTTTGAGCAATAATGATTAAAATAGATAAATGTTAAAAACAAGCTCCAATTTGTTTCTATTAATATTTTGTAGGTATAGTACTGAATTCACTGAATAGCGTGATATAAATGCCATTTCGATACATTCTTTTGATTTTCCAACCAACACGTTTGTGTTTTTAATATTTCACATCGTTCAAATTTATATTATAGATTTTTTCGTGCACAAGTACTACAATGACAACACGCACAGGCCCTTGCCCTGGACGAGGCGCGCCGCGTGCCTGCGCTGTGGAAGGGGACCCCCGATTGCACGTGGCTGAATGTTAGGGAGCTTGAGGCTCCCCACGAGAACAGGTCGTTTTAGACTGATTCCTTAAAATTCACATTTTAAACAATCGAAAAACATTTTCCGGATGTTTTTATTTCAAATTTTGATCAAACGTTTTTCAAAATGTGTATTACGAAGACTTTTTTTATTGCTAAGTCGATTAAGCCTAAATGCGATACAAATTAAAATGTAAAAATCATGTTTTTAGACGTGTAAGGGGGTGGAAAGCATTTTGCATTATTTATAAGTGATCAAGGTTTTCTGTTTAAAAGACTATTTTTTTATTTTTTATTTTGCATTTTTACATTAACCAAACCACACCTTTTTATAAGAGAAACAATGCTTGAACAACTGATTGTGTTTTCCTTTTTTAAAAGTAAATTGATGGTAAAGCTTTTGAATAACTGTCGAGTCATTTGACTGCTCCTTCGTCGGTCAGCCTTTTTCTAGTTTTTCAATTGTTTCTTTACAAAACTGTAACTTATGGTTTCGTTCCAATTACTTGGATAATGATGTGTATGTAAAATTAATAAATTAATGTGCACATTTTCAAAAAAATTTCTTCACTACTTCTGCTGATACTGAAGCAAGATACAAATTCAAAATTAAAACGGATGGTGTACAAACCTGTAGTCATTGACGCAAACTATTGCCTTCAGGGGATTGTCGACTCGATAGTACACCACAGCATCTACCGCCACGGTCACCGAATCACGTGTCAGGACCTAGAACCATTCGCTGTCTTGCTGGAGAACAAAAGACATGCATCACAGGGTCTCCTGCCTTCATTCTACATTTAACATTGCGTTAAAAATACACAATCATAATACATATTTCAGAATAATGTCACCAATTTTCAGGAAGAAGACCTTTGTTTTTGCCAATGAGCCTGTAGTAGAAAATCTCCTAAAACGAAGTTACACATAAATCATTTGCCCCTTTTTGGTAGGCAACTCTTCTTGCGCTGGAGTTGTAGGAGTACACGAAATAACTTTGCCGAATTCCTGCGTTTGACAACCTGCATACACATCCAGGGCAATGTCATAATGTACCTCCGTCATATACCACTTCCATCGCACATTCATTGACAAAAAAGTGATTATCTTTGACCTCCTACATACATTACTGACTATTTCGGGTTCCGAGTGCGACAACAGCTCTGCTCATTGGTTGATAGCCGTAATTTGTAGTACATGTTCTATCACGGGGTGGCGAATCTTCCCCGGCTGGATGGAGAGACCGCCGAACTCTCCATGCAGGTACTTCAACAGAGGGTCATCGCCTCAACGGGATAAGCTACAAGCTCTTTCGTGACTGCTCTCCCTTTGTGGTAATGCAGTGCAAGTAAGTGTAGAGTGTGTAAGTAAGGGGGGATGGTAGAGCTAGGAAAACTGATACCGAAAAAGTAAGTAAGCAAATGCCGGCGTCTTAAGAGAGGTAGGTAGTGTAGGAATTTGGAAAGATTTAAAAATGAAAGCCATTAAGCTTTGGATTGGATTAGCAAGTGAAGAGTCTGACACGCTTATTCGCAGGTGCTTTAGAGCGCAATTACAGGAAAACGATCAGCGCTATTGGTTGGACCAAATGAAACGGGTACTAGAACGCGCAGGTTTGGGAGACGTTTCTCCTCAAATGGTTGAGAACAGGGGAACACGAGAGATAGAACAGTGAATTTCAGATCGACTTTCGGATATTAAAAGGCAAGATATTCTGGCAGCATCGGCAGAAAATGTTCGTTAGTGGTACAAATTCACACGAGTCCTGTATGGGGATGCGAAAGTTACGTACACACACTTAAAAGAGATGCAAGAGGGGGATACGCTTTGTTTTAGGGTAGGGGGGTGGATGCAACGTAGAATGAAAGATTCGAATGACAATGGAATCTGTGTACTTTGCGGTGATAGAGAAGATTGGATCCACATCCTGTTAAATTGCTGCGCTACAAAAACTTGGAGAGGAAAATGGATGGGGATGGGGAACTATTGCTTCCAATTTAGAAACATAACGCTCGCTCAAAACATATTAGCTAATAATAGATCTCGCTTCATGAAAGAATTAGGAACATTTTTAGGAAAGGTTCGAACTATCAGGGAAACGGTGATCAGGGAGTGGGAAAACAGCACTGGTTAGTAGTACGAGCGGAACCTAGACTGGAGATGAAATAATTAATTCAATAAGCAAGAGATAATTAAGTTAACTAGTAAGGTAATCAGTAATGCTAATCATTAATATTAATTAGTAAGTTAGTCAGTAATAATTAAATAATCAGTTAGCGATAATTAAGTTAATCAGTAGTAAATTGTTCGGAGAGGCGGTGGTGCGGGCTATCTTCTGTGGCGGTGTTTGATTTCAGGGACTGAGGAGGCCAAAGACTGGATGGAGAAGATGCCCACGCCAGGAAATAAATAATAGTTTAGAGAAAAAAACTAGTAGTTTAGCATGTACTCGTCTTCTGACTACAGGTTTTCCCCCTTCAGGGGTTTTTTCCTCAGCTGTACCTGATGGTCTCCTTTCCGCGGCTTTGATGCGATGAAGAGATCGTTATGGGTGAATGCCAGAATTCGAAAGGTTAGAATGCGGTAGGATGTAGGTATTGTAATGGCTTAAAGGCCTTCAGCCTAGCCACATAGTTAAAGAATTGAAATTATGTATCAATGTGTTATAATTACCTATTAAATAAAAAGGTTTCCCCTGACATTAAAAAAGTGTTTTTGTCTCAAAATGACCTCTCCGTCCGTCTGTCCGTCCGTTTCTGAACACCTCTAGTGCCTAACCATGCGTAGGAATCTTTCGAAATTGAAGAAACCCCTGTCGATCTGGCTCGAGTCGAAGCTATGAAATTTTGAAAACCATTCTTTAAAATATTACTTTACATGAAGCCCCTGGGACATTTTCAAAATTTTCTCAAAAAACCGCTCCAGTTTTTTCTTTAAATTCCTTGTAAGAATAGAGGAAAATACACTTATAAAGGTGGTGGTAGATCCGATTTTCCCTGTTAAATCTGAAGTTTCAAAAATTGCAAAAGTTTTCATTTTTCGGCGTCTTCCTCCAATCAAAAAAATTGAATATATAGATTTTTTTTCAAATTAAATTTGTCCACCATAATTATTTCTCTCATTAAGGTCATGTTCATTTTTTGAATTTTTTAGTAGTTTTCACGCAGTATTGCGTGCACTACTTGCAATTTTATGAAATATGAGAAACAACATTTTTACAAAAATGATTCGTATTTTTTTCTTTCAACTTCTGGTAAGGATATTGCTAAATGTACTCTTTGAGATGGCATAAATGCTCTACTGCTCTATTCTTTTGTTTTTTTCGAAAACTTTTAAAATGTATTTTTTGCTAGCATCTCATGCCGTTAATATTTACATTATCGGCAATTTATTCACATTATTGTATTTACGAGTACATGTGCTTGAAATGTTGTTTTAATGAAGTTTTTAGAAATTTTAAACATTTCATGTAAAATCGAGCTCGAAATTCCGCATTTTCAGACATGTTTAAACGCCATTTTTTCATAAACGGATCAACTTTTTACGTTCTCGCACTTACTAACTTAAGAAGAAAAAGTATTGCAATGGTGCACCGGGAAAACGGCGAATTTTCGACAGAGAAAACTCTTATTGCTGGGCCCTGGTAAAGAATAACTGGATAAATCCTGTAAATAAATATAGAAAAAATCTCTATCCTCTGACACGTGGTGTAGCCATGGAAAAATATGACCATATTACGAAATATTAACGGAAAATAACAAAAGAGTTTCAGAAAAGCCAAAATACGTATGACTGTATACGACACGTGACCGTTTCATAATTTTAGTCATTGTAGATAAAATTGTTCTTAACTTATTACACCTTCTATGGAAATATCCTCCCAAAAAAATATTGTTAAGCTGAGCTCGTGGCTCAAAGCGAAGTCGCTCGCCTTTCACCAAGGAGGTCCGGGTTCGATTCCAGGACAATCTCGTGTGAAATTCCTACAAAACGAGTTCGGCTGCTTCACAAGGGCTAGTCCAGTGTGAAGTGTCCTAAACCTTACCCCCTTCCTTATTCCTTCCCAATTCTGGCCGCTGGGTAGTGACGCAGGGGCGTGCGGTGTGAGGCGCGTACGCGGAGATGCTACGTGGCGGTCTTCTTGACAATTGACTGCGTCGTGACATGACAAGTATTAATGAAGGATTACTCCGTAGCGCAAAGCGCGCTCAACGCCCCCAAGAGGCTTGGAGACACGTTGCGTCAATCAAGATGCAATAAATGTTAAAAAACAACAAAAAAACAGAATATGTCGTAAACATCCGGGCCCTAGTGATCACAATGTTCCCCAGCCCCCTTCAATTCGAAAGGCTGATAATTTTCTAAGTGAATTTTTTTTAAAAATACTTACTTCTTGTGGTGGCACATTAAACGTAACTAGTCGTAGATCCACTTTACAGACGTTATCAGTGCACGGAATAACAAAGATAAATCCAGGGCCCTCTGCCCCACCACGCAGTCGGCCTAGTCGGAATATCACTGCTCTTTCATATTGCTTCACCACCTGCAAGGAACAACACTTGAACAATGACAGTATTTTTTTTAAACAAAATAATTCCCATAAGCGCTCTGCAAAATAAAGTTTCGTTTTGCATTTCAAGTTTGGAAACGTTTTCCTTCTTCTGATATTTTCACTTTCGTTCTAAACTTTCACTTTTCTTTTTTATCTTCTTATGAATTTCATTTCTGAGATTACAGAATCCTCACAAAGAAACAAGTTATTCACAACAAATGAAACAAGAAAGTGCTGAGAGTTTGTTTGATATCTACCATTCCGAAGCTCACATCTACCATATTATTTAGACATTACAAGTTCTCGATTTCGTTATCCGGAGAAGTTTTTCATTGTGTCTAAGATGGGATTGGAACAAGGGACCCTCACAACCGAAATTGTGTGGCGCAGTTCGTCTCAGCGACTGGACCGCCCAATAACATCCACAAGGAACCAAGAGGTGCGACCAAGGAACCAAGATGTGCACCGAGGTCGTACAAAAGGAAACAAAAAAATATTCAAACTTTTGCAGTTTTCGAAAATTCAGAATTAACCGTGAAAATAGGTCCTACGCCACCTTTGAAAGGGTCTTACAAGAAACTTAAAGACAATTTGCAGCCGTTTTGGGGAAAATTTTGAAAATGCCCGCGGGGCTTCGTGTAAAGTACTCCCAAATTTTGAAGAATGTTTTTCAAAATTGCAAAGCTTTGACTGGCCAGGTGGGCAGGGGTTTCTTCAATTTGGAAAATATCTTACACTTTATTTAGGCGCTAGTTCGCATACACCGGACAGAGACGGACGGACGTTTGGAAAAAAAGATACTTTTTCGGTATCAGGAGACCCCAAAACGTGTATTTCCGTTGAAATAGATTTTCCGCAGCATTACCTATAGGTTATAACTTTCCCTATACTACGTATATTACACCGTATATACGTATGTATACGTGAAAGAAAATAAATTGTTATTACATAAAAATCCTTTCTCTAATCATCAGTTTATTTCACTCTAAGCAGATTCTATGCTCCTAAACTAAAAGCATTCAATTAGATGATTTTCACCTCCTGCCCTGGTTTGACTTTTCTGGTGATACACTATTCACTGTAAATGTAATGAAGTATCAGCTGGAATATTCTAATTGATTTTTCTTACCAACAAGCAGATAAAGATGGACACAGGGAGAGAGACGATAATGAGAAAAATTGAAAGGATTATCACGAGCTTTTCAGTATTCTTCATTTTCTCCAGGTCCTCTGCAACAGCAGAATTTTATTTACTTTCTATGGAATAAGCATAGCAAATGACCTTTGATCCTTTGAACTAAACCTGAGAATGTGACGTACAGAATTATCTGTGTTGCGTATATCAACCGAAGATACAACTTTTAACATGAAATTCATCTACTGAATACCTCAATGATAGATCGTTTTGAAATGACCATTTTATAAAAGAAGATTCCGGTGGTAAGGCGTTGAATGTAGAATCCTTCATATTATAACTTTGTCAAATTCAGGAGAATTTCACTTCGTCTGTTGGTACCGTCATGAACATGTTGGCTTCCCTGGAAAAAAGGTTGGTTGTGGTAAGAAGATGGCCGACAGTTGCAATTTTAAGTTATCTCCGGCGACGATGAATGTCTTGAATTCGTGAAGATAGTGGAAAGTTTGCTTCCGTAAATGGAAGAATAATATTAGGAAAATGGCTAGGAACAGTGGGAAGGAATATTCCAATTGGAAAGGAAAAGAATTTCCATGTAAAATAACCTTCTCCTGAGGTGAGTGGAAGTACGTGAGTTGTTGTTTTGCAAATTGCAGTAGTGTATACTTGAATTTAAAGAAAATAATCTAAAATACAATAATAAAAAAATATGTAATTAATATTTCTAATTGAATAAAAATTGTTTGCATATTCAAAAGAATCATTTATAACATTCAACGTATCTTCATGGGAAAAGTATGTTGGTTGACTAAAGTCATCCAACTTTCTTCCACTGAAAGCGCAACAAAACAACGAATTAAAAACAAATTGTATTCCAAAAATATTTTAAAAAATAAACGAGATTATATAGAATAAGCAAACCTAATGCATGCGTTCTGCTTATTTAGAGAATTCTAATAAATTGTAACACCAAATAATCAGTTTCTTAAATTCCTATGAACTGCCACATCCAACGTTCTGCCACTAATTGTTTGAAGCTATAGCTTCGGAAACACAACTGTCGATCACCTACTTGGTTTAATCGGACCATAGTACACGTCTATTAATATCCATTAAAATATAACTAACAATCTACCCAGCATGCAAAGGAAACATGGGAAGTCAACAGCAGAGATGATACTTGGTGAATATGTTTGACATCGTAAAACAAAATTTTCAATTTTCTCACTCGTAAACTGGTGTACTGTTCTCGTATTTAATTATAGTGACTTCTGACGTTCGATCATCTGGGGCGCGGGTATCCAATTGGGAGCTTCAAAACAGTAAGTCGCTACAAAGCTCTCGATTGAATAATCGCGTCTAGCTGGGAATCATTTGGCGTGTTTTTGTAATGGTAACTATAATATGATATTCCTCATTCTATTTATTTAACAAGTCAATAAAATAGTTTACTGTGAGATTACTGCATGATCAGAGAGTTGTTTATAGTAATGTAATCACAATAACTGATAGTAGTAGAGTGCATTATTACTGTGCCATTTAAATTGAGGCTGTACATTCCTTTTTCAATAAAACACTTTTAAAAATATCAAAACGTTATATTTATTACCACGTATGACCTATTGAATTTGGCAATTGTGGACGGGAACTCGAATATTCTGAAAATCAGCGTCCTAACCTGAAAATGAATGGCGAATACACTGGTGATAAGCATTTTTCCAACACATGGTTCGTTTTCCAGAAATTCGCATTAAAGTGAGCCGTAATTTGAAAGGCGTCATTTTCGTGGAAGCGCAGGGCTTGCCGCACACCGACCGTTACGATGCCTGCCACTCACACCTCAGCATCGTCGCTACTATACGCGCACTTTTTCTTGATACTCCACAGCGGGGGGTGCGAGAGAAGGCAGGTTCTGTTTACGTCACGGCAGTGCAGTGCTGGCAACATCCACAGAAAACTCAGCGCAAAAGTGCGTCTTGGACTAGATAGCAATGAGAAACAACTCAAGGTTCTTTTAAAATTCCGAAGAAATAATTAATAATTATAGAAATTATTGGAAGGTGCACGGTACGCAGAGGTCGTTAGAAAGAGAGAGCGAAAACTGAGAAGTTCAAATTGTAAAGAAAGAAGGTGAGCAGCACTGCAAACTGAGCTGTGACGTTCCGAGTGGGGCTCATGTTTTCTGCCGAGCCGGGCTGAGCGAGAACTAGGCAGCTGGATGATCAAGAAAAAGTGCGAGCATAGTACAGACTCGCCTGGTGTCGGGAACGATGGACTTGGGGCCATGCACACTGGCAGCGGGTCATCTTCAGCGACGAGTTCCGCTTGTGCCTTGATGGCGACGACCACCAGGTCCGTGTGTGGAGGCGCAGCAGCGAACGCTACGTTGAGCGGTTTGTGGTATTTCATTCCACATCCCGCCAGCCCGTTGAGATGATTGGGACGCGATATCCTGTGGTGGCCGTTCACCGTTAGTGTTCCTCTGGGGCACTATGACAGCCGCACGGCACGTTTTGGAGATCCTGCAACCGGTTACTCTGCTGTTCGTGAACGCCCACGCCCACGCCCTATTTCAACAGGAAAACGCACGTCCGCATACCGTAGCCATCTCCCGAGCATGCCTTGCAGCTCGGCCATGGCCAGCAGCATCGCCAGACCTGTCCCCGATCGAGAATGTTTGGGGTGCTACGGAGCGTGCGATCAGGATCCCACCCCTACCCACCAATCTGCAAGAACTACGCGCTCGTGCAAGCTGCACTGGGGACTAGCATAGGAATCCATTCGAGACCTTGTCAACTCCATGCTGTGATGTTTGGACACGTGTGTTCGCCAACATGGCGGCCCCACACCATACTTACAGTACCGTCTGTGAACGTGTAGCGCAATAAATGTTGGTCTTACAATCGTGAAAGTGTAATCATTTCGTATGCGTGTTACCCTCTACCTACCTGCCAACAATGATCGCAATCCGCCAATCCGCAATCCGTCCTTCTGGGTGCAGCTTTTTTTATGACTATATATATATATATATTGAAACGAATTGTTATCACTAAGACGATAACAATGCGTTTCGAACCAATTTTGTACGTTTGAACTGCGCGGCAGAGGCCAGCCCGCCGGCGGAGTCGGGGGGGGCCAGAGCCGGTTCAACGTGAAGAACCAGGAGCCACGAATCGAGCAGGAGACCAGTAGAGCAATGGCGGAGAAAGAGAATGGACGTAAGGTATCGTGTGGAAGGAAAAGCGAATAGTGGCGGACAAAGTGGAACCAGAGTGGAGTTGTGACGGAGAAAGTGTGGGACCAAAGTGAACGCATTAGCGGAAAAGTGAAGCGAGACAAAGAGAGTGCAAGAGAGTCGTAAAGTGTTACAGACGGTGAAACGTGGTGGATGATTAACACGTGGGGCGGACACTGCCGTATAGAGGGAGGGAGCATTGTATGCCAGTTTTAAACATTATCAAGCACCACTAAGGTGAACAGTTGATGACCATTACCATAAAGGTTGAGAACTGTGTCGTAAAAGAACGAGAGAATAGCAGCTGGGGAGGACAACGCTCTGATACAATCAAAACGTTGGGTTACGTTTCAAAGCAGACCCCTGCGGCTACGAGTGGGGTGAGAAGCGGCGACGGCGGCGCTCCTCTGCCGCCCTTCCGAGCACCTCCGAAGGAAACGGAATTACCCGAAGGGCGAGGTGGCGCGGCCAGGCCCGTCAGGAAATAACGCATCGAACAAGTAGCCGGCGCGGCATTGCGGGGCTCCCCTCCCCGCGCTGGCTTCCTGCGGCGCGAGGTGCCGGCCCGACGGCGGACGGGCGAGTATTGAAACGGCGCAAGTCAACGGGGTTTTCGTGAGTAAAAGCGGTCGGAAGGTTGGGAGAGTAGTGATTGACCAAGAGAAAACAGTGATCTTGATTTGAGCCCCCCCTAAGTAATAAAACTAGTGTAAAGGAGTAAAGCCATAAGGTGACAGTAAAATTGTAAAAAGGGATCAGACAAAACACGGGAAAAACAGAGTAAATGCTCCTGTAAGCGCCAAAAGCAACTGACTTTGTATAGCAATGGTTTTTTTTGTAATAAAGAAAAGTTTCGTTACCCCTAGTCTCCATTGTGTAGATGATTGGATCCGGAGCCCATTCCCGAAAAAGAATTCCTGCCCCCTCTTTTTTATTTATAAATTTTGTGAGAGTTAATCAACAACTCGTCTCACTGGCGCCCGAACTGGACTCGGTATACCAAGTAATGTGGCTCCGGTGAAATCATGCAAGCAATGGGAATTAATAGTGTGGGTATTATTGAGATAATAAAATAAACAGTAGTATTGCAGTTGAAATATATTGAATTAGGGTGACATTAACAAGCAGTTATTATAATTACTTTGGAAAACAAAAAGTGTGTGATGAATACAAGTTGTTTTGAAGTGATCCAGTGTATAGATGTAATTTGTTAGCTAGGAAAATAGTTGCCAGGCAATAGTAATAACTTAAATTTGATTTGTCATTCATGTTTATGTTTGAGGTGGTGGGTTTCTGGAGAGGATCAAGTATAGGCATAATAATGCAAAAGTGTTTTTTAAGTGAAATTTTTCTTAATTGATGCCAGTGTTTTCTGAATAAGTTTGTATATTATTGTTTGTATGTTTAATGAGAATAAGAGGGCACATTAAGTAATACAGTACTCGGTGGTAGTTGAAAAACAAAGCATTCTCAAGTGATTGAAAGAATTTTGTTCAATGAAGTAATCATTAATAGTGTTCTAAGGGTGCATTATAAATGTTATTTTCTTGTGCAAGATAATGGGTGCATTAAAATAAGTGAGGTATTAACATTGTCATTTTGGAAACAAAAAGGGAGTTTTGCAGCAGAATAACAAATAATGCTAGTAATAGGTAATAAGTTTGTAGATTGGTGAATTCATGTAATTTTGGAATGGGCATTGACAATAGTGTTTAATAATTTGTTTATTGTGGGGTTCAGATTGTAATATTACAATCATACTAACAGCAGTGGTTAATAATTTTATTGGGGGATTCAGATTATATGAAGGCAGTGTTACAGTGTTACTTGTATTATGAAACTCTATTTGCAGGAATTTATATTAATAGCAGTAGTTATGTGGTGATTGAGATCATATGAAGGTTGTTGCTAATAGTGTTATATGTATTATGAAAGTTATTTGCAGGAATTTATACTAATAATAGTGTTCAATAATTTGTTTATGCGGTGATTTAGATTGTATGAAGGATATTGCTGGTAGTGTTATATGTACTATGAGGGTGCTGGTAGTGTTACATGTATTATAAGTGTTTCACAACTTGTTTATTTGGGGTTCAGAGTGTATGAAGGTGGTGTTGACGGTATTATGGGTACTATGAGGATTTACTCGCAGAAATTGTATTAACGGTAGTGTTAATAAGTTGTTCATTTGTGATTTAGATGGTATGGAGATTGTTGTTTGCAGTATTATGAGCATTATGAAAAATTATTTGTAAGAATTTGTGAAGGTGTTACCGTGAAGTTAATGATTATTTTTAAAGTAATGGTGTTCAAATAGAGTGTAAATCATAAAGTGTGAAAGGGGGTAGGTTATCTTGTACTCCACTGCTTATTCGATTTTGTGTTATTGGGTGATACAAGTGTGTAAATCCAATTGGTGAAGTGAAGGTTATTAATAGGGCCTGTGATATACGTAAGAGTTTGTACAGGTTAATGAGAATAATCAAGTGTATGGTCAATTAATAGTGAAAATTGATAAACGATTGGTAAAGAGCATGGTTGTGGGGCAAAACATAGTTAGTCATAGAAATAATAACAAGATCACTGTGAATGTGGGTGGACGGAGGAAATAGGCAGAAGTTTAGAAATTGAAACATTAGTAGGTCGATTGTTAGGTTGTGGGAACGTACGAATCAAGTAAGGGAACGAGGTCATTAAATAGCAAGATGGCAATCCAACTGAGGGAATCGGTGCAACCAGAGATGAAGGGGAGGATGGAGGATAGCGATGAAGGAATAGGTGGGAGCACATTACTGAGAGGTGAAGATATAGGGAATGGTAGTGGATGGAGGGAGGAAACGGGAGAAGACTTTTGCCATGAATTCAAAATTACATCAACACCGATCAACCAGACTGAAGCAGGAACATTGAATCGAGAGATGCAAGCAAGTACTCAACCGGACATAATCCAGATGATGAGTAAGCTGATGGAAGAACAGAACAAGAAAGCGGAGAAACAAATGAGGGGGCTAGTTAAAGAGTTAGCGGAAGAACAGAACAGGAAAGCGGAAGAACAGAAAAAGCTGATGGAACAACAGAAAAAGTTGATAGAAGAACAGAACAAGAAAGCGGAGAAACAAATGAGAGGGGCTAGTTAAGGAGTTAGCAGAAGAACAGAATAAGAGAGCGGAAGAACGGGATAAGAGAGCGGAGGAACGGATGAGGGAACTAGCTAATCAAATAAGTCAAGTAGCGGCACAATTCGAGAGACAGGAAAGAAAACTGGAAACACAAATGAACAAGATGGGAGAAGAAATGGAAACTCGTTTGCAAGAACAATTCAACGACCAGCTTGGGGCACAAGAAAACAAAATTGAAGAGACGCGAGCCAGGTGCCGAGAAGATGTCAAAGCAGTTGAAAACAAGCTTGGGGAATACCAGATAAAGGTAGCAGATAAAATTCACAAGGTGGAAGATAAAGTAGCATCATTGAAGTCGAGGGTAGACAACATGACAGATGGTCAAGCATTACCGACAATTGGAGGCGGAATGCTACCAACTAATCTCCCTAAGTCATTAAAATTCTCGGGGGACGCGAGAGAAAACCCGTATGCCTTTATGCGAGCAGCGGAAAGACATTTGGATGTTATCAACACCTCTGACAGGTGCAAAATACAATTGCTGTATTTAATGTTGGAAGGAAATGCCCGGACGTGGGCCGACACATTCACCGTGTTCCCCGAGTCATGGAATGAATTAAAAAAACGGTTCTTTGAAAGATATTGGAATGAGGAAATCCAAATCAACTACAAACTCAACTTAATGAACAGCTTCAACAATCGTTCTGCAGGAGGCCTGCGTGATTACGCAACGAAGAGAATTATGGATTTCAAGTCACTGACCCCGCCTATGAGCGATCAAGAAATTATTTGTGTTGTGACGAGACAGTTTCCGATAACGATACAAAACCTACTGCGCAGTATCGACCACACGGATTTAGAGAAATTCCAGAATACGCTGGGAGGATATGATTTAACGTTCGCCAGCGCACCAAAGGATAGAAATGAAGGGAACGTGAATGCAGTAAGGATAGATTACGATGGCAGACGAGGAAGAGGCGGCATGGGACCCGCTCCGAGAAACGGCAACGCATCGGAACAAATGTCCCGGCCCAGCACGAGCAGAGATGAGGGGACCAATTTAAACTAGGAGGGTCCGTGGTGAAGGGAGACCCCATCACGGACGAAAGAAGGGAAATGTCAAACGCGGTCCCCATTAACACCATCCAAACGGTGACCTACGACGACCAGCCGTGGCAGAGACGAAAGAGCTCAGACGTTCGAATAAGAAAATGCCCCACGATTAGATTAATGTGTGAAGGGTTAAGTACTGAAGCGTTAGTAGACACAGGTTGCACGACTACTGTGGTGTCGGAGAAATATTATGAAGAGTTGGTGGCGGAAGGTAAGCAGGTGATGTGTTTGCCCATGAATAGGGCGTACGTAATAGGAGCAACCCAAAAGAGGTCGAGCCCCATTACAAAACAGATTATGATCAATGCAGAAATCGGCAACCAAAGGTATGAAGTAGTAGCGCTGGTAGTGAAGAATTTATTACATCCAATAATCCTGGGGACAGAATTCTTGTTAGAATGCAGGGTTGCGATCGATCTCGACCGGAAACTGGCGGAACTAGGAGGCCAGAAAGCTGAAATGGACCAAGGATTGGAAGAAGGTTACGAGGTATGCTCGGGAAATGTAGTGGAAGAATCAGAAGAAAAACTATGGGAACAAGTCAAGCAAATAGGGATATTGGGCAACAGGCAAGTGTTTAGTAAGAATCAAGCCCCAATTAAAGATTACAAAGTTAAATGTTTTAAAGAGGGCCGGATCCAGGAGGACGACCCGGACATCGCGGCATTAAGAAGAAAACGGGATCGATGGAAAATTGTGGATGGTGTGGTATTGGTCAAGATTCAAGATAGACAAGAAATAGTAGGATGTTATAATTTTTATAACGTGCGACCATGCCCTGTAGAAGGGGGCGACCTTGAAGACCCCACTCAAAAGTTAGGTGGATTTTGTGTGAAAAATCCGGAAAAAGGGGAGGAGGGGGTAATGAAACGAATTGTTATCACTAAGACGATAACAATGCGTTTCGAACCAATTTTGTACGTTTGAACTGCGCGGCAGAGGCCAGCCCGCCGGTGGAGTCGGGGGGGGCCAGAGCCGGTTCAACGTGAAGAACCAGGAGCCACGAATCGAGCAGGAGACCAGTAGAGCAATGGCGGAGAAAGAGAATGGACGTAAGGTATCGTGTGGAAGGAAAAGCGAATAGTGGCGGACAAAGTGGAACCAGAGTGGAGTTGTGACGGAGAAAGTGTGGGACCAAAGTGAACGCATTAGCGGAAAAGTGAAGCGAGACAAAGAGAGTGCAAGAGAGTCGTAAAGTGTTACAGACGGTGAAACGTGGTGGATGATTAACACGTGGGGCGGACACTGCCGTATAGAGGGAGGGAGCATTGTATGCCAGTTTTAAACATTATCAAGCACCACTAAGGTGAACAGTTGATGACCATTACCATAAAGGTTGAGAACTGTGTCGTAAAAGAACGAGAGAATAGCAGCTGGGGAGGACAACGCTCTGATACAATCAAAACGTTGGGTTACGTTTCAAAGCAGACCCCTGCGGCTACGAGTGGGGTGAGAAGCGGCGACGGCGGCGCTCCTCTGCCGCCCTTCCGAGCACCTCCGAAGGAAACGGAATTACCCGAAGGGCGAGGTGGCGCGGCCAGGCCCGTCAGGAAATAACGCATCGAACAAGTAGCCGGCGCGGCATTGCGGGGCTCCCCTCCCCGCGCTGGCTTCCTGCGGCGCGAGGTGCCGGCCCGACGGCGGACGGGCGAGTATTGAAACGGCGCAAGTCAACGGGGTTTTCGTGAGTAAAAGCGGTCGGAAGGTTGGGAGAGTAGTGATTGACCAAGAGAAAACAGTGATCTTGATTTGAGCCCCCCCTAAGTAATAAAACTAGTGTAAAGGAGTAAAGCCATAAGGTGACAGTAAAATTGTAAAAAGGGATCAGACAAAACACGGGAAAAACAGAGTAAATGCTCCTGTAAGCGCCAAAAGCAACTGACTTTGTATAGCAATGGTTTTTTTTTGTAATAAAGAAAAGTTTCGTTACCCCTAGTCTCCATTGTGTAGATGATTGGATCCGGAGCCCATTCCCGAAAAAGAATTCCTGCTCCCTCTTTTTTATTTATAAATTTTGTGAGAGTTAATCAACAACTCGTCTCAATATATATATATATATATATATATATATATATATATATATATATATTCGAGATACAATAAATGGAATAAATGTGTGTGTTGAAAGTGTGTACGATGTTTCACTAACACCGGTACACAACCTTAATAAAGTGATGTTTAAAACATTGACCAAAATAATACGCGCGACACGTATTGCATGGATACCCGTATAATGCGGATGGGTTTGACCCGTTAGAATTCCCGCATATACGGGCCCTGGGGACCCGCGTGGCTAAATACCCGTATAATTTCAAGAGCTCTTCCACGTACCCCTATAACATTTATCACATCCCGTTTAAATTGAGAAGAAATATATACTGAGAAATTATATACAGGCTGAGGCGCCTAAGATACCCACAGCAAGTATCTTCAAAACTGTTTGAGGTATTGGGATGAGGTTTACGCCAAGTTATTGCAAGTAATGGGAGAAACAACATATTCAATTTTCTTGTTTGTGAGTTTTGTAATTTTGGAGATATCGACACAACTTCGATTTTTTAAATGGAAGTATGTATTTTTTCACTATCATTCTAATGTTCTCAAAGAGACGAATACAATGATATAAGTATTCATATTATTCGGAGAGAAAACGCGTTCTACATTTCCTCAGAAACCACGTGATCCACGCCCTTCCTTAACAGGTTTCTGGCAGGCGAAAATATTGTCAGTCGTACTTTGCTCTCATAGCGTTCCGTTCTCTCGAGAGAATTTGTAGAGTTAGACCTTCGCCTATGAAAGTATTTACGACCTGTAGTTCATAATTGTAACAAACTTTTACACTCTTTAAAAAACCTTCATTGCAGCATAGGCATACATGATGAAATTTACGAATGTAGAAAAATTCGATATTCTTCTTCTTTACGATGAATGTGGAAGGACCACAAAGCGAACTGTGAAAATGTGCGCTGAAAGGTACCCTAATCGGAAACCTGTATCACGGAGAACTTTGGTAAGAATATGCCGTTTGTTATCAAGCGGTGACTGGAATTCTAAATCACGAAAGAGAAATAAGCGTGCTACTGATGAGAACAAGGAAGTAGATGTTATTGCATATGTGGCTACAAACCACCATGTGAGTTCGCGAGATATTGCCCGAAACTCAGGAATAAGCTCACTCATAAAATGTAAATTTCGTCATTGATTATTTTAAATTATTAAATTGTCGCATTGGTAGGTTCCACTTCCTAAGATATAATTCATAATGTCTTTACTACTGAAATAGATCTGAAGATAGTATAAGAATTCATTGTCCAATTCATCCCATTTCATACCCCTTAAAATTAGAAAAGAACACTGTTTTACACTTGCTTCGCCGTTTATACTGGAATAGGGATATGCGCAAGTATCATACAACAAATTAAATTAAATTTGTTAAATCAATTTAATTAATAAAATTTTCACTTGCACGGCTTCCGCCGACTCCACGTTGGGATCACTTAACGTAGGTAAAATCAGTATGTTGACCTGCGAAAGCAAGTTGAGATACGGAAAGCTACAAGGTGAAATGCATCAGCACATGCAAGGTCAAACGCACTTTCCACCAACAAGGAACATTTCTTCGGAACGTGAAATTCCGTGTCCATGTCGTGCTTCCTGTATATATAGGGTGTCCGGGGAGAAAACATCAAAACTTCGAAAATAAGCTCTTAAGACAATTTTAAGCATATTTTGTCTAATAAACTACGTGGATATTCCCAATGGATGCGCCGCAATAAGCACTCAAAAGTTGGTTTCAAAATATGCTTTCTTGGCAAAAATGTGCATTGTAGAAGTATAGAAACACTCCATAAACGTTGTTTATATATATATATATATATATATATATATATATATATATATATATACATATATATTGAAATGTACCCACAATGTCTCGTCATAAATTATTACGAGATCGTGCCGTTTTAACTGATATCATTTGCCTTAGGACTGTTATATTCGTGACCCGTTCCGAATTTATAGAAAACTATGGGCGTCAGGAACAGGTTACGATAATTAATACTTGAAACCAATCCTTCCACAGCTAATCTTAACGAATGGATAAATGTCCGACTAGCTGAGTCAATGGGTCACGTAATGGGTAATGGCTATCGCCTAGATAGCCGATTATTTGATCTGCCAACTATACAGTATGGCGAGGAATCTGAAAGGAAATAATTATATATATATAAGGGTCGCTACGAAAGTTTTGAGATACACAAAAACTAAGAGACTTAAAATAATTTTGATTACTACATTTTCTCAAAATACTCGCCACAACATTCTATAAATTTTTGCATTCTCGTAAACCAATTTTCAAAACATTTTTTCCACTCATTTTCCTTGAGTGTTAAAAGTTCACTTTTGTAGGCTTCAGCAGCTTCTTTAGGACTTGAGAACCTCCTTCCTCGCATGCGATTTTTGACTGCAGGGAACAGAAAATAATCACATGGGGCCAGGTCAGGACTGTAAGGTAGGTGAGTCATTAGTTTAACCTCTGTTGACACCAGGAATTGAATTGTGAGGTGGGCCGTGTGCGCAGACGGATTGTCATGGTGCAGGACGATTCCCCGCAGTCCTGTCTTCGGTCGTCGTTTTTGGAGCTTGGCGAAAACGTTAGGTGGACATATTGTTGTGTATCACAGAGCAGTAACAGTTCTTTGTTCTTCCAGTGGAACAGTTGCGATATGGTCGCTTTTGGAGAAGAATGTTGCAACCATTTTCTTTCCAACGCTTCGAGGCCGCTTAACTTTTGTTGGTGGATGTTCGTCTGGAAAATCCCCTACAGTGGACTGGCGCTTATTTTCAGGATCGAACTGATAAATCCACGTTTCGTCACCAGTAACTATGTCAGAAACGCGTCTAGAGTTGCCTCTTCCAAATCTTTTCAACATTTCTTCACACCATTCCACACGGATGCGCTTCTGTGATTGTGTCAAAGTGTGAGGCACCCACCGAGATGCAATTTTCCTGACTCGAAGATATTCTTTCAGGATTTTGGAAACTGCCGACGATCCAATCTGTAGGGACCCTTCAATGTCCTTAAATGTCATACGATTGTTTTCGCGAACTAATTTTTCCACAGCAACGAGGTTTTCTTCAGTCGCTGCGGTCGCCGGACGCCCGCTTCTCTCCTCGTCTTTCAACAAATTTCTGCCTCTTCTGAATTCTTGAAACCACCGAAAAATTGTCGCACGGGTAGGCGCAAGGTCCCCAAAGGCCCGGGGCAAACGATCAAGGCTTTCAGATTCGTTTAAACTAGTTTTCAAGTCATAAAGAATCATTACATGAAAGTGCTCTCTTGTCGGCTCCATTCTGACACTGAATGCCTCGCCAACAACAATAATCAAGGTAGGTTTCTTAGCAACAGCGATAAGCCGAGCAAGTTCCTATTTGCATGCGATACTCAGAAAGGACTCTGCTATCGACTTACATTCTTGGAAAGGTAATAATGGACCGCAACACAGTCTATCTCAAAACTTTCGTAGCGACCTTCGAGTCAGGGTATAACTACTTATCAGTTGTGATTGACTAAATGAAAATCATCTTTTCATTTCCAAAAGAAAATTTAACAATTTATTGACTTGTGAACAATTATTCTGCCTTTAGGTCATGACCTCGTTTAAAAGAAAACCTTTACACTGCAGTACTTATTTAAACGTGATCTTGACCGACGGCGCCCCGCAGTATCTTCTCACTTGAATGCTGATAATACCAAGTTCAGCTTCTCTCTTTTAATCTTGCGACGCTGTCGACGAATCCAGCCCTCACTGCCTAGAATATCTACCGGTTCTTACTTAATATTCACAATTCCTAGTTCTCCCCAACTACGTGGTAAAACATTAAAGTCCAAAACCGCAATATAAAAAACCTTCAAAGTCCTTAACGAATTTGACTGCTGCACATCAACTTTCAGAGTCCGAAAACTATTGATTCTCACGTCAAACTTACAAGTCCCACTCCCCTAATATTAAACTCGCGAGCGATCTGTACCACTCGACGGCCTCTATCAGAATGTCATTTACTCCTCCGTTTTTAGCCCTCAACACCTCGGTATCCATCCTTCATTCTTTTTTAAACAAAACGACAAACTTCGACAGTCTATTCTCAGGAGTTGACAGTCTATTCTCCCTTAGCCAATCCATCCATTTCTTACCAAATCAAGTAGCCACGCCCTCGATAGTTATTCCTTTCTAGACCAATCCCAAATTATCTTATATTCCTTTCTAGCCAGCGCCCCCACCTATTCAAGGCCTGAATGCAGTTTATTGACCTTGCCAACCACTACGCCGGCGTTGCTAAGGCTGTATATTGTCATTTGCAGACCCTTTTAACCCAACCCATTTACAGCAAATGTTACTGTCAAAATATATAATATATTGGTATATCACAATATAAACGAAGTAATTCTTTCAAAAATAAGATTAGAATTACTTCCTTTCAAAAGGTAATGAATAATTAATTCAGCTAAATAAATGGATGCATTCACTGGACATAATGTTGATGCTGTAACTGATTCGCACCGGGAGGGTTTGGGCGCCAGGCTAATGCGCGCGCAGCGGCGGACGCTGTCCACCGCTTCCCTGCTCAGCCAATCTGCAGCAGCAGCCGGAGATCTTTTGGCGGGGGCGCTCCCAGTGGGGTTAGCACAATTCAACAGGTCTGAGCCTCATCTGGGTTAAATTGGTGGGACTTTGATCAGGATTAGATGTCCTTTTTTCTGGTTATTACTCAATGAAAAGCATGTGTTCGAACAAACGTGGTTCCAGATGGGACTCCACTTTATTTATAACAAGTTTGACAATTCATATAAACTCATTCTCACAACCTTCCGCCGTGAATGACACACTTAAAAGCAAATAAATCTGGTCGCGCATGAAGGACTTCTTCTTTTCTCTTGAAGTGCCGGCACAGTTCTCTTCACTAGCCTTTAGTTTTTCAAATTCGCTCTTTGGCGGAATACCTTTCCTTGCTGAGTTTTTCGTGACAACAAAATCCTCTTCCTTCCGTCGCCGCCAGGGAGGGGGCGCTGGGCGGCGCCGCTGACACAGAGGCTGTGGGAGCCGCTCGGGGCCCGGGGGGAGGCCGAAGGAGCTGGATCGGCACTGCCACACGATTAAAAATGTGTTTCAGAAAGTTCGTTAAATTTAACGCAATATCCAGATATTTTATATCAGTAAACTAAATGGAAGCATGATGGAAAGAAAATAGTATTTCCATCATAAATAGCAGACTAAGACGTATCCTTTTCTCCGATAGCGTGTGCTGGAAAAATACCATCCTATGTCAGTATTTTTTTACGGCAATGAAGTGTTTTTACAAATATCACAGTTAATTGTAATAGTGCTCGTGTTAAATTATTGAATAAAAATATTACAGGAATCTTAAATCGTTCGTCATAAATTACGTAGACTTAAAATCCTGGTATTTGGGCGTAACAGGAAGTCTTCATCCTGGTACATGGTATCTTGATTAAAATCCTGGTAAAAATACCAGGATCCTGGTACGTCTGGCAACACTGGGGGAAGGGTGAGAGCGTGGCAGCTGCGCTCCGCCAGGCCTGAGTGGACGACGACTTGTAAGTTCCTTGCGGGGGGGAGGCGCGTGGAGTCGAAAGAGGCCAACGAAGGCCTCTCTCTCTCTCTCGTGGACGAGGAGCGCAGAGAACCCACACGTTTTGTCTGTCTGTGTTCCTCTATGACGAGGAGACGCGGGGCGTCTCAATAGCACGGACAAGCCATTCGGGCACTTGAAAAATTATCATATAAATTTTATAGTAATCTTAAATAATGTATTAAGGTATTTATTTTTTTCGTTATAAATCACTACTAACAGTTGAAACCATGAAGACATTATCACTATCATCTTACACATCTCCAGTATTATTAACACAAATCTAAACACTTATAACTTATATATTGTGAAGAATGTATATTTAGGTGAGTAAAGTGTAGAGGTTTTAAATATTTCACAATAAATTGACATAATATTTCTATTTTTGTTTTCCTTTGTCCACTACCTTGACACTTCATTATCCGTCCTTGATACTTGAATCTGGAATAGATAAATACTGCCAACAGAGAATTAGTTTGTTTTTGTTGGTATTCTTTTTTTTTTTAAGTTACAGCTTAGTTTTCTTGAATTTGTGATTTTTTTCATTAATTTGCTTACTAATGCTTTGTTATTAAATACTCTTAATAATTTATAAACAAATCAATTAGTTAAATTTCATATTAAGAAAAACGTTTCATCTTAGCTGTATTTGCTTTCGAATATACAGCTCCTTTTAGTAAATCGTATTTGGCGAGTACCTCTATAAATTAAATTTCGCGGGTGCAGTAAGTGGGATGCCACCGCAGCGCTAGCATCGCGCGACAGTGAAGCGCTCTACAGTATTCGCAAACGTAGGAGTTCCGCATCCTAGTATTAATCCATGGTCTTATAGTGTGGCCTACACGGCCTGAACTACACTTTTTAGTGTGATTTTGCATGCACACTTGTGCGCATTTCTTAAATATTATTATAGTGTGATTTTTCTACCTCTCGAGTCCCTACATCCACGATGGAATATCACACGGCATTTCGCGTCTTTTTCGATCCTGCCGCTAGGAGTGGCATGATCGCAAGAACTGTGTGATACAATCGCTATCATGCGACATTTAGCGGCGTAACTGAGAAAGAGACGAAATACCGTGACATATTCCATGTGAAGATGGGCCTTCAGAGGCAGAGATCGCAGTATAATTTAAACATAGTGTCACTTCAAGATCTAAAACAGGACGTAGAGGGGCTTACCGTCGTTTAATCAGGAGCTTCGTTACGGCTTGAATTGTTGGTATTGGAGTTCCCGATTGCATGACAATGTCTCCCTCTCACTCCAGCTTTCGACCGTGAAGTGCCACTATATTTCAATCGGAGTATTGTATTTTGTGTGGAGCAGGCGTGGCGGCAGCACGCCGGGTGTTAAAGGCACAGTAATTGTGCCCAATAAAAGTATTATATATCTTGTCAATTCTTGTCATTTTAGTGATGAAGCTCCTAATGTTAAAATGACGTTGCTCCATGATTTCGAATCACTAGGGAGTCAAATACAATTGTGAAGTAAGGTATGGTCACAATTCTTGTGTAGGTAAAGTGTCAATTTTTCCCTTGTCACCAATTGTCCACAACTGAAAAATGGGAAGAATTAAATAGAAGTAGGCTGCCACTTCTATATGATCCACTATCTGCTGTAACCACTGGCAAAAAGTCATGGGGTAGGGGAGTGTCGTAAGAGATTAATAATTGTTTTTATTTCTCACAATTATCAACATGTTATTCTTATATGGTAATGGTCACTATTTGAAACAGAGGCATAACTTAAAAACATGTCATATGTTAGCATTACTCATAGGTCTGTGGTGTCAGTGATTACTTACCTTTTTTTTTATATAATACACAATTGTGTGAATTCCACCCAATTATTATTACTTACGTTTTCTTACTCGACACCCTGGTCTTCGCATCCTAAAGCAGCATACAGAAAGTTGACCTGCAACACAAAAGTTGTTTAATTTCTAAACTGTTGTGAAGTGCTGCAAGTTTGTGGTAGGATAGTATTGATAGATTATGTTTTTTTTATTTTTACATTGTTCTTTGTGACTCATTTACAGAGAAGATGGAGATGATTAGGGCTTATAATTTGTGTAAGTTCAAGTATAATTTAAATGCTCCATACATCATTTCTAGGTTATATGCTGGTCTAAAACTCATTTAAAGAAGAAAAATGGAAGAGATTGAGTATAAATTGAAAAAGAAAAATGCGGTTCTTATTGTGAATGTACGTATTCTCAATTAGCTGTTAGCTTTTGTATTTTCTGTATATGATTTACAGAAATGATTAATGATTTACAGACGGTGGCGAAGTTGGTTGATACAATACGTCAGAAGACAAATCCCAATGAAAATGGAGAGAAGGTGAAGTTAAATCTCAATGCTGCTTATATACTATGTATCTGAAAATTCAAATAACTTGTACTGATTATGTTAATATTTTTTGCTTCAGAGTCAAGAATTTAAATATCTCAAACAGAAATGTGAAGATGAAGAGGCACTTGTTAGTGTGACTGCAAGTCAAGGTATTGTTGCACTGGTGGAATTGGGCGTGATACCTTGGGACACTGCTCTTTATGGATTTGTGGCTTCGTTGGTTACAGCAAGGTACATCTGTAGTTTGAACTATAATATTTATATTTATACTCTGTCTGATAGATGATGGTAGATAAGACTTTTAACCTAGTTGTATGGAGGCTATATTCATGATGATGCATTCACATTTATGAACTTTGCTCTTTGAGATTAATCAAGAAGTCTTTATAGCTAATGTACAGATTGCAACTAAAATATTTTCTATTATTGACTAAGTTATGATGAATTAAAACAGTGTTTTGTAATTTTTCAGCATAAAAAAAAAAGATTTTTTAACAATAAAAGAAATATTGTGTCTTGAGAAGTGTAACCAGTTCTCAACTAAAACTGTTCAGTTTGAATGTTGTGAAATGTTCACTTATTGATTTCCCCTGGAAGAAGATTCTGGCTAAGGCATTGTTCTTTTTTACGAAGTAAATGTAATTGTTAGCATATAACCTACTCTGTGTAACAAAAATTTTGTAATGACTATTATTTTTATTAAAGATTTTATTTGTTATAATTGTTTGTAATTTAATTTAGAAATGTAATAAAATCATTTTCAATACTAAGATGAAGAGAATTCATCCCGTCATTGGAGATTTTATGGATCCACTCCTGATTGCATTAGAATGTAGGACGTATTTTATTTGTATAATGACAATACTGAATTTATTGCAGGAATTTTACAGGAATTATTACTTCAGTTGGCCAACTACTTGTAATAGATGTAGAATCACATCTTATGCAAAAAAAAGAGTATAGGAGCCCGTTTTTTATTAGAAATCCCCAACATCCCATGATTACAGTGTTGAAACAGAGAAAAGATGTTTGGATTGATGTGTACAGTCAAATGAAATTTCTCTTCAATCATCCAAATGAAATGTACGTACTATATGTTATTTCAAAGTTATGTTTGTTTTCTCTTTTATTATAAAAATGTATTAAATGCAGTAAGTGTGATTTATTATTAATATTTATCATCATCTTCATTTATGATTACTGATTTATGTTCCAGTGTTTCAAATAATTGCGAAGAGATGTTGAGGCCTGTTATTTTGTATACTCTTTGCACAGCATCTTTGCCAAGTGCATGCAAGGAGCAAACGTGGGATTTACTCCTGAAATTACAGCGCCCCAATGTGAATTTCCTTCTCAAGGTGTTGTCATGGATGCAGGTAAATTGAATACTTAATTGATTTATTTCAAATGCTTTTATTTGACATGTTCTGATCTCTTATAACTAACATCACATTTTTATGTATCTGAGTGACACTTGCAAAACTTTGAAGACAAATAACTTTGATGATCGTAGGGTGTACTGTTCTTTTTTGTGCTCGACTGTTGGGCCTCAGCGGAGGCAGCATTGTGCTTTACTGCTCTTGCCGCGTGCATGCTGCGTGATCTTTCATCTTAAGTGAAGGTTTTGAGCCTGTACTTTTGATATTTTTTTAGTTTGATACCTACTTTGACTGTATACTTTAAATGATGTAATATTTTGATATTAGACATCATAAATGCATGACAAAGGCTTTCATCTGATATAATGCTTTATCTCCTTCACTTATTCATTCCGAGTTGTTGATTATGACAAGTGTTGATTATTGATTGATAAATTCAGTCTGCAAATAGTTGCATAAACTGGTGATAGAATTTGATGATGATGGATGATGATGATGATGATTAGTCTAGTCACCATTGGTCTTTAAACCATTGGTTTTTAGACTTTCACAATGTAATGTTCTTTTATTTGATTGATTAAAAATATGTAGAAGTGAAGAAATCTAATTCTTAATTTTGTGGTTTTGCATCACATTTATAATGTTTCACTTTTTTTATTTTGCAGGTGGATGAAAGTGAAATTGATTGTGTTGTCGCGCTTCATTCACAGATGTGTGAATTTGCCGTGAGCACAAAAGATGTGGCATTATGTGCTGCCTTGTGTCCACGCTTTGTATCGCTAATTAGGGAACTTGTTCATTTTGGTCACGATCCCCGTCCTTACTTCAAACTTGTTATTCAACTTTTGCATACATCAGTTGAACCTAGCAGCTGTGTACTCATTTTACTTTCAGAAACTGTTGCTATTTGTCCTTCAGTTTATTTGAAAGAAGTTTTGAAAACATGTAAGTGTTCTCTTTCCTTGTTTCTTGTATTTTTAATTTCTTGTCTTCATCTCTCTTTATCTTTTGTTTTAGGTAAGATTATTCTTGAAATGAAAGCTTGTAACATGTTGAGTGCCAAAATGTTGGAATATTCCCTTCTTCCATGGCTTGTGTTTCCCTCTTACTTGACTGGTGAAGCAGTGCAGTTGGGAAGTGAAATTTTGTCATTGATTAGCGACTTGAAAACATGGTCGGCCCATACTGGAAAAATATTATCTAATAAGTATTTTGATATCTTGAGACCGATTGACTCGCATGTGGACAGGGCAGTTCATTTATCTCGCTTGGGGGAAATTTGGCAGAGTAATCCATCGAGTGTTGAAGAGTGGCTTAGTAGAGTGGCCATGACGCCGAAGCCATTTGTTGAAAAATTAAATTTTGCTCTCTCTGCACTTTTAATGCAACCTTTTGACAATACTGAAGTTCAAAAAGAAGTTTTGGTGTTGTTACTTTCATTGGTCGAACATCACAATGAACTTTCAGGATCTCTCTTGACAGTTATTCTCTATAAATTGTCAAATGAAACCGAACCAAAAGTTCTTTTGGAGCTATTAAGGTCCTTGACTCAAATGGCAGTTTTGAAGGTGTGTATTGCACAAGTTTTTTTTATTCTCTGGATGTTTTAAACGATTCATAAACCTCTTCAGATTCTGTGTGTACTATACTACACACAAAATTTCCTAATATTTTTTTTCATTTGAAGTCATTCAGAACTGTTGTGTCGCGGGAAACATATTAGTTGTAGATTTCATATTGACCACTAGACATCAGGCGACTTTATAAATCCAATGGGAAGTCTGTGGGACCGTTTAGAACGTTACTGTAATGAATTTTCTAACCACGTGCGTTCACAGGGGGTGGATCTGAAGAGGTTAAGATTAAAATTTCTTATAGTGTTATATAGTGTTGTTCTTCATTTTTATACGAATTTTGTCATGACCAAGGTATTTTCTGCCGTAAGTAATACCAAGGATAAACAAATAAGTCCACTTCAAAAAAGTATTAACCCATTAACGCCCAAGTTAATGTTGTGCACACAGCGCTCGCCTGTTATTGTCGCACCTGTAATACTAGAGTCAATGTTAATATTCTGGTAGCATATTTTTGCAAAACATATTGGTAATCCATTGTTATGTTTCCAAATTTTACTACTAAAGTGCTCAGCTAGATACACATTTATATTTAAAAAAAAAAAAAAATCAGACACACACATGTAGCAAAACAGTTAGACCTTAGCTACATATGCCATTTGCTCTACACTGGCCGCTCCCTCAAACTTAACCACAAGCATATAGCTGATGAACATGGTTTTAGATGATTCAAACAGAGTCAAGTCATGAACGCACCCTGGCCAGGATCATTCAGTGCTCTAAGGACCGATTAAATTAAGAAGGTGATTGACAGTTCTGTGTGACGTCAGGACACCTCTCCCGTTTCCATGGCAGCTGCCAACCAGAGAGACAAAACGTGACATGTCAGGTCGCTCAGTTGCCACTGCCGAACACAGGGAACGTTTGAGCATCACACAGCGACTTCCCTGCCGCCGTGCCGCCCACGTTTCTGCCTGTGCGCGCGCGCTGTGTTGTGATGAGTTGCGTTGAGGTTAGGCTTTTGTCGTATTTTTTACACTTTTACACATATTTTTTGAAGTGTTTGTTTTCGTGTCCCGGTAACACGTGCTCAGTGGTTTGCGACCTGGCAACGTCGCTCCCCTCCACTCACAAATGTCAATCACCTTCTTAATTTAATCGGACCTTAGTGATCTTCACTAATCGACATCTAACTTTCAGGGATGCAAAAACTTGCTTATGTTTTGTTTAGGATGTCTTAGGTGTATTAAAGAAATAAAATTTGTAAATTATTCCAAAAGATGCAAATTTCAGTCGACCACAAATGTGCCCCCTGAAATGAGGATGCTGGGTGTTAATGGGTTAAAATATAACTCTTAGTTCAAAAAAATGCATTTTAATAAAAAAATACACTCATTATAACTTGCTTTTAATGGTTTGGATTTCAATTCAAATGACACAAAGATAAGTTTTATCTTTTTAAAAATTTGACTTCACCTCTTACTTTACTGATGTCAATATTTAACTCCACTGATTTATCATTGTTTTGCACGTGCGATTCGCCAACACAAAACAACTTAGCACAGTACTTCCTCTAATTACATAACAGTAAACCAGGGTTGTCCAACTGGCGGGTCATGTGTGGCCCATGGTGCCTTTTATTATGACCCGCGAAAGGTTATTAGTGACTCCCTTGCTTTCATGCCAGGCAAGAGCATCGCGCTTAGCACAGGCGCCCTGTCATGGTCAACCCTTAATATAAAAATAGTTTGTTTACATTTAAGAATTATCATTTTTGAGAAAATTCACTTCAAAATCATCCCAGTGTGTTTCCCTGTGTTATGTTTGGTACGACCTGATCACATGTGGTGTCATCCCCCCCCCCCTCCTGGGCAGATTGCCAAGATCAACAATACGAAGTAGTCAGGTGTGAATCACCCAAGACCATTCAGAAGTAATGTAAATATGGCCTGGAGCCACATTGAAGATTTTTGTTGTGAGCCTTGAGACCTTGCTAGTTGGACACCCCTGCATTAAACCGAAAGTGTGTTTTTGTATGCATAAACTTGAGCGAAAGAAGAAATTATAGTAATGATAGTAACATTCCGGGTGACAATGAAATTAATTATGGTAATGTTCAGTTTATTGAACCTGCAAACTCCCTTTACGGGCGACCTCTCAGAATTGAGTGCAGATGTTATGAGTCTGCAAGAAAGTTTTACATTTTATATTCGTAACTTGAGAGCAACCTGGAGGTGACAACAAACGTGTGTTTGTTGAAGAGATGTAGAGACCGTGGAGGGTCACTCTGTTTCATGCCACTGTGGAAAATGTTGTTAGTAACTACTCACCGTTATGTTTTTGGATTGTTTATTAGTTGTGTGGAGCAAGTAGACACTTTTCCATTTGTTTCAGTGTTATATACATTATTACAGGAAAATGTTGCATTAATTCTTCATACCCTGGAGACTATGAAAAGCAGACATGTATTGCGAAGTGTAGTAGTTGATTTGTACCTTCGACTATGGAAGATAGAAAATCGCTGCTATCCTTACCTTGAAAAATTGCTGCAAGAAACCCCAAAAGAAGCAGATCTGTCTTGGGAATTTGAAATAGCAAAAGCTGCCGTTATTAAAGAAATATGCGAGACCAGGTACCTGTCTGTCTGTATGTTAACCAAGGGCAGATAGGCAAAATTGCTGCAGGACAGCTCTTTTAATTTTTTTTTTTTTTTAAGCAAGATTAGAGTATAGTTAGAGTGCAAAGTAATTATAATAACCAAAAGAAAGGGAATTAAAAATATGAACTACTAAATTAATATGAGATCCTAATTTTATTTCAAAACTGATTATTTTTGTTTTTATTAATTTGTGTAATAAATTGTTAAATTTAAGCTGTAACAGATCCAACAACTCTTGTGTTGCTGTAAAATTATTCACATTGAAGAATAACTTTTGTATAGAGTTTTCTTTGTAAGTAATTGATCAAGTGGATCAAGGTTATATCTCACAACTAATGTGAAATTGATCTAGGTTCTGGGTGGGTATGTTTGATAGTCTGAAAAATAAAATTACATAAATTTGAATGTAGTAATTGGTATGTGAATCCATTTAAAACGGAAAACTTATATATGCAAGAGCCACATTTAATATTTTAGAAATGTATGACAGTATTACCCCATTCAGAATGGTTTTGAACAAGCCAGAGAGACCTAGCATTCAAATTGTGATAAATTAAAACTTTCCCATGACTCGTATGATTTTGTCTTATGAATCTGCCCTAGAGTTCATTTGTAAAATCTTTCAGATATTATTGACAAAGTCACTAATTATTGTTTAATTGTAGGCCTGATCCATACAGCGCAGAACTTGTTGCTATGATTTCAAAAATTTTGACACAGTGCAGTGATGTTTCTGGAAGCCTGGCCTCATCTCTTGCTTTGCAGGGCCTTGCGGCTCTATGCAAAGCTGGAATTGTTGATATAACTACAACATGGAAAGCACTGGCACCAAAATTAAATAGGGATAAGAGGCCTATTGTGATTAAAAGGTTAGTTACTTTTATTGTAAAATATCCAAAGAATACATTGTAAGTAGAAAGTTAAATATCTTAGGTTTTGAATTGGCAAAAGTCTCATTAATTGATATTTTCTTATTGAAAATGTGGTTCTTATAAAATTTTGCATGCTTATAATTTTCCCTTATCATGATAAGTTCTTGAATTCTCATGAAGTTAAATGCACAAAAAGCATTGATTGTACACTGTGCCAACTGAAAATACACATTTAATTTTTTACTTTCAGATGGTGTGAATTTATGGGAACTGTCCCGTCACTGAGATGTGTCACACATGATTACGAAAAATTGGTTGTTGAAGTGATTTTAAGACTGTGGAGTTACATACTTAATTCTGATGATGCTGACATTGTAGATGCTGCTTTCAGGTAATGTAGAAATAGTTTCATGATTAGCATTTTCACCACATAATGAAATTATTTTAGGCAAATAATGTATGTACAAATACCGTATATTCTCGAATATTCCCCGCCCTCGAATATTACCTGCACTCTAATTTTACGGGAAGTAATCTCGAAAAAAAACTTGCTTGATATGGTCACGATCATGTGACGTATAGCGGCACGACTGAGAAAGACGCGAAATGCTGTGACATATTCCATCGGGCCGTGACCTGCCACGTTATAAAAACCCGAAGAATAAACCACGCCTCCATGTAACCACGTGCAACACGCTTCAAGTTCACAGTACCTACCGTGACGCAAATAAAGTGGTTGTTCTCAGCACATGGCCTTTGAACTTGATAGTGCAACCTAAGGCATTGAAGTAGTGTCTCTGTCTGTCATGTGTAGATAAACATTATTTAGGGATCCTCATATCCCCACTCAAGTGTATTCATTGTTGCAAAGTGTTAGGTGACTGGGACAGTGACAGATTGCTGTTGTGTTGGAACTTGGAACTGCAGGTACACTATGGTTTCTTGTTCAAAGTGGTTCAGATTTGAAAAATACCACAAATAAATTTGTAAAATAATTAATCGAAGGTATTGTTTGTGAGAAACTCACGAATAGGATGCAAAGAATCATCAAGAAATGTACCCCTGGAAGGGTGGCTTTTTGAATGGAAAGACAGTTTAACAAATTTATTTTTTTTAAGTTAAAATATTTCAGTTTATTGTAAATATATATATTTTTAGCATAAGATATATGGATAATTTCATATTCAATGTCCACAGTGTATAAATGTATTATTACTCTCTCAACCTATTTTCATCACAAATTTGAAATTAAGAGTTGTGTTCAAAAACTTGTGACCGGCAGAGAGAGAGAGAGTGTGTGCGTGGTTGGGGGGGAGGGGGAGACGCGCATACACACACACGCACACACAGACACACACAAACACACGTGCCTGCTAGGGTGGGTCAAAAAAAAATTTCTCGCCCACTGGGTGCTTAAATTGAGAGTTTTTGATGAGAAAACATGTACTGTGAAACATGATGGTCTTTATCTTGATCCTAGAAGTTGCACAGAGCGCTCAAATATGGCAGTTTTTGGTACTTTTTTGACATTTCGTCTTGTAGAACGCAGATGCATTGGAAACATCTGGATTTTTTGTATGTTTCTCCCACATTTATACCAAACAACCCTTGCCCAAATATATAATTTTTTGGATGCCCTACTCATTGTTAAAAAATGGCAAAAAATTTTCCAATATTTATGATTTTTGACCCTTACATTGTTCTTATGGCCCTTCATGAAAATTCATACTTATAGGTTTTTTGAGTTGCTGAATACAAATCTGATGTCAGATTTTAAATTTTATCAATCTGACATCGGATTTGTATTCAGTGGCCCAAAAAACCTCACAGTAGACTCTCATTAACATAGACTCCCATTAAGGCAAGCACTCAACTTTCTGAAGACAGTTTAAATACTGTGTAAATTTTGAAATAATCATGCAACGTTGAACTTAGTATTTTTTTTCTGCCAATGTCATTATGTCAACCAATTTTGCTCAATATACAGCATGATCTTAATTCTTTTTCATACAGTTCATTAGCAAAATTCAATTTGGACCAGTTGACTCTCAAAGGTCTTCCCGAGAAATTCCGTGTGGGTCTGAAACTACCTAGTTCTTACGCGAAAACTCCTGTTGACGCTGCTCGGAAACCAGAAGATGTTCTACCGTACATACCAAGTGAGTTAAAATTGCCAGTTTTCTTTGCATGCATGTTTTACATACATACAGTGGAATCTCGTAAGTTTTTCAAGGAACTGAAAATTTTGAACGTCATAAGCGGGTAAACATACTCACGAAAAATGCTCAATTTATACTTTTCGCGTTTCTATCTGCAAACCACCAAGGGAGAAAACTAATGAATATGTCGCAGCAATGCAACTCTCCTTTGACTCAGGCCTAAGAAAAAAAAGAAAGGAAGAATGAAAGAAAAGGCACGGAGGGTACAACGAAACACGTTTCTGTGGCTTTGGAATCAGACTAAATGTGACAGTAGTAACTAAAAGTACCATGAAAACAATAGATATTGGAGATGGCACTGGTGCACCGGAAAATGCGTGTCTCTCAAGAAGCAAATGATATTTGCAAACATCGAATGTGGTAAGTGGGATTTATAATTGTCACCATCCCGTCACCTTGTTGGATGGGACATTGTTCTTTGAACAAATTTAATTAGTAAGTGGGATTGTTAAACTTGTAAATGAATAATTTGATGACATTGGGACCGGGACTTGAAGATATGAATGTGCTAAGTGGGAAAACATGATAACGAGATTCCACTGTGTACAGTATGCTTTCATGTGTAATACACATATCAACTCCTGTTGAACAACTACTGAAATGTTTCGGGTGAAAATGATTATCAAGATGGCTGACTTTATTATAAATTTTTACCTTTATTTTACACATCCTCAAATTGAATGATTAAATAAATAAATGCAAGAGAATACATTGATTTTGAATGATCCCAAGACATCTACATTCACCTTTAGTTATCTGCAAAATTGATTAATTCAAATTTATTTTTTGCAGAATTTAATACACTTTCTGTGTGTAAGTAATTTTGTAATTTTTGTTCTTTGGGATTACATTTTTATGCTCTTTCAAATTACACAGTTAGGTAATATCTCTCTTATCTGAGCATTAGCCCTGCTCAGTTGAGAGCAGAGTTTGGATGTGCTCCCAACTGGCATGTGCCAGTTATGCAGTGGGTGAGTTAGAATAGACGTATTCTCTCGCAGCACTCCTGTTCAGATTGGGGAAGATAGAGGGATGATGATGATGATGATGATGATAATGATAATGGTGCAGATGGGAAAGAAAGATCACATGCAGCTCATTGTACAAGGGTATGCTCTGCCATTCACCTGGAAGCATTAAGAACACTGAACAGAGCAGTTGGCCTGTGAATTTAACTCTGACTAGTTCCACAAACTCAGTGATAAAAACATGAAATACATTTCTGGTACCTTTTTAAGCTCAGACTTTAACCTGTCAATCACCAGCCCACTTGAGCTGTAAGCCCATTGGCACATTTTAGCCATTTACACTCATGGCTACCTGTGTTGATGTAGAGTGAGGTGTCTCAAAAGAGAGAAATCAGATCGTTGGTGCCAGTGCGATGCAGACTGTGTAAGCAAGTTACTCATCAGGAGTGGGGGGAGTAGGGATTGCCATGTTTAACCAATTCTTATTAACAAAAATTCCTGTCATACCCGCCAGGTAAACAGTAATGTACTTGGAATCTCCAGTGTAAATTTCAGTGCTGTAGGACACAAAGTTTAGGAGTGAGAACATGTCAAAGCCATATTTTGGCATTCTTTGACACCCACGATTTTCGAAAAAATGCCTCTCAGGGCTCATTTCTCCTCCAAGTGTGCCAAATAATGTAATTTTCTAAATGTATATTAAATTTTGAAAGAGGATTTTTCTTCCTGTATTGATATATTTTGCATTGTTTTGGAGAAATGGGCATTTTCTGCCCATTATTTTGGGTGACTAAATAGGAGAAAATTCCACGATCCATGACCTGTTGAATTTGGTGATTTTCAACGGAAACTCAAATGTTCTGAAAATCAGCGCCCTACCCTGAAATTGAATGGCGAATACACTGGTGATAAGTATTTTTCCAACAGATGGTTGGTTTTCCAGAAATTCGCGAATAACTTTTGTTAAAAGCGTAATTTTCGTCCAAAATGTACTCTAGGAATTTGCCATGTTTAAATGATAATTTTTGCTCTACCAAATATAGTCCAATAGTGTGTTGCATCAGATTGTTCCCTATATGGAAACAGATACAGCTGGCCATGAATTTTAAAATGAGTGAAAGGAATATTTTAATTTCAGCAAAATAAAGAATAAAACATTTATTTGATTTAGCACAGGTGATGTTGAGTCAACAAGGCCACATTCCAGAGAATACTTTTCTTGACAGTTTTTAAAAAATTGCCTGGTGATGCTGACATCCAAATGAATGTTGCTAACTTTTTTAAAGTTATCATTAAATTGTATTCACAAAAATGAGTACAAAGAAGAAATAATATAGTTATGAGGGGTGAGGAGAAATTGCTCAACAGAGGTTTAAAGTGCACTGTTTTATAGATATTAAAATAGTTGTTGTTAAAAGAACAGTTATATTATATAATAAGATTGGCAATTTAGAGTTGGCCTATTAAATTTAATGCTCTTTTGTATTACAGAAAAGAATTGATTGTTTCCAACCTTGAATTTCAGGTGAGTGTTGGGTGCAAATGTTGTTGAAATTGAAGCCTGAATTTCTGAAAAGTGCCGGTGATATGTTAAGTCATTGGTTGAGTGCTGAGGTGGTAGGATTCCACTATATCGCAGGTCGGGCTGAGTCGTCTTGCTACTCCCACTTACCTCCCCAGTGCATATGCAGGGGCCTCATTCATTATTTAACCAAAACATACAATCCTGATGAGATGTTGGTGGTGAGGGAATGTCTTCGTATTTTGAGTCAAGATTACAAAAAACCACTTCCTCCACTGAACTGGATGTTCTTGTCACCTCTCTTGGAAGTGCAGGAGTTACAAGAGCATTGCGTTTCCTTGGCTGCGAAACAAAATTCTTCGCCGTCAGCTCGCAAAGTCTTAGAAGACTTCATAAACAGTTTGGTCCCTAGCAAAGACACAGTGAGTAGAGAGGAACTATTCTTTGCTTTTTTTCAGTTCTTTTCTTCTGTTTTCTTTCATTTCGACTCTTTATTGTAGGAAAATGAAATTTTGATTCTCTTTTCCAATTTGGGAGAGTTGTGCAAGGGCATACCTCCCAATGTTTTGAAGCCATTAATTGAAAAATCCTTGCTCATGGCTATAAGACAAACTTTAGAAAATGGTGAGTATTTTTTGCTATTTTTCCATAAATATGTAGTTAAAGAACAGGCAGATAAGGTTTTTTTGACAGGAAAGATAAAAATAGAAATATTAATTCAGTCTTCTGCAAAAGTATTTGAATTAGATTTCCTTACAAGCAATTATTGGAATTTTTGAAACAGTTTCTGCAGAAAATGAAGTGACCATTCATTTATGCACAGAGTGTTGGATAAATTCATTAATGAGAGAACTTGGACAAAGAAAATTCATTTATCAGATGTCTGTTTGCTACAACATTTTATTCTGTATTTACTTGCAACAGAAAATTTAAGAAAGAAGAAAAGTGTGATTGGTATGGGCACTGAAACATTTTGTATTGTATTTATTTATGTGCAAAAGACAATTTAATCATTAACCTCATACAGAACGTTCATCTAAGAAGCTTTTAGTTCTTCCTGTAGCAGTTTTACCAGTGTTTCTTCATTATCTGTTATGAATTTTTAACATTCAAGATTTTATGTTTTTGTTCAGTCAAAGTACACTGCTTCTAATATGACATCTGTAGTCCTATGTATGAAAATTTTTTAAAGAAACAGAATTGTTTTATAATCTGGGCCATTGAACTGATTGTGTAATTATATTAAACTATAATAATAATTATTCCGTAATGTATTTCGAATATTAATGGGGTAGATCTACTAGTAAGAATTGAGGGAAATATTTCTGACACAAAAAAGTTTACAGGTGCAGATTTTGAAAGTGAAAAATTTTTGAAACAACTGCTGAGTTTTGTGAAAAGTACCCTCAAGAAGGAAGATATTCATGATTCTAATAGAACACAGTTGTCTTTAATTGTAGAAAGTTTGTTGGAAAAATTTGATATTGACAGTCCTGTAAGTATTTTGTATTGAGGAGCTCTCTTAGGAAAGCATTAAAATCAAATCTGAGAGAAACTTATCTGAAGGAGGTAACGACACAAGCATTTATCTACGCGATTGGAATTGCATTTCACTCGCAGGTTTGTGAAAGAAAGGGAAAAAGTGATGTTTCAACTAATGTACTTTCCCACGGGAGCTTCTCAATTTTGAAACATGTCATTGAAAACAATATTACGTGGTGTCTTTTGAATCGTGCATTTCACAGTTATTTGGTTCATATGTGGATTGTGTGGTGGAGCTTCACACAAAATACATTGAACGGATGAGTTCACCCTCTGTTTGGTGGGAGGTTACTCCAGAAAAATTGCGTTTAGCCATGGGAATTCGAACAGCTATGGCATGCCGTGCTGATACAGAGGTACCTTTGGTGTGGTTGAATGAATGCATTGATGCTACGATAAATATGACAGGGTAATTACATAGAGGCATAATTTAACTTTCAATTAGGATATGTTTTACATATAGTACTGAATTTAAAAAAAAATGTTCTAGAGAACACACTAGTGTGTTAAAGAGTATTGCTTCAGTCATGCTGAGTTGTAGAGGCAATGAGAGCAATTGCCCATGGACTTTGGAGCTCATGGGCCGAATTCAGCTCGTAGTTAATAAAAAAGAGTCGAATAACCAGCAGGTAATATATATTGCATTTATTTTAAATATATAGTTAAGTTGTTTTGAATTAAGTAGTTTATCAGCTTCTCCAGTGATCTTTTACAAATTACAATTAAAATAACTTTTTTTCTATTTCAGACTATTGTCTTCCTCTGCGATGTTTTCATTTTGACAATTATTATATTATCTGGATATGACTGTCTTAATGCTTCTCTGGAGGGTATTGCAACAACTCGAGAAATTCGTTTGAGATTATTCCCTCAAGCACTTTCTACACTTCTTACTTATGAAAAGTGGAACAAAATTACAACACAGGTGTGCATAAACTCTATTCAACATTCTGAAAATAGTATATGGATCTGTTTCTAATCAAGTTTTCTTGAAAATGTGGAACAGAGAAAGCGTGTAGTTTATGTATTACGATTATTTATTTTTGTATAATTTATGCAACAATTGTTGATCGTCCCAATTCATTAAAATTATTGTTATGGAAAGTTCCTGTATTCAAACTGCGAAATGATAACTAAGCAGTATTTAATATTTGTTTTTGTAAAACTAATGCTTATCAAAATGCGCCCATTTGGCACAGTTGTTAAATAGCAAATAATGCAAATATTGATTTGTCTGATTCTGTTCATAAAGTTAAGTTTTATATGTGTGTATACACATACAGTAAACCCCATTATAAGAGAATCCCGTTTATTAGAGACAGAATTCACGCTCTCGAGGTCAATTATATATATAAACAGTGCATTTATTTCCCGCATTTAAGAGATCGCAATATAAGAGATCCCTGCCTATTGTGGACACCATTTTATTCCCCTTCTCGCTTATAAAAGACAAAGCATTGGATTTTCTCCCAGATGACGTAAGAATTTCATCATTGTGATAAGGGTTGAGTTCCACTCTTAAAATAGACTGGAGCTGGAGTTCACAACACCAGCACCACTTTCCCCCAGGTGTGCGAAATTCTCGTGAAGAAAGCTCATGGAGGCTTTGTGTCTTTTGGCAACAAAGAAAAGTCACTGCCACAGTGCGATTTTTCTAATGCTGATTGCTGCTAATGCTAATTTTTTTCTTGTGCTGCTGGCAGGTTTCAGCTGTTGACGGTTTCATCCAATCGGGAGCTTAAACGTCACCATAGTGACCTTACTGTAGCAACATATAAGCTCCCAATTGGATGAATCTGTCAACAGCTGATACCTGCCAGAGGCTTAGTTGAGTAAATCGCTGTACATTGCTTTGTGTATGTTTAGTGTATTGACCAGTGTTTCCCATTGTTACATTCTTGTATACATACGTATATATGTAATATAGAGAAGTAATGTATTGCTGCAGAAATTCGACTTTGAGATTTCAACGAAAATGCATCTTCTCATCTCTTCCCCTGATACCGAATAGCCCCTCCGCCCGACTGTCTGTCCGTCCGTGAATAGCGCCAAAACTATTTGTACAATTTTTTCCAAAATGAATAATCCCCTATTGATCTGGTTCCGCTCGAAGCTGTGCAGTTTTGAAAAACCTTCTTCATTTTTGTGATTACTTTACATGAAGCCTCTGGGACATTTTCAAAATTTTTTTAGAAAAATGGCTCCAATTTTTTTCTTTAAACATTTGTTAGGGATGGTTATAAATGTACTCTATAAGATTACATAAAAATCATTTTGCTCTATTCTTTCATTTTTTTTTCAAAAATTACACAAAGGTAATTTTTTTGTATCTTTCACGTCAATATTTACACTGTAGGTGATTTGTTCACATAATCCATTAATGAGCACATGTGCTTTAAATGATGTTATAAAGTTCACTCAATTGATTAAATGGACTGTGGAATCAACTAACTTTTTGTTTTCTCAAGTTTAAAATAGTGTACAAATCATACTAATCCATTAAAAATATGGTAACATTTCACTAAACATGTCAAAAACCCATTTCCTACTTACAAGTGACAATATTTCATTCCCCCAGGTGTGTCTTATAAATTCTCTCAAAATTTTCTCAAAAACGGCTCCAAATTTCTTCTTTAAATTTCTTGTAAGAATGCAGTAAAATACACTGACAAAGGTGGCAGAGATCCAATTTTCAGGGTACTTTGAATTTTCAAACAATTTCAAAAGTTTTATTTTTTTTGGCATCTTTCTACAACTACAAAATGGAAGTTAGAAATTTTTCCTTCACATAAAATTTGTTCTCCTACGTGTGTTCTTTCATTTAGGTCCTGTACATTTTTTTGAAAATTGTAGTTTTTGTGCAATATTACATGAAATATGTGCAATTTTAAAAAATAACAAAAACAAGATTTTCTCAATAACGGCTTCAAATTTTTTCTCTAAAAGTTTAAAAGGGATAGTGCTAAATGTACTCTAAGATGACATGAACATCCGTTTGCTCTATTCTTTTGTGCTTTAAAAAATGACAAAAATGTTTTTACTTGTCTCTCTCGTCATTAATATTTTATATTACCGGTGATTTGTTCACATTATTATATTTATGAGTACATGTGCTTTAAATAATGTCCTATGAAGTTTCTCGAAAACTCAACCGTTTCCTGTGAAAACTAGCTTAAAATTACGCATTTTCAGAAACGTTCAGACGCCATTTTGTCAGAAAAGGCTCCAAATTTTTCTTCAAACTTTTCGAATGGATAGTGCTAATAGCACAAATTACACAATAATTACACAAATGTAATTTTTTTGAAACATCTCACACTGTTAATATGCACATTTCCAGCAATTTGTAAACCTTACTGTAGTGTATTTGTGAGTTAAAGTGCTTCAAATTACCATTTGAAGTGGGATTCAATATTGTAAACTATTTTCATTGTTAACACAATTTCTTAGAATGTGTTGAATGTTTACATGGGTCCAGCTTGTATTGTAACTGTAATATATGCAGACTTCATATAGGTTTATTCCTCAATAATTATATACACAGGCATGGACTAAAATTTAATTCTCTTCCTCAAAATGTTTCATTACTTCTCTGGATTCTTCGTAATGTTGGATCTTAGAACAAACATATTTGTGTAATAAATGAAAGTACTATCTTCATAAACAAATGTAAAATTTGTTATCTTTCATTTTCAGATGATTGAATGGCTGCTATTTATGCAAAATGCTAATGTAGATTTACCAATGTACACAACATCATTTCAGCAAGGAATAGCCAGTGTGAAGCATGACAAGCATTTTCGAGAAACATCTGTGTGGTTCCGCTTCTTAGACTATAGTAAGACAAATACAAGAACATGAACTGAAATTGAATTGTTTGAAGAAATGCATATTTGTGCCGTGTCTGTGATCTGAATTAAAATGAATAAATTTTCTGCATTTTTTGTTGTTCAGTACATGCTTGGCAATTTGTTGCTGTTCAATCTTTGTGTTTCCAAAGTTTTCCTTGTAGATCAAAACAGTTGTTACTGTAAGTACATCTCTTAAATACATTGAAATCTCATTACAAAGTTCCCTGTTACCATGTTTTCCCGCTTAGCACATTCAAAGTTTGTTGATAACTTGCTTCGGGAAAGGCACGCATTTTCTGGTGCACCAGCACCATCTGCAATTTGTGTTGTTTTCAAATATTTTGGGTACAATTTTCACTTTGATTCCAGAGCGGAAGAAACGTGTTTTTTGCTGAACCCTCCACGCCATCTTCATTGTGTTACCACGTGTTAGTTTCCGCTTTTCTTTGATGTGGTTCCATGGCACCAAGTGCTTTTTTTGTTAGTAATTTAGTTTTATTTAATCTCATTTATGAGTAAAGTAATTCATCCCATGGATATTTGCATGTTAATTACGTACACATTAGTTTCCCATATTATGGTGGTTTTGCAGACGGAAATGTGGAGAATAAGTATAAATTGAGCACTTTTCGTTAGCACATTTTCCTGCTTACAATGTTTAAAATTTTCAGTTTCTGGAAAAACATACTAACGAGATTCCACTGTATTACTTAAAATGACATTGTTCTAAACCATTAACATTTGTGGTCCAAAGTCACCCAGAAGTGTATCAATCCAGAAGTAACTGATATATAACAAGACTGAAAGTGTTTTACCGTAAAAACAGTTCAACAATGACTATAAAGTGTCCAGTGTCGCTCCATTTAATGGCATCTATTCTCTTTGACTGAAGTGTCCTGTATTACTGCTTTATCCAACACATCAAAGCCTGTAATATGTTGTGAGTTTCTGAATCTTCCTATTATTTGTCCAAGAATGAAAAGCAATATTGAGGTAGAAATGACAGAAATCCCACATAAATTTGGCCTTGTACAAGATATGAACTGCTCCTGATCTTTGATTTAGTTATATCCACATATTGTATTTTCTCTCAATTATCGATCTGATTTTGTTCATATTAAAAAGCATTTGGGGACTGATATGCATTGCAGCATAGGTTAGATTCATCTTTGCATTCATGCTCTACTGATTATAGATTTCGAAACCAGTGTATTTGGAATTTGGCCTTGTAAAAAACTCAAAACTGCAGTTCCCAGAAAGTTTGTGTCTACACAGTTTGTTGAGTTACACATACTGTATGAAGAACCACTTTAAAACCTAATATTATTCCAATTTGTATCTTGAACTTTTGACATGTTTCAAGTTTTCATAGGTGCAATGCCTATTAAGATCTGGTATAGGATGAAGCATTACTGTTACAACTGAAGAATTTAATTTCACTCGTGTATGTCACAAGATGTAATTTTTTCCATAAATTACAGTTTACAAAAAGAATGAAGATCACAATATTGCACAATGTGTAAAATTTACAGCATGCACGGTATTGTGATTCATTCTTTATTTTAACAAAAATTAGTGTTCTTTGTCCTTTATGTTATTTTTCAAAGTGGAGCCATGAACACTTCCATAGTAATGCCTTCAAGTGATTGGCACTTATTTTCAAATCCTTCAAATGCAAGTTCTATTACTTTTGCTTATATAATTTACTAGCAGAATTCCTGCTTCCGCATTCCTGCTTCATCAGCGTTGCTACGACCTGGTGTTCTCATGCTGTAATCGCTCCTCCACTGTCTCCTAGCTCAGCTTTAGTCTCTTCCCTGTGTCACATGGCAACGCCCAGGAACAACGAGGGTGGAGTTTAACTGAAGCACCATCTAGTGGAGAGCCACAACAAAGTGAACAGTACAAAAACCTTCTCCATGAAAAAAGGCTACGATATGCCAAGTCTCATGAAGATTGGTGAAACAGTGTCAAGAGTTTATCAATCTCAGACAAACCAACATCAATTTTTATACATAAATAGGCAGGTAGATAAGCCTGTAGTATTTAGAGGGAATAAGAAATAAAGGCTCCAGGCAGAATTATGTTTTAGGACACATGGTTTCTATTTTAATACTAAGCTTCATTACATCATCATTGGGAATTTTATTGAAACCAACAGATGAGTCAAATATTTTTCCTTTTTATTGTTCAGAGGAAAACAGATTGTGTAAATTTGATTAATGTTTTTACTCTCAAAGAATCTTTTTTTTTTTTACAATGTTTTCTAGTGTACGGAATGAGCAATGAAATTTCATGAAAAAAGAACGTGTTGTAATTATTAGTAACTATATCGAACCAAGTTAAAATCTGAAAAGGAAAACTAATATAACTCCCAAAATTGAACAAATTGTTTATTTAATAAAGCCTAGGAATAGTTAAGTTATAAACTACCTTTGTTCAGTAGATATTGTCTTCATAAATATTACACTGATGTCTCGTTATTTTCTTCGATTGACACAGGCAAAGAGGTGGGTCGAAGGTCCTTGTCACTTACACACAGTACTTCATCATCCAATTTTCTGTCTGTTCGCAATTTAGATTCTAGTAGGCTTCTGTATTTTTCCTGATTTCTCTTCATTGGTGTACGACTAGGACTTGATTTGCGGCTGTTGGGGTATGACTTCAGCAACTTAGCTCTAGAAAATGTCATGAGACACATACATATATAAATCTATCCAAACAATGGTTATTTTCTTATTCACTAAAAAAACAAAAATAGCTGCTCAATGTACACCAAAACCAAATGCATGATATTCTAAAATTACGATGCCCATTTAACCTGGTGGCTAGAATCTAGATAAACATTGTTTCAGTAGGTGATATCACAATCAGTGCAGAAACCTCTGGAAATACTGCTAACAAATTGCACATTTCCCAAAGAATTCCTTAATATCTTTTGAAATTTCACACTTTTACTATGAAAATAGAAGAAATTCATAGAGGATTTACTGATAGTAATACAGTACAGAAAATATTAACAAGTTTTTTTTAACATTTTTAAATAGACCAAAAATCAGAGTACTCCAAAAAAATTATGCAAGTCATATGTGAATTTGGAGCATTTTCATGTACTTACGCATCCAGCAATTTCAAAAATAACTTGGAATAAACTTGATATTCTTCATCTCCAAACTCACTAGGATCATGCCTTGCATGTTCGTATAAGTCACAAAACTGATGCACTAATTTCTGACCCAGACCATTCAGTGGAGCTGCTAATGTATTAAGTAAATATGCCCGCAGATTTTCTGAAGGATGGCGAGTAAATCCATTATCCTGTCTTGTGATTTCTTGCTCTGTAATACATCACTGTGTGTAAATAAAATTTATTCAGATAAATTTGCTTTTTGCTTACGCTGCTTTTAGCAAATTAAGAAATTAAATATTATCAAAATGTGATGTTACAGAAGTAAGAGACTGATTTTCTCAGACCTAGAACTTTGACATCATCAACAGCTTTCAGTCTGAAGTAGTAGGGAGGGAGCTCTGTTCCAGGCTGCAAAATGTACCGAGGATCATCATCATTGATCAGTTTAGGCTCGTACACAATTCGTGGTATGACATCTATCATTCGGTCGATTTCTCTTTTCAGTGACTGAAACACATTAGGTAAAATCCTAAGAAAGGCATCTTTGAATTGTTTTTAGTTTATAATTATATATTTTTTTTAGCAAAATGTACAATACATTAAATTTCTATTTAATAAATATACAATTATAATTCTCTCAACATGAAATACATAATTCCAAAATAAAACTCCATGATGAAGAAAATAAAAAGGGGTTCAATTTGTGTTTACAAAAGCAAATTTAAAATAAGCATAGGTAAGAAAGAGAGTCTGGATTTTTTTTGTCCCAACAATGTTAAAACATTAAACCAAAAAATGGCAGTCAGCGCTTTTCCAGTAGTTTGTTTAAAACCTTTACATCGGGAAAGCGAACGAAAATCAATTTACAATTGAAAGTATTCTAAATCAAATATTTGAATTAATATTATTTTTCCTTTTGATTAATGTATGTGATTTTTAGCAATTGAATCACATTATAATGACAAGAATTTTGTACATACATTTTTATAAAAAAGTACATGTGATTACATTAAATAAAAATATAATTTAAAATGAGAAAACTGAAGATTTATTCTTGGAAAAGAAAATTATAAAGCTAGTATTACAAAGTGACAAAATTAATCAAAACTTCATGATCAATCAATTAAATGTTATGTCATCAAAATCCAAACTCTCTTAAGAAGAATTAGAGAGAACGTAAGATATTTATAGCTTTTGTGATACTAACTTTTTTAGCGTCATGTCCTACAGGAATGTGTGGTCCTCGCCTAGACCGAAGCGCAAATCTCATTATTTGCCTTTTCGCAAATATAAAAAGTAAGATAAACGTAAGAACCCCGCATGCTATGAAAATTACAACAGCTACTCCAGACAACTCTTCGGCCATTATTCTAAAACAAAATATGAACTACACTCCATGAAGGCAAGTCACCCAGCACGGTCAATAAAATAGGTTATTGTCTGTGACATCATTGTCTTCAAATCCTTTTACATGACTCTGTATCACTGAAACATGTCAATCTTTATTTATTTCTTCAATTATTTTCATGAATATAATTGCCAAAACGCAAGTATCGTATTGCTTACGTTTTTTTATATTTTATTTTTTTATTTTAACTGTTGCTTTCGAAAGGGTATACAACGATCTTCCTAATTGACATTGTGGAAATTCGCCAGTAACTAATGCTTTACAATTTAAAGGCTCACTCAGAAATGAAATATGGAGACAAAAATTAAATTTGAGTTAACTGTCATCTCTCAGCTGTACTACGCATACAGTACACACGCATGAACACTGTACTGTATTATACGCGCACGTTTTCTTGAGCCCCAGATATATACTTGGGCATTTATTTCTTGGCACGTGGGGACTTATCTTGATGGAATATCTCACGGTATTTCGCGTCTTTCTCGGTCGTGCCGCTAGAGGGGAAAGGGGCTTTAGCGCATCGTATCCGACTTCAACCAGTGAGCTTCCGAAACCTCTTTGCGTCACAATACTAGCGGGAATTTTAAAGGCAGCCGGATATCAACTCACCTCGTTCAAAAGGCGCGTCCACACGATGCGTCTTTTCTGTGCGTCACGGGAATAAAATGGCATGCGCAAAGTTGAAAGACGAACGTTCCACACAGCGCACGTGCGCTACCCTGTCCACACGGTGCAACTGTGCGGTGCTTGTTCTATTCTGTACAATGGATCCAGCAGCTATTTGCACGACAATTTCGGCAGCTTATTTTATAATCAGTGGAAAGAAGAGAAAAAATTCCTTTTCCCTATAATCTTGAATAAACTGAGGAGTGAGTTCTTTGTTTTCAAGCGACATTCTGAAAATGCATAACCTTAAAAAACAGCTATTGCATTTATTTGTTTCAGATATATAATTTATTACATAAATTTCGAAAATTGGCATTATCGCAAAAATAAAATGAGAAGGAAATAAAATAAGAATAAAATAATAAGGGAGAACTAAATATTATCTTGTCACTACAACACACCGAAAATAAATTGAAATCATCACGTTTATTTTCATTAGTTTCCACAATTTATCTGAATAAATGTATATGTTAAAATTTGATATTACCGTAAGTATATAATAAATTAATAGTCTGCAACAAATTCGCAATAAAACGCAGACGGACAACACAAAATAATTCAGAAGACTACCAACGAATTCTTAGGCTCGATATTCCGGATGACTTCGCTATGAAATACACATTCTTTGGAGGAAGCGCACGAGAGAGACGAACGAGATTCCCGTCAGCTCTGGGAAGCTTGCGCTATTGCATGCGTCCATCGTTTTGACGAAAGGACGCATGCCCCAAACGCATGCGTTGGACGCATGCGCAAAATTGAACGAAAAGACGCATCGTGTGGACGCGGCTAAAGACATTGAAACTGATTTATGAAACATTTCTTTTAAATATTGCATCTTGCACACCTTCATCGCATTATTTTTGGTTGGTTACCGTTGAAAATTGTTATTTTGTACGACTTTCAAAATGTTTCTCAACACTACTAGCTGTCGATTCAACATGGCGGCCAGCGTCTGGTCTACCTTTTCAAACGAAGTGCCCGTGCACGTATTAGCATTCTTTACCTTTGTTCGGAACCAGAAGAAAATAACGGTAATCGTCTCCTGTATTATTTCAGTAGTATACCTTTGCGTTCCGGCTCTCACACGCAACCAATCTTTATAAATGAGGGCTCTAAAGAAAGAGAATTTCACGGAGACTTGACGAATTCCACTTTGACTTTAAAAATGTGGATGATTTCTTTAAAAAATCGCATCGAAATATTCATGTAAAATGCAACCCGCATCACACGTCAATCTATATCGGCAAATAACTCATAAACAAAGCGTTTTAGAGCCTTAAAAAGTAACATTTTGAGGCGAAAGGCCTCAAAGAAACGTTTTTCACGCCATAATCTACAAGACGAGGCATTCCCCGATCCATTCAATTAACTCTTCGGTTCTACGCTTCAATACTATCAAGGCCACCTCAATATTTCAACCCTTCCTGCTGGTAGCAATTTTTGTGGCGACACTCTTAGAAGGCTTAGATTTGACAATATTTACGCTTTTTGTTAACACCGTAGTTTGTGCAGTCTGACGAGGTTTATTTGCATAATCATTAATTCAAGATTTGCTCTCCAGCAACAACTAGAAGTACTGTTAAGAGTTGCTTGATACCTATGAAGATTGTTTCTTTGCGTGTAGTGAAACCAATCAATTAACGTTTTGCCGTTGTCTTTAAGTGATGTGTACCTAATTGAGGAGTGATGTGGGTTCACAGAGAAGAGCGAAGATTGTGTTTTACCTGTACCAGTATTTTCATTCGATGAAATTTTCAAGTCAGCGGGTACAGACACGTAGCGTTCTCAAAGGTAAATAGCTTTTCTAATATTTTTGTGACTCACAAGAATCTAAAAGCTAGCTGTCAAAGAATATTGAATAATTACTACAAATGTTGTCTTTATGGAAGTGCTGTGAATTGTTCCAAGAAAACTCTCCATGATACTGAATAGATATTTATTGAAAATTTATTTTAAACAAAGCATTGTTTTTTATTTTATTTGATATTGTGTTAGTACATTGCAAGTTACCTTTATATACTTTTAAACAAATAAACACGTTTCGTTCACTACTTCCCCTCTTAAAATGGAAATATAAGGATAGGGATCTAACATAGGGTCTAACATGTTAGAGTTCTTGCACGGGTTCGCGGAGGTAGTAGGGAAAACTTGTGTATGGTAACAAAGAACAAACGTTTTAAATTAGCTAAAGTAAAATAGCTTGAAATAAATGAAAAACAAAAATCAAATCGCGCTGGCCTACAATACTACGTCAATTAATTAAAAAAGCAAGTAAATTAAAAATTATAGAAAGAATAGGACAAGTCACTCGACAACTGCCAACATTTGCAGTCCAAAGGCACGATTTAAATGTTGGTGGTGTCTGGAAGTATGTACATCAACGCCCAGCTGCAAATTCATATTGTAAATAATACACCGTTTGATATTAAACTCAAGGTGTCGGTTCGTTAAGATATTCAATATGCAAACATCGTTTGAGTAACATTCCCATGTACCGAAGTGAAGTCTAAGCCTATTAAATTGTTTCCAATGGTAACAAATTTTATTTAGTACTCAAAGGTGAAAATATTAGTTTATTTTTTGGTTTGAGTAACATTCCCATGTACCGAAGTGAAGTCTAAGCCTATTAAATTGTTTCCAATGGTAACAAATTTTATTTAGTACTCAAAGGTGAAAATATTAGTTTATTTTTTGGCTCGGAATTGCTTTTCTTGAAGTACGTAAGAACGCTGAAAATTATCCAATATTTTTAAAAACACAAATAATTTTTCAATTTTCGCACCCCAGCAAGCTGGCACCCTGAATTCTCCTAAACCCCCTCTATTCCTCATAACAAATCTAGGAAATTCAAGTAATATTGCAAAGAGTAGGATTGTACTTGCTCCATCGGTATTTACGCACTACTTTAATTTGCTTTGCTTTCTGAAGAGTAAAAACCTTTTCTGTTATGTTTGTGACTATCAAGGAAAGCGAAAAGATAACTCTCAAGGACAAGTGAATAATTTGTTCAAAGTTGTTTTTAAAGACGTATGAATTGTTCCGAGAACATCTCTCTATAACGCTGAATAAACTTTTATTGAAAATTTGTTTCCAACATCAATTGTATTCTTATTTTTGTTTGATATTCTGCAAGTACATTAGAAAAATAAACATGTTTCATTAACAACTTTCCTTCTTAATTGAAAGGATAGACAAATGGATAGGGAAAGGGTGGGTTTTATTTATTTATTTATTTAACATGCGAGAGTTCTCGCACGGGTACGCTAGTAATAAAATATTGGTCTACGTATCAAAATGGCCGACGTGGCGGATTCAAATAAAATTCACAGGTGTAAGCTAAGAGCAAACCTTGGTTATGTTTTGACACTGCATTTTATTCGATCAGCAAACAAAAACCATAGTTAAATAAAAATTATGCCAATACTTTGTTCTTTCCATAATAGTCCTCCATAAATCTTTGTTATGCTGAACCACATTCACTAGTAGTAATTACAGCAACGTTGCAATAAAAATAAAATACGTAATCTGAATAAAAATGCTGCTCCTATTTTATTTTAGAATGTTAGGATTTAAGTGTTCTTTAAATTATTTATTCACATTTTTTCCAAACCAACTTTTGAGTGCTCATTGCGGCTCAATCATTCGGAATATCCACGTAGTTTATTAGACAAAATATGCTTAGAATTGTCTTAAGAGTTTATTTTCGAAGTTTCGACGTTTCCTCCCCGGACACCTGTATATAAGAGCTAAACTCCGACACCGTTGGATGAAAGTTGGCACTTCTACGTGTTTTTTCACCCAGAAGGTTTATGTGCTGTTAATTCTGTTGTAACTCCAAAACATGGCGCTGTAGAACAAAACTAAATATTCAGGTCAAATGCAACACATTATTGCATTTTTGTTAGTCCGACGCTTCCTGATATTACCTCAGTTGCTCAGAGACGTGCAGAATCTGCAAGTAAATGACCCCCGTGAAGATGGCCAAAAAAAACTCCAAATTTAGATTTTTTTATGTATACTTTTGACCACCCTTTAGAAAATTTTTACCAGCATCCATTCACAAATTAGAACAAAACAAATTTTTCTGGCCAACTTCACGATTTGACGAAATTACAAGATTTTGCCCAAAATAGTAAAAATATCAAAATTTGAAGTGCGCTTTTGTTTGTCCATCGTTTGACCACATTTAATCACTAACTACATTATTTTCACCTCGTTTCCTCTAGCAGATATTCGCGAAAAACGTATTCCACTGCACCCAGAAACCGTGAAGTTGGCCAGCAAAAGTTTCAAAATGCAAAGTTTTTTTGGTCGATTCGTTTGTCCATCGTTTGACCACGTTTGGCCACCCTTTAGAAAATTTTTACCAGGCCGGGTTCAAAAGTTATAGACAAAAAACGTTTTTCCCGCCATTTCTCAAAATCGACAAATTAGCAACAAACAAATGAAAAATACGAAACGTTTCATATGCATTCGTTTCATTACCTCCTAATTACCTCTTATTCACCTTCAAACGTGCTTTATCACCAACGGAACAACCAAAATATATTTTCAAAAAAGTGTGAAGTTGGCCAGAAAATAATTCGAAAATGCAATTTTTTTGGCTGTTTCGTTTGTCCATAAAACAACCAACACATATTCGACAAATGTCCGTATAGTTAGCACACCCACTTTATCCAAAAATTAAAAAAGACTATACCATAATTTTGTTCCAATTTTGAACTAATTTATACCCACCTTAAAAAATTTTCTACCAATGCAGATCATCAAAATTTACAACATGTTACGTGGGTGCGCTAACTTAACGTTAAGTTGGCATACCCACACAAGAAAAATGCATTAAACGGAACAAAATTATGATATAGTATTTTTTTAATTTTTGGATAAGTGGGTGCGCTAACTGTACGGACATATTCGAAAACTAATAGTGCGTTGCATACAGATTAATCATGTCCCGGGACTGAATTCACAAGTACGTACCAAGAATGGCAACAGAAACGGCATACGTTTCGTTTCTGCGCCAAAACAAAACTATTTGTTGTTAAAACTATTCTGTAACAAAAGTATTTTCTCATGAGTTTAGTTTCGTTACGAGTAACAAAAGGCCCGCAACAGACTACACCGAGGAATGCGTTGCGAGAAATGTGCGACGAGAAATGTGGAAAGAGGCCGGCGAGGCTGCTTCCACACACTACAAAGAGGTTATTCGATGTCTCGAAATGCCTCTATGTGCCACAAGCCGAGTGTGAAGGCAGCAGTTTTAGCTATGAGATCATCTGAGAGTTCCATTTCTTGTTTTATTAAATGCAATGTAATTTTAACTCGTTGTTACAATAATCGTAAACCATTTGTTCAACGAGTTCGAATTACCTAGAGAGAAACACATTACTACATTGCATACAAATCATTATTTAATGTAAAAAAAACAGGAAGTTAAGTGACATATAACGGAGAGGTTGTACATCAGCAAATTTTCTTGAACTCCGTAATCTCTACCACGCTGTGGTTTACTATATTTGTTGGTTGAATAATGAATAGATAATGAATGATCAAATAATTCATAATAAAATTCACAATTAATAATCATTCATTCATAAATACCAATTAAGAAAAGTAATAAATTAATTCAATTCTTTCACAATACCCTTTCAAGTTTCTTGCTTCAAATTTTTATTTTTATATTACTCATTATGAGCGGGTTTCACACAAATACGAATATCTTCCATACAGTTTTTACTTATTCATTTCCGTTTTAAGAGAAAATTCAAGAAAACAATTAAAAAACTAGTAGTTTATCGCATCTTTTACTGCCAAATGTTATAACCTCACTCAGTTCTATGCACTGTTTGGTGTTCTCCTGCGGCAGAGAACGTCTAAATGTCGCATAACAAGTGAAGGGGTAGAATTGTGTCCGAGAAAACTCGCTCGCCGACCGACTCGAGCGAGGAACTCTTTCGCCTCCGCAGAGGCGAACGAGGAAACTCTTTCAAGTATGTGGGGATCCATAAAAGTCCCTTATTTCGATTTTCCACATTTCTCGCCGCACATTTCTGGAAACACATTCCTCAGTGTAGTCTGTTGCGGGCCTAAGGGCCGGTTTCACCAACAGTGGAGTAAAGTTAAGAGTAGCTACTCGAGAGTAAGCATTACTCTGGGATAGTTACACTCGAGTAAAATATAAGCGTTTCACCACGCTTCTGGAGGGTTATTTTACTCTAGAGTTCATACTCTCCGGTTTACTCCGCGAACCGACTGAACGCGCAATTTTTCATTCACAGCAGAGTGCGATTCAAGAGGCCGTGTGCGTCTGTGATGCTATGAACCAATGCGGACCAATAGGAACCTCTAATTATTTTCTTTCATTTTTCAGTTTGGGAGTTCTTGGCGGCGACGTGTTAGGCCCGCAACAGACTACACCGAGGAACACGAAGTCTAGACTTCGTGCCGAGGAATGTGTTTCCAGAAATATGCCACGAGAAATGCGGAAAGAGGCCAGCGAGGCCGCGTCCACACACTAGAAAGAGTTATTCGATGTCTCGAAATGCCACAATCGTGGGTCTCGATACCACTATATACTTTTTGGTTTCTGTGCGTCCTGGGGCCCGTTTCACAAAGGTTACAAGTTACAAGTTACTAGTACTAGTAATCACAAGTACTCGTAAGTTCTGTTTCACAACGATTTTGCAACACTTGTGGATACTAGTGAATGCCCTGTGGAATGCACACAAGTATAAATTACCCACAATGCAGTTCTATTCCTTGCTCCTTTGAGAAAATGTTGAGATGGTACCGTGTTTTGCTTCTGGATAGTAAATGTAATTTAATTCTCTACACTCAAGGAAATATGCGCCAATGTATTCTCTCCACATGCATCATATTTGACTCGTCATACACGATTGTAATTATATGTAACTCAATAAAGTATTATTATTAATTATTATTATTATTTGAATTAAAATGCCCGTTTTCGCGTTCCTTGGAATTGAGTCGACTGTCTGCCTTGTATTTTTGTGTCTGTCTCGCGTCTTTGTGTTTTGGTTTGCGTGCGTGTGTTTTGTTGTCTCTGGTGTTGTTTGTTTTAGCCTTTATTTTTACTATCATTTCTATTGCCTTTTACTTTCCGCCCTTTCTTTTTCCTTCACTTTCAAACTTCTCTTTACAGGTAATACATTTCCTTCATTCATTTTAAAATTACTCCATTTCCCAGCGATTTCGCTTGAACTTTCTTTCTACTTACTTCTTACATATTATTCTTACGTTTTCATTATATTCTTACATTTCTTCGCAATGACATCCAGAGGCAAGAAAATGTACGTTTTGGAGAAAATACGAGAGAGTAAGGCACTAAACATTACCTAATATAAATTTACTGGTATCACTAATAGGATAAAACGTCTGTTTCCTAATTATAAATACCTATTGCAACAAATCTATAACACTTCTCGATTGGGATTGGCAGTTGGGCTGCCACTGGAACAAATCTACCCACTCTCACGTTCGATGTTATTAACCTGGCGACAGGTTGTGGTGCCACTGTAACCAACTTTTCCCACTTACAATCTGCCCCAAAATATCGTGTTACAGAAAATTTATATCAAGCAGGTCGTGGCCGGTTCCATACGGAAAACCCATCAACTATAATTACACTTTGCAGGACAGCGAGGTTCCTAACTACAAAAACAATAAAACACATTTGTGTGAAAGAGCGCAAACTCGGTTGGCAGTCTTGCCTTCCGAAGTTTCATTTATTATATTATATATATAATATTATATATATATATAATATTATATACCGGGTCTTTAGTCTTACTCCCAACCCATACCTCAGAGCACAACCTCTTGTTTTGGCAATCTGGCAACGCGTGAAATACCTTTGGCTTCCCTTTCTCTTTTCACGACCCTCCCCATGTCGCAGATTTCGGGATAGGAGAACGGGGCTATTTTAGTTGAAAGAAAGAGCAAGAACTTATTCTGTATTTGGCCAGTCATTCATTCATGTTTCTTTCATAATCTTAAGAACTCACGTTCAGGAAAGAAGAATCGCTTCGAAAATGTTGACGAAGGATCAACGTGTATTTTTCGTGAAAGTTTACTTGGGCACAAAATCTTCCTTAGTCAGGAAATGTTTCAATAAAAATTTCCAGAATTGCCAGTTCCCAAAACAAGGGGAAAGGAAAGGAGGAGAAATTATTAGAAATCTAGAAATTCAGATTTATTTTATTAATATTCATTAATTTTATTAAGATTTCCCTATTTCTTTAATTGCCAGCTTGCTAATAACCTTTCTAGTTGATGTGGCATAAAATAAAATAAAGAAAGAAAGAAAAATAAAAGTAAATAATTTCCAAGTTCAATAATAAATAATTATTGTTATAAATAATGAACAGCTTGGCGGTAATGTTTCACGCCCCAAACCCACGGCCCGCGGCCACAGGCCTCTATATACACTGGGTCCTTAACGACCCATTTTAAGAAACACATTTTAGAAATGAAGACTTCTTAAACTCAAGCAAGTACAACTGGGTCGTTAGCGACCCATGGCAAATAGTCATTGCAGTATGTCGCAAAGCATACACATTTTCAATTTCTAGGTATTGTCCCACTGGGTCGTTAACGACATAACTGGAAAGAACAGTTTTTTATTAAAGTTTCCGCGTTAATAATACGCGCGTCCTTTATTAAAATTAATATATTAATTTTAATAAAATTTTTATTAAAATTAATATATTAATTTTAATAAAAAGATTATTCAAAAAATAATTTTCGCCTGGCCGCTTTCGTATCATCTTTCACGGAATAAAGAGATCGTCCTGGTCAGAAGCCACCATATACACTGGGTCGTTAACGACCCCAATAGAAAACATTTTACGAAAGAAAGAGGAAAACCTCTTAAACACAAGCTAATTCAACTAGGTGGTTAACGACCCATTGCACGAAAAATTCCATCCGCAAGTCATTTTTTCTGTGAAGACATTGTCACACTGGGTCGTTAACGACCTCACCAGAAAAATACGTTTTTCGATAAATGTTTCATGTGATTTGCGCTTCCTTCATCAAAATTAGTATAATATAATTGTATTAATAAAAAAAGTATTCAAAACAGTTTTAGCGAGGCCACGTTCCAATCATCTTCATGGAATAAGGAGAACGTCTTGGTCACAATCCACCATATACACTCAGTCAATAACGACCCATTTTAAGAATCACATTTCAGAAAAGGAAGGAGACAACTTCTTAAACATAAGCAATGACAACTAGGTCGTGAAGGACCCAATGCACAAAAATTATCATTGCACAATTAACATTTCAGTCGCTAAAAAAATATATTTTCAATTTCTAGAGATTGTCCCACTGGGTCGTCAACGACAAAACTGGAATGTATGGATTTTTCATTAATGTTTCCTGCGATACGCACGTCCTGTAATAAAAGTAGAATAATATATTAGTTTTAATTAAAAAATATTCAAAAAGATAATTTTAGCCATTCCGCTTTCGAATCGCAATCGACGGATAAAAGATATCGTCTTGTTTAGAAGCCACCAAATACACTAGGTCGTTAACGACCCCTGATAGGAATCACATTTCAAAAAAAGGAGAAAACTTAAAAACCATGCCATTACAACTGGGTCTTTAACGACCCATTGCACGAAAAATTCCATTGCAGTCACCAAACAGTTATTTTATCTTACAAGAATCGGTCCCGCTGGGTCGTTACCGACCCCGCCAGGAAAATATGTATGTATTCATAAATTTTTCATGTGATTTGCGCTTTCTTCATTAAAATTAGTATAATATAATTGTTTTAATAAAAAAGTATTCAAAACATAGTTTTAGCGAGGCCACGTTCGAATCATTTACATGGAATATCGAGAACGTCTTGGTCACAATCCACCATATACACTGGGTCAATAACGACCCATTTTGAAAACACATTTCAAAAAAGGAAGGAGATAACTTCTTAATTTTTGTGTTTAAACATAAGCAATGAAAACTGGATCGTTAACCACCCATTACACGAAAAATTCCACTGCAGTCAGTCGCAAAACATATTCATTTTTTCTTTGAAGCAATTGTCCCACTGAGTCGTTTACTATCCAACCAGGAAAATATGTTTTTTGGATAAATGTTTCATGTGATTTGTGCTTTCTTCATTAAAATTAGTAAAATATAAATGTATTAATAAAAAATGTATTCAAAAAATAATTTTTGCCAGGCCGCTTTCGTATCATCTTTAACGGAATAAAGAGATCGTCTTGGTCAGAAGCCACCATATACACTGGGTTGTTAGCGACACCTTATAGGTAAGAAAGGTAAGGAGATAACTTCTTAAAACAAGCAAACACAACGGGGACGTTAACGACCCATTGCACGAAATATTCCATTCCTGTCGGTCGCAAAACATAGTTTTTCTTCGGAGAAATTGTTCTACTGGGTCGTTGACGACCCCACAGAAAAATACGATTTTTGGATAGATGTTTTTTGATTTGCGCATCCGTAATTAAAATTAGTGCAATGAAATTGTATTAATAAAAAACTATTCAAAACAGTTTTAGAGAGGCCAGTTCGAATTATCTACATGGAATAAGGAGAACGTATTGATCACAATACACCATATACACTGCGACAATAACGACTCATTTTGTAAAACACATTTCAGAAAAGCAAGGAGACAACTTCTTAAATACAAGCAATTACAACTGGGTCGTTAACGACCCATTGCAAAATATTATCATTGCACAATATACATTTCAATCAGTCGCAAAGCATTGATATTTTCAATTTCTAGAAATTGTCACACTGGTTCGTCAACGACCCAACTGGAAAGTATGCTACATTGATTAATGTTTTCTGTATTAGGCGCATCCCTTAATAAAATTAATATAATCTATTAGTTTTTGTTTGCGCATCCGTAATTAAAATTAGTGCAATGAAATTGTATTAATAAAAAACTATTCAAAACAGTTTTAGAGAGGCCAGTTCGAATTATCTACATGGAATAAGGAGAACGTATTGATCACAATACACCATATACACTGCGACAATAACGACTCATTTTGTAAAACACATTTCAGAAAAGCAAGGAGACAACTTCTTAAATACAAGCAATTACAACTGGGTCGTTAACGACCTTTTGCAAAATATTATCATTGCACAATATACATTTCAATCAGTCGCAAAGCATTGATATTTTCAATTTCTAGAAATTGTCACACTGGTTCGTCAACGACCCAACTGGAAAGTATGCTACATTGATTAATGTTTTCTGTATTAGGCGCATCCCTTAATAAAATTAATATAATCTATTAGTTTTAATACATAAATTATTCAAACAAATAATTTTTGCCAGAACGCTTTCGAATCATCATTCACGCAAGAAAGAGATCGTCATGGTCAGAAGCCACCATATTCAGTGGGTCGTTAAGGACTCCTAATAGGAATCACATTTCAGGAAGGAAACATCTTCTGAAAAACAAGCAATTACAACTGGGTCGTTAACGACCCATTGCACGAAAAAATTCAATTGCATTCAAACGCAAAACAGGCGTTTTTTCTTTGAAGAAACTATCCCACTGAGTGGTTAAGGACCCAATGGGAAAGTATGGTTTTTTATGAATGTTATACGCACGTCCTTTAATAAAATTAGTATAATATATTAGTTTTATTAAAAACATATTCAAAAAATATTTTTGGACAGGCCGCATTTGAATCATCTTTCACGGAATAAAGAGAGCGTTTTTGTCAGAAGCCACCATATACAGTGGGTCGTGAACGACCCCTAATTACAATCACATTTCAGGAAGGAAAGGAGACATCTTCTAAAAAACAAGCAATTACAACTGGGTCGTTAACGACGTTTTGATACAAGTTTCATTTGGTTTGCGCTTTATTTTTTAAAGTTAGGAAAAAATTGAATTAATAAAAAGTATTAAAACAGTATTAGCAAAGCCACGGTCGAATCTTCTACCTGGAATAAGGAGATCGGCTTGGTCAATATTCACCATATACACTGGGTCAATAACGACGCATTTTAAAAATCAAATTTCATGAAATGAAAGAGACAAATTTTTAAACACAAGCAATGACCACTAGGTCGTTAACGACCTATTGCGCAAAAATTATCATTGAACATTAAACATTTCAATCAGTCGCAAAGCATAGATATTTTCCATTTCTTGAGATTGTCCCAGTGGGCCGTCAACAACCCAATTGGAAAGTATGTTTTTTTTTATCAATGTAATACGTATGTCCTTGAATAAAATTAATATAGTATATCAGTTTTAATAAAAATATATTCAAAAAAATATTTTTTCCAGGCCGCATTCGAATCATCTTTCACGGAATAAAGTGAGCGTCTTCGTCAGAAGCCACCATATACAGTGGGTCGATAACAACCCCTAATAGGAATCACAGTTCAGGAAGGGAAGGAAACATCTTCTAAAAACAAGCAAATACAGCTGGGTCGTTAGCGACCCATTGTACGAAAAAATTAATTGCAATCAATCGCAAACAGGTCATTTTCCTTTAAAAAAAACTGTCCCACTGGGTCGTTAAAACCCAATTGGAAAGTATGGTTTTTTACGAATGTTACACGCACGTCCTGTAATAAAATTAGTATAATATATTAGTTTTGATAAAAACATATCAAATTTTTTTTTTGCCATGCCGTATTCGAATCATCTTTCACGGAATAAAGAGAGCGTCTTCGTCAGAAGCCATCATATACAGTGGGTCGTAACGACCCCTAGTAAGAATCACATTTAAGGAAGAGTAGGAAACATCTTCTAAAAACAAGCAATTACAACTGGGTCTTTAGCGACCCATTGTACGAAAATATCAATTGCAGTCAATCGCAAACAGGTCATTTTTCTTTGAAGAAACTGTGCCACTGGGTCGTTAAAGACCCAATTGGAAATTATGTTTTTTTATGAATGTTATACGCACGTCCTATAATAAAATTAGTATAATATATTAGTTTTAATAAAAAAATATTTAAATTTTTTTTTCCAGGCCGCATTCGAATCATCTTTAACGGAATAAAGAAAGCGTCTTCGTCAGAAGCCACCATATACAGTGGGCCGTTAACGACCCCTAATAATAATCATTTCAGGAAGAGAAGGAGATATCTTTTAAAAACAAGCAATTACAATTGTGTCGTTAACGACCCATTGCACGAAAAAATTCAATTGCAGTCAATCGCACAACATAGTCATTATTTCTTTGAAGAAACTGTCCCACTGGGTCGTTAACGATCCCGCGAGGAAAATATGTATGTTTTGATACAAGTTTCATGTGATTTGCGCTTTCTTTTTTAAAGTTAGGATAAATAATTGTATTAATAAAAAGTATTAAAACAGTTTACCACCCAGTTGGAATTGCTTGTTTTTCAGAAGATGTTTCCTTCTCTTCCTGAAATGTGATTCCTATTAGTGGTCGTTAACGACCCACGAGCCACGTTAATGGTGGCTTCTGATGAAGGCGCTCTCTTTATTAAAACTTTTATGTTATATTAATTTTATGAAAGGACATGCGTATCACACTGATAAAAAAACATACTTTCCATTTGGGTTGTTGACGACCCGGTGGGACAATCTCAAGAAAATGAAAATATCTATGCTTTGATACTTTCCAAGTGGGTTGTTGACGACCCAGTGGGACAATCTCAATATATGGAAAATATCTATGCTTTGCGACTAATTGAAATGTTTAATGTTCAATGATAATTTTTGCGCAATAGGTCGTTAACGACCTAGTGGTCATTGCTTCTTTTTAAAAATTTGTCTCTTTCATTTCTTGAAATTTGTTTTTTAAAATGCGTCATTATTGACCCAGTGTATATGGTGTATATTGACCAAGCCGATCTCCTTATTGCAGGTAGACAATTCGACCTTGGCCTCGCAAAAACTGTTTTAATACTTTTTATTAATACAAATTTTTTATCCTAACTTTAAAATGAAAGCGCAAATCACATGAAACTTGTATCAAAACACATTTTTTACTCGCGGAGTTGTTAACGACCCAGGGGGACAGTTTCATCAAAGAAATGACTATGTTGTGTGATTGACTGCAATTAATTTTTTCATGGAATGGGTCGTTAACGACCCAGTTGGATTTGCTTTTTTTAGAAGATGTCTCCTTCCCTCGCAAAGAAAAAATACTTGTTTTGGAATTGACTGCTGTTGAATTTTTTCGTACAATGGGTCGTTAACGACCTAGTTGTAATTGCTTGTTTTTCAGAAGATGTTTCCATCTCTTCCTGAAATGTGATTCCTATTAGGGGTCGTTAACGACCGAATATGGTGGCTTCTGACGAAGACGCTCACTTTATTCCGTGAAAGATGATTCGAATGCGGCCTGGAAAATTATATTTTTTTGAATATGTTTTTATAAAAAGTAATATATTATATTAATTTTATGAAAGGACATGCATATCACATTGATAAAAAACCATACTTTCCAATTGGGTTGTTGACGACCCAGTGGGACAATCTCAAGAAATGGAAAATATCAATGCTTGTGACTGATTGAAATGTTTAATGTTCAATGATAATTTTTGCGCAATAGGTCGTTAACGACCTAGTGGTCATTGCTTGTGTTTAAAAATTTGTCTCTTTCATTTCATGAAATTTGATTTTTAAAATGCGTCGTTATTGACCCAGTGTATATGGTGAATATTGACCAAGCCGATCTCCTTATTCCAGGTAGAAGATTCGACCGTGGCTTTGCTAATACTGTTTTAATACTTTTTATTAATTCAATTTTTTCCTAACTTTAAAAAATAAAGCGCAAACCAAATGAAACTTGTATCAAAACATACATTTTTTACTCGCGGGGTCGTTAACGACCCAGTTGTACAGTTTCTTCAAAGAAATAATGACTAAGTTGTGCGATTAACTGCAATTGAATTTATTTGTGCAATGGGTTGTTAACGACCCAGTTGTAATTGCTTTTTTTAAATAAGATGTCTCCTTCCCTTTCTGAAATGTGATTCTTATTATGGGTCGTTACGACCTACTGTATATGGTGGCTTCTGAGGAAGACGCTGTCTTTATTCCGTGAAAGATGCTTCGAATGCGGCATGGCAAAAATTTTTTTTTTAAATATGTTTTTATTAAAACTAATATATTATACTAATTTTATAACAGGACGTGCGTATAACATTCATAAAAAACCTTAATTTCCAATTGGGTCTTTTACGACCCAGTGGGACCCTTTCTTCAAAGAAAAATGACCAGTTTGCGATTGACTGCAATTAATTTTTTTCGTACAATGGGTGGCTAACGACCCAGTTGTAATTGCTTGTTTTTCAGAAGATGTTTCCTTCCCTTCCTGAAATGTGATTCTTATTAGGGGTTGTTAACGACCCACTGTATATGGTGGCTTCTGACGAAGACGGTCTCCTTATTTCGTGAGAGATGATTCGACTGCGGCCTGGCAAAAAATATTTTTTTGAATATGTTTTTATTAAAAGTAATATATTATACTAATTTTATTAAAGGACGTTCGTATAACATTCATAAAAAAACATACTTTCTAATTTGTTCTTTAACGACACATTGGGACAGTTTCTTCAAAGAAAGAAGACCTGTTTTGCGATTGACTGCAATTGAATTTTTTCGTACAATGGGTCTTTAACGACCTAGTTGTAATTGCTTGTTTTTCAGAAGATGTTTCCTTCTCCTTCTGAAATGTGATTCCTATTAGGGGTCGTTAACGACCCACTGTAAATGATGGCTTCTTACGAAGACGCTCTCTTTATTCCGTGAAAGATGATTCGAATGCGGCCTGGAAAAAGTATTTCTTTGAATATGTTTCTATTAAAACTAATATATTATACTAATTTTATTACAGTACGTGCTTATAACATTCATAAATAACCATACTTTCCAATTGGGTTTTTAACGACCCAGTGGGACAGTTTCTTCAAAGAAAAATGACCTGTTTGCGATTAACTGTAATTAATTTTCGTACAATGGGTCGCTAACGACCCAGTTTTAATTGTTTGTTTTTCAGAAGATGTTTCCTTCCCTTTCTGAATTGTGATTCCTATTAGGACTCGTTATTGACCCACTGTATATGGTGGCTTTTGAGGAAGACGCTCGCTTTATTCCGTGAAAGATGATTCGAATGTGGCCTGGAAAAAAATATTTTTTTGAAAATTTTTTAAATATGTTTTTATTAAAACTAATATATTATATTAATTTTATGAAAGGACATGCGAATCACATTGATAAAAAAACATACTTTCCATTTGGGTTGTTGACGGCCCGGTGGGACAATCTCAAGAAAATGAAAATATCTATGCTTTGCGACTGATTGAAATGTTTAGTGTTCAATGATAATTTTTGCGCAATAGGTCGTTAACGCCCCAGTCGTCATTGCTTGTGTTTAAAAATTTGTCTCTTCCATTTCTTGAAATTTCTTTTTAAAATGCGTCGTTATTGACCCAGTGTATATGGTGAATTATGACCAAGCGGATCTCCTTATTTCAGGTAGATGATTCGACCGTGGCCTCGTTAAAACTGTTTTAATACTTTTTATTAATGCAATTTTTTATCCTCACTTAAAAAAGAAAGCGCAAATCACATGAAATTTGTAACAAAACATACATTTTTACCCGCGGGGTCGTTAACGACCCAATGGGCAGTTTCTTCAAAGAAATAATGACTGTTTTGTGATTGACTACAATTGAATTTTTTCGTGCAATGCGTCATTAACGACAAAGTTGTAATTGCTTGTTTTTTAGAAGATGTCTCCTTCCAATCCTGAAATGTGATTCTAATTAGGGGGTCGGTAACGACCCACTGTATATGGTGGCTTCTGTCAAAGACGCTCTCCTTATTTCGTGAGAGATGATTCGACTGCGGCCTGGCAAAAAATATTTTTTTGAATATGTTTTTAATAAAACTAATATATTATACTAATTTTATTAAAGGACGTGCGTATAATTTTCATAAAACGCCATACATTCTAATTTTTTTTATCGACACAGTGGGACAGTTTCTTCAAAGAAAAAAGACCTTTTTTGGGATTGACTGCAATTGAATTTGTTCGTACAATGGGTCGTTAACGACTCAGAGTTAATTGCTTGTTTTTCAGATGTTTCCTTCTCTTCCTGAAATGTGATTCCTATTAGGGGGTCGTTAATGACCCACTGTATATGGTGGCTTCTGACGAAGACGCTATCTTTATTACGTGAATGATGATTCGAATGCGTTTCGGAAAAAATATTTTTTTGAATATGTTTTTATTAAAACTAATATATTATATTAATTTTATTAAAGGACGTGCGTATAACATTCATAAAAAAACATACTTTCTAATTGGTTCTTTAACGACCCAGTGGGACAGTTTCTTCAAAGAAAGAAGACCTGTTTTGCGATTCACTGCAATTAATTTTTTCGTACAATGGGTCGCTAACGACCCAGTTGTAATTGCTTGTTTTTCGGAAATTTCCTTCCCTTCCTGAAATGTGGTCCTATTAGGGGTCGTTATCGACCCACTGTGTATGGTGGCTTTTGACGAAGACGCTCTCTTTATTCCGTGAAAAATGATTCGAATGCGGCCTGGAAAAAATATTTTTTAAATATGTTTTTATTAAAACTAATATATTATAATAATTTTATGAATGGACATGCGTATAACATTCATAAAAAACATACTTTCCAATTGGGTCGTTAGCGATCCAGTGGGAATATTTCTCTAAATAAAAAACCCTGTTTTGTGATTGACGGCAATTGAATTTTTTCGTGCAATGGGTCGTTAACGACCCAGTTGTATTTGCCTGCTTTTCAGAAAATGTCTCTTTGCCTCCCTGAAATGTGATTCTTATTAGTGGTCGTTAACGACCCACTGTACATGGTGGCTTATGACGAAGAAGCTCTCTTTAGTCCATGAAAGATAATTCGATTGCAGCCTGGAAAAAATATTCTTTTAAATATGTTATTTAAACTAATATATCGTACTAATTTTATTAAAGGACGTGGGTATCACGTTCATAAAAGGATACTTTCCAATTAGGTCGTTGACGTCCCAGTGGGACAATCTCAAGAAATTGAAAACATCAATTCTTTGCGACAGATTGGAATGTTTATTGTGCAATGATATTTTTGTGCAATTGGTCGTTAACGACCCAGTTGTCATTGCTTGCGTTTTAAAATTTGTGTCTTTCATTTCCTGAAACTTGTTTTTTAAAATGTGTCTTTATTGACCCAGTGTATATGGTGAATATTGACCAAGACGATCTCCTTATTCCAGGCAGATGAATCGATCGAGACCTCGCTAAATTTTTATTACAACTTTTTTATTAATATTTTTATCCTAACTTTAAAAAAGAAAGCGCAAATCATATGAAAATTGTATCAAAACATACGTTTTTTACACGCGGGTTCGTTAACGGCCCAGTGGGACAGTATCTTCCAAGAAATAATAACTATGTTGTGCGATTGACTGCAATTGAATTTTTTGGTGCAATGGGTCGTTAACGACCCAGTTGTAATTGCTTGTTTTTTAGAAGATGGCTCCTTCCCTTCCTCAAAAGTGATTCCTATTAGGGGTCGTTACGACCCACTGTATATGATGGCTTCTGACGAAGACGCTCTCTTTTATTCGGTGAAAGATGATTCGAATGCGGCTTGGAAAAATATTTTTTTGAATATATTTTTATTAAAACTAATATACTATATTAATTTTATTCAAGGACATGCGTATCACATTGACAAAAAAACCATACTTTCAAATTGGATTGTTGACGACCCACTGGGACAATCTCAAGAAATGGAAAATATCTATGCTTTGCGACTGATTGAAATGTTTAATGTTCAATGATAATTTTTACGCCATAGGTCTTTAACTACCTAGTTGTCATTGCTTGTGTTTAAAAATTTGTCTCTTTCGTTTCTTGAAATTTGTTTTTTAAAATGCGTCGTTATTGACCCAGTGTATATGGTGAATATTGACCAAGCCGATCTTCTTATTCCAGGTAGATGATTTGACCGTGGCCTCGCTAAAACTGTTTTAATACTTTTTATTAATTCAATTTTTTTATCCTAACTTTAAAAAAGAAAGCGCAAATCTCATGAAACTTGTATCAAAACATACATTTTTTACTCGCGGGGTCGTTAACGACCCAGTGGGACAGTTTCTTGGAAGAAGTAATGACTATGTTGTGCGGTTGACTGCAATTGAATTTTTTCGTGCAATGAGTCGTTAACGACCCAGTTGTAGTTGCGTTTTTTAGAAGATGTCTCCTTTCCTTCCTGAAATGTGATTGTAATTAGGGGTCGTTCACGACCCACTGTATATGGTGGCTTCTGACAAAAACGCTCTCTTTATTCCGTGAAAGATGATTCAAATGCGGCCTGTCCAAAAATATTTTTTGAATATGTTTTTAATAAAACTAATATATTATACTAATTTTATTAAAGGACGTGCGTATAACATTCATAAAAAACCATACTTTCCCATTGGGTCCTTAACCACTCAGTGGGATAGTTTCTTCAAAGAAAAAAACGCCTGTTTTGCGTTTGAATGCAATTGAATTTTTCGTGCAATGGGTCGTTAACGACCCAGTTGTAATTGCTTGTTTTTCAGAAGATGTTTCCTTCCTGAAATGTGATTCCTATTAGGAGTCCTTAACGACCCACTGAATATGGTGGCTTCTGACCATGACGTTCTCTTTCTTGCGTGAATGATGATTCGAAAGCGTTCTGGCAAAAATTATTTGTTTGAATAATTTATGTATTAAAACTAATAGATTATATTAATTTTATTAAGGGATGCGCCTAATACAGAAAACATTAATCAATGTAGCATACTTTCCAGTTGGGTCGTTGACGAACCAGTGTGACAATTTCTAGAAATTGAAAATATCAATGCTTTGCGACTGATTGAAATGTATATTGTGCAATGATAATATTTTGCAATGGGTCGTTAACGACCCAGTTGTAATTGCTTGTATTTAAGAAGTTGTCTCCTTGCTTTTCTGAAATGTGTTTTACAAAATGAGTCGTTATTGTCGCAGTGTATATGGTGTATTGTGATCAATACGTTCTCCTTATTCCATGTAGATAATTCGAACTGGCCTCTCTAAAACTGTTTTGAATAGTTTTTTATTAATACAATTTCATTGCACTAATTTTAATTACGGATGCGCAAATCAAAAAACATCTATCCAAAAATCGTATTTTTCTGTGGGGTCGTCAACGACCCAGTAGAACAATTTCTCCGAAGAAAAACTATGTTTTGCGACCGACAGGAATGGAATATTTCGTGCAATGGGTCGTTAACGTCCCCGTTGTGTTTGCTTGTTTTAAGAAGTTATCTCCTTACCTTTCTTACCTATAAGGTGTCGCTAACAACCCAGTGTATATGGTGGCTTCTGACCAAGACGATCTCTTTATTCCGTTAAAGATGATACGAAAGCGGCCTGGCAAAAATTATTTTTTGAATACATTTTTTATTAATACATTTATATTTTACTAATTTTAATGAAGAAAGCACAAATCACATGAAACATTTATCCAAAAAACATATTTTCCTGGTTGGATAGTAAACGACTCAGTGGGACAATTGCTTCAAAGAAAAAATGAATATGTTTTGCGACTGACTGGAGTGGAATTTTTCGTGTAATGGGTGGTTAACGATCCAGTTTTCATTGCTTATGTTTAAACACAAAAATTAAGAAGTTATCTCCTTCCTTTTTTGAAATGTGTTTTCAAAATGGGTCGTTATTGACCCAGTGTATATGGTGGATTGTGACCAAGACGTTCTCGATATTCCATGTAAATGATTCGAACGTGGCCTCGCTAAAACTATGTTTTGAATACTTTTTTATTAAAACAATTATATTATACTAATTTTAATGAAGAAAGCGCAAATCACATGAAAAATTTATGAATACATACATATTTTCCTGGCGGGGTCGGTAACGACCCAGCGGGACCGATTCTTGTAAGATAAAATAACTGTTTGGTGACTGCAATGGAATTTTTCGTGCAATGGGTCGTTAAAGACCCAGTTGTAATGGCATGGTTTTTAAGTTTTCTCCTTTTTTTGAAATGTGATTCCTATCAGGGGTCGTTAACGACCTAGTGTATTTGGTGGCTTCTAAACAAGACGATATCTTTTATCCGTCGATTGTGATTCGAAAGCGGAATGGCTAAAATTATCTTTTTGAATATTTTTTAATTAAAACTAATATATTATTCTACTTTTATTACAGGACGTGCGTATCGCAGGAAACATTAATGAAAAATCCATACATTCCAGTTTTGTCGTTGACGACCCAGTGAGACAATCTCTAGAAATTGAAAATATATTTTTTTAGCGACTGAAATGTTAATTGTGCAATGATAATTTTTGTGCATTCGGTCCCTCACGACTTAGTTGTCATTCCTTATGTTTAAGAAGTTGTCTCCTTTTTCTGAAATGTGATTCTTAAAATGGGTCGTTATTGACTGAGTGTATATGATGGATTGTGACCAAGACGTTCTCCTTATTCCATGTAGATGTTTGGTACGTGGCATCGCTAAAACTGTTTTGAATACTTTTTTTAATAATATAATTATATTATACTAATTTTAATGAAGGAAGCGCAAATCACATGAAACATTTATCGAAAAACGTATTTTTCGAGTGGGGTCGTTAACGACCCAGTGTGACAATGTCTTCACAGAAAAAATGACTTGCGGATGGAATTTTTCGTGCAATGGGTCGTTAACCACCTAGTTGAATTAGCTTGTGTTTAAGAGGTTTTCCTCTTTCTTTCGTAAAATGTTTTCTATTGGGGTCGTTAACGACCCAGTGTATATGGTGGCTTCTGACCAGGACGATCTCTTTATTCCGTGAAAGATGATACGAAAGCGGCCAGGCGAAAATTATTTTTTGAATAATTTTTTATTAAAATTAATATATTAATTTTAATAAAGGACGCGCGTATTATTAACGCGGAAACTTTAATAAAAAAACTGTTCTTTCCAGTTGGGTCGTTAACGACCCAATGGGACAATCCCTAAAAATTGAAAATGTGTTGCTTTGCGACATACTGCAATGACTATTTGCCATGGGTCGCTAACGACCCAGTTGTACTTGCTTGAGTTTAAGAAGTCTTCGTTTCTAAAATGTGTTTCTTAAAATGGGTCGTTAAGGACCCAGTGTATATAGAGGCCTGTGGCCGCGGGCCGTGGGTTTGGGGCGTGAAACATTACCGCCAAGCTGTTCATCATTTATAACAATAATTATTTATTATTGAACCTGGAATTATTTACTTTTATTTTTCTTTCTTTCTTTATTTTATTTTATGCCACATCAACTAGAAAGGTTATTAGCAAGCTGGAAATTAAAGAAATAGGGAAATCTTAATAAAATTAATGAATATTAATAAAATAAACCTGAATTTCTAGATTTCTAATAATTTCTCCTCCTTTCCTTTCCCCTTGTTTTGGGAACTGGCAATTCTGGAAATTTTTATTGAAACATTTCCTGACTAAGGAAGATTTTGTGCCCAAGTAAACTTTCACGAAAAATACACGTTGATCCTTCGTCAACATTTTCGAAGCGATTCTTCTTTCCTGAACGTGAGTTCTTAAGATTATGAAAGAAACATGAATGAATGACTGGCCAAATACAGAATAAGTTCTTGCTCTTTCTTTCAACTAAAATAGCCCCGTTCTCCTATCCCGAAATCTGCGACATGGGGAGGGTCGTGAAAAGAGAAAGGGAAGCCAAAGGTATTTCACGCGTTGCCAGATTGCCAAAACAAGAGGTTGTGCTCTCAGGTATGGGTTACGAGTAAGACTAAAGACCCGGTATATATTATATATAATAACATATATATTTATATATATATATATATTATATATATGTTATATATATGGCTATATATATATATATATCCCTTTAATTACGTATAGTGGTACACCCTTTAACTCCTCACCATGCATTACACAAAAAAAAATCATCACACACAGAAACAGCAATAACCTGAAAACACAACAAAAAATACTAACACTCAATGGACATAAATAATAATGACCATTTTATTTGTTTTCTTTTCTATTAGGAATTCCTTTCTCTAGTAACTATTGTGCATCCAAACATTTGATTGCAGTACGGCGCCTTATGGAGTATTGCCCTCTCTTTCTATCCAATACAATTTTACATAAGACTCTCTCTTTCTACCGCAAGCTGTGTTGCCGATTCAGGAGGCTCGGGGTTATTCGACACGTCCATTTTGTTTCACGCGCAAATACTTAACAAGTTCATTCAACGATAGCTTCAGTTGTGTTAATCTTAGACAATTGAGTTTTTTGCCAGTTATTCCCAGAACTCTTATGAATGTGATGGTTATTTTGTAATTTAGTTTTATGGTTTAATTTCCATGAAATTAATTATAAATGATAGACAAATGCTTATTTCTACATTTTGACGTTCTTAAATTTTCACTATGCGAGAAACTTTTTTATTATTGCAGAAAAGCACAAACACCCAGCGGATGAAATGACAAGAGAAGTCCAAATTTTGATATGAGACCAACCACATTTCTGTATGAATCATGGTTCTTTAGTTAGACGGTAATAAAAACAATATTTCGTGCGCTCCGAACGAACATTTCATGTCGTTAAGTGATCTTAAATACTTCTCAGCGATTCTCAAGAGGCGATGTGAAAGGAAAAATAGAGTATTTATTTTTGAATTTCACTTATTAAAAACCGTGAAATGCATTTAAACATATATAAAAATGAATTAGAAATTTTACTGTTAATAATATTAATGCCAAGACATTCAACCAGTCGTTGTCGTAAAATGTGCTTTCAGATGCAAATAGGTGACGAATTATTAGCTGGGTGTTCGAAAAGAATATTACGCATTGTCCGCACAAACCCTTGCAGTATTTGATACCATCCATGTCATCTCACCTTTGTGAATGAATTTTCCCTTTATTTTACATAAAAAAGTGGATGTATTGGACGAATAAAATGACTTGGGACTAAAAATTAGCAATATTGACCTTGGTATCGATGTCATTCGCGCAAAAAAATTCAAGCCTCGTCAGTATGTGATGAATTAACAATGTTCCAACTGGATTTGGACTTGTTTTGCTATTGATATTTCAGTTTTAACTCTCATTTAAAGGCCTGTTTTTTAAATAATAATTCTAATAAAAATAATACATCTTTTTTTATCAAAAATCTTTAATTTCTAATATTAAGCAATCTATTTAACATGTTTTGAAATTATTTCCGTTCAAGTGGTATTCAAGGTGCTGAACAAGCTGGCAAAATTTCATGTCAATCCAAGTATTCAGCACGGCGAGTGTTGCGTATAAGCGCCGCTGAGAAGTGACAACACTGTTCTCCATAAGCTCTGTACTGCAATCAAATGCTTGGACGCTCTAGGGGACGTACTTTTCGCTAGACTAGACGCTATAGGGACGTACTATACTAGACGCTATAGGGACGTACTTTTCCAAGTTCACCTTAATATTTCTATATTCTCTCCTAACCAATGACATTTGCCTGTTATTTAAACATTAGGTATAACATTTGAAATATCTTTAATTTTTCTACGGCAAAATTTAACATTTGAGTACTACTATAGGCGTCCATTACTAATTGTTACTGATTCTATTGGTTTTGTGCAACCCTTGTACTGGAAACAACTGGCTGTGATAGGTATCTAATTGTTTCATTTGATACTGTTTTGAACTCACCATGAACGATATTGCATTAAATCAAATGGAATCGTCAGATGATGCAGAGTCCGAAGAAGAGGAAAGAGTTGTTTCTCATTTATGGGGCAGACAAGCAACGAAGTGACATCTGGTGGCGAAAGTTGTAAGTTGTCCGGTGACCGCAGTTGTATTCCACCGTAAGTTGTATATGTTGGAGTGCAAGTATTCGAGTAAATTGATGCATAGAAAGAACAACTTGAATGAATAAATCCGCGAATAAAAAGAAGAGGAAAGGCGGAAGAAATTGTTGTGTTCCTCATTGAGCAAAATTAAAAAACCAATTTGGAATTTTATTGTTTTCCAAATCGCGAGTGGGAAAGAGAGCATTAATGTGGACAAAATAATGTACATGGCCTGTGTTCTAGCAAATAACAAAGAACCGCTTCTGCGCCGTAAGTAATTTAATTAAATTTTATGAGGTTTAGGTGATAACATTGTAAAGAAATGTGTAATCTAAAGAAAACACTCTTATATAGATTATCATGTTAACTTCGTTCAAACAAAATGGTCTTTAAATTAGGCAGGTACAACGATTTTTGAGATTCATAATTTAGCTTCAAGAGTTGGAATAAAACAAGTAAAATGGACATTTTCAATTTTGGGAATAATAGATGATTAAAATTCTTCATCCCGATGAAAAAGAAAGTGAACTTGATCGACTGATGAATATACAAAAAAATGACAAATGTGTATTGCAAGTATGTGCATAGATACTTGAAGCCGAGTATAATGACCATGAGAAACTTTTATCTTTAAATCACAGTTTTCATTAAATTCCAGAAGATAAAATTTTTTTCTTCCGTGTCCACTACTGCACCATGTTTACATGAGTAAGGGTCAGCGGCGTAGCTTCAGCTGGTGTCACCTGGGGCAAAGCTAATGGTGTCACCCCCCCCCATAAATTAAGTATAAAAATATCTATTGCTGCATAGATTGTACATTATTTTATTAAAAATACAAACATATTTGCCCATAATAGTTATTTATAGTATATTAAAAAATTCTATGAAATTAAGAATAATTGCAATATAATTTTTAAATAAATAGTTTACGATTAAACATAACTTATCAATAAATTTTATTTATAAAACCTGTTTACGAGATTTTAGGGCAGCAAACATATTTATAATTTCATTAAAATCTATCTTGTTGCAATGTCATTTTCTATTGACAATAGAGCCAAATCAGATATACTGCGATTTTTCTAGGAAGAGCTCTCAAGATAACTCAAATCCCATCTTCGCGATGGAATATGTCACGGCATTTCGCGTCTTTTCTCGGTCTTGCCGGTAGAAGTCGCATGATCGCAAGCACTGCTTCATACGGTCGCGATCGTGCGAGATCTAGCGGAACGACTGTGAATGATACGAAATGCCGTGACATATTCCATCGCGAAGATGGGATTTGAGTTATCTTGAGAGCTCTTCCTACAAAAATCGCAGTATAGTCTTGATTAATATATAAAATTTTTAAGTAAATGATTTAAATTCCAAGTATAATTCCAACTATAAAATATTTTAATTGGTGTCATCCCTAAAATGGTGTCACCCGGGGCGCGCCGCCCCCTTGCCCCCCCCCCTAGATACGCCACTGATAAGGGCACTTGGTTTCCAACAATTCAAATCCTTGACCATTCTTAATTATCCCATCAGGACTGCAGGCTAACTATGGCTGCTTAAAAGAAATTATAAGACCCGTCTTATTCCCATCATGGACTTCCTTTACACTATATACATGACTTTATACTAGTTTCTGCCATTTATTTAAACTTTTCTGTTGGAATATTCCGACATCAACAGGTTGAAAACTGCAAGTAATAGTTATTAGCATTATGTCTAATATAATATATATTAATAGTATGTATAATTCGAGAATCCTGTGCGATATACCTATTTTCACTGTACACGCGGCAATACTGACTTCTACTTCGATCACCGGATTATTGCCAATTTTATATACATAACATTATTATTACGTTTAGATAGTTCTATTCCTTTCGATCAACAGTTGTGACTTTTAAGCTGAGTCCATGTGTTGACGTCTATTTTTTCCACAGTTCTCTCGTTCAATTAGTGAGGAAAATCAAATACTATAAAGACAATACAGGACAGTTCCCCGTTCTTCCACGCAACCGATGGAAACAAGTTCTCACTAGCAATCCTAGTGTCAGAACCTGGTAATGTAGCGCCAAATAGAAATGTCAATGTGATTCTTACGGAAGAAACAAATATTTTTAAATCTACCTAACGAAATAAGACTTATTTTTACCTACTTTCGCTGTGATTTAATTATATTGAAGGGCTCAAATTACGGAAAATTAAAATGTACAATGTGTTACAATGGACATGAGAACATTGAACATTTAATGAACATTATTTTCACGAATAAAGTTGTTACAAATGCAAGATTTTTCTCCATAACACTTCCACTTATACATTTGACCTTTTTTCCACTTACTTCCTTTGAAAAGCGCTGTATGATACCTCATTGATACCTCTGCTTTCATACAGATTATTACACCCCTTACATAAAATATTCTGCAAGTGAATATTAATGATTTGCATTAATTCTTTTTTTACGTCAAATTTACTTTGACGTAAATAATTTAAAAAGTGTTTATTGAAAACATATTCAGTCTTAGAAAACTAATAGCGAATTCATTTGGGTAGAAAAGCGTGGCATTCACATACTGTTTAATCAGAATATGCGAGTTTCTTTATTTATACTTTTCATCCAAATTCTGTTAAGCATTTCTACAACCATCATATGGCACACAACCAGCCACATACATAGGACTCAGAATTTTTCTGTACTAAACTTGTAGGAATAACTTCAGTGTTATCCATTTCTGCAATGTTCGTTACACATGATTCAATTGGGAATGACAATGTGCAAGTAGTCTCCCAATTAAGTTATGTTATTGTGATATACCAGAATATGATAGATTTTATTTAATGATGTTAGCTATACATGGGGTAGATAAATGGGGATACAATATGGCGGTATATGGACTTAGCAACGACGGCGCGGAGGTTGGCAAGGTCAACAAACTATTCACGGGCCTTGATGACGTCAGGACGCCGGCTAGAGGGCTGAAGAACCTAAGATATAATTGGTGCAAAAACGAATGACTGACGGAAGTCACGGCTACTCGGATGTGTAAGAGACGCACGGGTTGGCTATAAAAGATCAGATAGTCTAATGTTGCCGCCGTGTTTTGAAATAATAGAAGGATGGACGCCTACCGAGCCATGAAGGGTTTAAAAATGCATTAAACAGAACATTCTGACTCGGGGTGTCGTGGAGTGAAGATCGTATATTCTGACTCGGGGTGTCGTGGAGTGAAGATCGTATATTCTGACTCGGGGTGTCGTGGAGTGAAGATCGTATATTCTGACTCGGGGTGTCGTGGAGTGAAGATCGTATATTCTGACTCGGGGTGTCGTGGAGTGAAGATCGTACACTCTGACTCGGGGTGTCATGGAGTGAAGATCGTACATTCTGACTCGGGGTGTCGTGGAGTGAAGATCGTATATTCCGTCTCTGGGTGTCGTGGAGTATAGATCGAACATTCTGACTCTGGGTGCCGTAGCGTAAAGATCGTTGTAGACAATATAGGGGGAAAGTGAGACTTGTATAGTTTTCTTGTGCGAGAAGTGATAGTTTGTTTCCGGACTTTGAAAATAATTTACCAGAAGTGATTTCGCGGCGGACTTGTTCCGATTTTCGGACATTGCAGTTGGACTTCAATAGTCTACATAACCGGTGGGAGAGATTAGGAACCGGGAGCGTCGGACAAGACTAACAGATAGTTTAGGCAGTGTGGACTGGACGTGTCAGCGGCGGCGCAAGACCGGAAGGGAGAAGCGGAACTTGGAATTAACAACGGCCAAGTGAGAAGCGACTACGGAGCGTTGGCATGCAAAAAGGGTAAAAAAATACTGCAGTATAAAAGAGACAATTTATTTCAAAAAGGGTCATGACCATCAAATTTATTGTTTTTAATTTAAAGTTAAATAAATTGTTGAATTTTGTTTTCATTTGTCAATCATAATTTTCAATTAGTTGGTAGCATAATTATTACATTTCAGATTCCACGCCATACTGTATAGTTGGCAGATCAGGTAATCGGCTATCGAGGCGATAGCGAGTATTTGTATCCGGACCCATCGACCCAAGCTAGCTGGATGTTTAGATAATTTTGTTAAAATCAGATAGAAAAACTTTGGTAGTAATTCATGTAACCTGTTTCTGGCGCCCAAACCTTAATAAATTTGGAACAGGACATAATTACAGCCACAATCTTGATGAGACGTGAGAATGGTATATTTCATTATAGATTTTAATGCATTTTATTACAAAGAGAAGTCAAATTGTATTAAACTAGCTTCATTCATGTTCAAGATTTTTTCAATTTTTACCTGTTTTTATCACGAGGAAATGTGAAGAACGAACGCGAGTTATACTGTATTTTATAATAAAGCCAAAAACTACAGATTTTTTTCCTGCCATACGTAAAACGATGTAAAGAATAGTAATGTAAAATATGTTTTCCAGAAATCGACCAGAAAGACAATAAAATGAAAAGAAATCAAGCAGACAACAAACACCAACAGAGCACGGAGCTTAGGGTGTACCAGGTTCTGCCACCAGATGGAGCGTGCATAAGTGTTTCTTGATATATCGCGAAGTGTCCTGTATTGTCTTTATAGTTTTGGGGAAAATTCACATTAAGTTGGCAACACTAGTAACGCGCAGTGTATTTGATTCCGACTTTAGATGTTAGTTGTTTATATTAATTTCTTTGTACTAAAAATATTTTTAAAGTCATCTTGAAAAAACACTTAGGTTTTTATTCAAAGTAAATTCCAATTTCTATATAAATTCAATAGTTTCAGCACTGCTAAATTTTTATAAATTTCTGGAATTGTCTGAAAATATCTGAAAATGTCTCTCTCTGAAAATGATTCTGGATTAGTTGGAAAGGTTATTAGTTTCTCAGAGTTTTTTTTTGATATGGTAGAGTTTCTCACAAAATTGTGACGGTTCATCATTTGGGGGGGGGTCATGACCCCCGTGACCCCCCCTTGGATCCGCACCTGTCTTGGTCTTCCTCGTTTTCTCCTTTCACTTGGTTGTCATTCTAAAGATCTTTTGGGGAGTCTTTTCTCCTCCATTCGCTGTACATGTCCAAACCAAGTGAGTTGTTTCTTTTCAATTCCCTCTATAATATCATGATGCAAATTCATTATTTCCTTAACCCTTTCATTTCTAATTTTTTTCCATTCTAGATATTGCTGCAGCTCGTCTGAGGAAATCCATTTCCAGGGCTCTCAATTTTCTTTTCTGTTGTTCTGGAAGTTGCCATATTTCTGCTCCATATAATGCAACACTTTCAATCATACTTTTATATATTCTAAATTTCGTTTTTCTGCTTATATTTGGATCCCAGATCACTGGATTCAGAGCTCCTAAAATTTTACTTCCTTTAATTATTCGAGTTTCACATTCCTTTTCATAAAAACCTTGTTTCCCTATTGTTGTTCCCAAGTACTTTATGTCCTCTGCTGTTCTTATTATTTCTCCAGTTTCCATAGTCAATACATCATGTGTACTGCCTAGTGTCCAGTACACTATTTTCTCTAGATTGAGGCTTAGTCCCCATTTCTCATAATCTTGTTTATCTTCCTAGTCATATATTCAATATCTTCCTGGTCTTGCACCATCAGTACCTGATCATCAGCGAATTGTAGGGTATAAAGTGTTGTGTTATCATCAAGTGGTATTCTCATCCCAGCGCATTTTCTTTTCCATACCTGTAATACCGCATTAACATATATTTTAAAGAGGGTAGGGGACAGACAACATCCTTGCCGTAGTCCTTTTGATATAGGAAATGCTTTGGTCATCTGTTTTCCAACTTTCACCTTTCCTTTTTGATCTATGTACAATTCCTTCACCGCATTTATTAAAATTTTATTAATATTACTTTCATTCATAACTTCCCATAACTTTATGACTGGCACACTATCATAAGCCTTTGCTAAATCAAGGAAGACCATATGGAGTTCTCTCCCTGTTTGCCATTTCTTTTGCATTACCTGGGACAAACAAAACAGGTTATCTACGCAAGAACGACCTGCTCTAAAACCACTTTGTTCTTCTTCTTCGTACTCCTTGTATCCCTCTTCTATTAATTCTCTTAACATTCTTCCATATACCTTACTGAACGTGTTTGTCACTGCTATCCCTCTATAATTTTCACATATATCTTTCCTTCCTTTCTTATATATTGGTGTTATATAAGCCATTTTCCAGTCTTCGGGTATATCGCCTTTATTGATACAGCTATTAATTAGCTTCGTCATCATCCGTACTAGCTTTGGTGTTCCATTCTTTATCAATTCGCTGGGGATTTCTCCTGGACCCGGAGCCTTACCACCTTTCATACACCTTTGATACATCTCTTGACCCTATCTTCTGTTACTGTAATTTCTCTGGCCGGAGGTATCTTTTCCCTTTCTGTAGTTCCAAGAAAATCTGATCTGTCTTCATTCAATAATGTTCTAAAATAGTCTTCCCATTTACTTACAGATATACTTTGTACACGGACTTTTTCCATTTGGGGAGATTTGACCTGTTTTATGAACTTCCAAATCTCGCTTGTTTTTGTCCCACCTATGTACATTTCTACTTCTTGGCATTTACGCTCCCATGATTATTGATTTTCTTTTCTTATCATGTTTCTAACTCTATTTCGTTGGATGTTATATTCCTCCCTGTTTTCCGCTTTCTTGGTACTCAACCATTTTTCATACAGTCTCTTCTTCTCCTCTATTTCCCGCTCCAGGTCTTGAGTTATCCAATAGCTCCTCCCTCTTCTTTTCTTATTTAAAGGTATTTCTCCAAGTGCTTCTTTAGCCGCTTGATGCAGACTATCTTTGAGGTGTTCATATATCTCCTTATTTGATCCAACTAGTTTTCATTAAGTAAATTATCCAATCTATTTTGAAATAAATATTTTATACTTGGTTGTGATAGACCCTCTATATTATATTTCCTAGCTTTACTATTTTCATTTTTGTCTCCCTTATGTTCTCTGATCTCCATTTCTTTTTGTCTTATGGGTGGAAACATAATTTTGGCCTTCACTAGATAATTGTTGGATCTACATTCCGGGCCTCTGTGTACCCTGACGTCCATTACTTCCTCAGTTAAATACTGTCTAGTGATTACGTAACCGATCACAAATCTCCTTCCTCTTACCTTATCTTCCCAAGTGAACATATGCTTATCTTTATGTTGGAAGTGACCGTTTCTAATTATAAGTTCATGTTGTTCACACAGTTGAATCAATCTTCTTCCATTTGAATTTTCCACCTCTTCTCCATGTTGTCCAACGACTTTTGAGTTCCGAGATTTTCCCACTCTTGCATTAAAATCTCCCAATAAAATTAGTTCTCTATTTACCTCACATTCACTGATTACCCCATCCAGTTTTGAATAAAATTGATCCAAAATATTAGTATCTTCATTTTCATTTGGCACATACACTCCAAGAATCGTCATTTTGTATCTAAAACTTTCCAAATTTACTTTAATCAGCGTCTCATCTATAGCTTCCCAACTTTTAATATGGTTTCTAAATTTATTTTTTATGACTTATGGAAATCCCTTTACTACCCCTCTGATCTTTTTGTACTCCACTCCAAATATGAACATAGGGTCCAATCTCTTCTATACCGGAGCCTTTTTTCTTTGTCTCACTTAAGCTTGCAATATCCATATTTAAATCTTGAAGTTCCTTAATTACCTCCTGTACCTTATTTCCCAGACCTTGAGTATTCCATGTTCCAATATTTATTGTCCATTTCCTTTGCCTAGTTCGTCTCCGGTTACCGTCCGTTTTCTCGTGATTAGGCCTTTTAGCATTTCATAGTTTTTACATGGACGATGAGGAGCTGGCCCATCGTCCTAACCCCCTACCAGGAGGACCAGGATTTTTGTTTAGGGTTTACTCCCCTAGGAGGTTGGCGTCACCATGCCTTTGAGCTCCTCCTGCCCAGATCTCTTTAGGAATCTCCTAGTTCCATTGGCGAGATCATACCAGTATCTTTCGTCCCTAGATCGAAATGAAGGCTAGGATTTCTGCCTAAATCTTCAAGGTAATATTCATCGTTTCGAGATCCTCTTCTGCGCGCTGTCCTCTTCTGGAGTACTTCTTCGTCTGACCCCTCCCTCTCGACCTGTCCGGCAAGGGAGGCCCTACCAGTAGCTACGCTACCGCCGGCATAGCTCTCAAGATCATGGGGGTACTCAAGCTCCACCACCAACGTCAAGGTCATGTACTCCCTAGGTGGATTTTGAGCAGCTTTGGCAGTTTAATAACTGTGTTGAGGCAGTTGATGGGAAACATGTGGTTATAAGAAAGCCCATGAAAAGTGGATCCCAATTCTTTAAATATAAAAAAACAATTTTCCATAATTCTATTTGCAGTTGTTGATGCTAAGTTTTCTGTTGTAGACATTGGCTCCTGTGGTAAATTTAGTGATGGACATGTTTTTAATGAAAGCATGTTTGGAAAGGCCTTGTGAAGTAATAAACTTGATCTTCCAGAACCATGCATATTAGAAGGTAGTAACGACAGTCTCCCATATGTATTTGTAGGAGATGAGGCATTTCCTCTGCTAGAGAATTTAATGAGACCATTTCCTAAGACTCAGTTGCTGAGCACTGAAAAGAAAATGTTTAACTATAGGCTCTCTAGAGCCAAGAGATTAGTAGAAAGTGCATTTGGTATTTTAGCAGCAAGATGGAGGGTGTTCCTGAAACCATTCAAATGGGATATAAAAACGGTGGACAAAGTTGTGAAAGCAACAGTAGTTTTACATAATTACCTCAGAACTCAAAAGAACACTCACAGTGTAGAACAAGACTTGATTAATTTTAGGGAAGAAGAAGATTTCAGTGAACCTAAAGACCAGTTAATTCCATTAAAACATTATGGTTATAATGCTACAAAAAAAACAATTTGAAATTAGAGAAAAATACATGAAATTTTTTTCTTCATCTCAAGGGAGTATTGCATAGCAAATGGATGCAATTAGGGAAGGTCATTTCTAAATGTTTCTTTTATTTTATCTTTGACTTAAACTTTGAATTTTCTTGTATTATTAATATTTTTAACAAAATAATTCTTAAAACTGAATTGTAGATTTTAGATTTTTCTCAAAAAATACACTGATAACCTCTTCTTATATACTTCACAATTTTATAATTCAAGAGCTGAAATGTAGCTCTAGAATGCATGACTTTGGTGTTCATCTGTACCCCTCTGAGCTATTTTAAACAAATGAGATTCTTGATACAATAAACCATATTTAAAAGTATTAATTCATAGTTATTAATGATAAATTTCGTACAACTTTAACTTACATTAAAAAGGTGTTATCTTTAAGTTTGTAATTCTATTCTGTGGAACAATATCTATTTAATCTGCAACTTCCAAGTCCACCAAATCCTCCACTCAATTCAGCTTTAAACAAGTGCCACTGATTAGTCAGTTCATTATCCAGTTGAAAGAAGAGAAATATTTTCTAGGTTTAACTGATTTAGAACTTTATCCCTAAGTTAGATATACCCATGTAAGGCCCGCAACAGACTACACTGAGGAATGTGTTTCCAGAAATGTGCGACGAGAAAGGTGGAAAATCGAAACAAGGTACTCTTATGGACCTCCACACACTAGAAAGAGTTTTCTCATTCGCCTCTGCGGAGGCAAAAGAGGTCCTCGCTCGAGTCGGTTGGTGAGCGAGTTTTCTCGGACACATTTCTGTTCCCTCATTTGTTTTTTTAGGTTCTCTATATTTTGTGGGATTACCAGACATTGTAAACATTTGGATTGGCGCGATCATGGTGCAAAGCTGGAAGCAGGTGAGAAGTGAGATATTGGAGTGTTTTGTAGTGTGAAGTTTCATGCAGCAGAAATGAATTTAGAAAAATTAATAGTGTCTTAAAAATTACCCATATTTGTATGAAACAAGTAATGAACACTACAAAAATATAAAGTTGAAGGATGAAACGTGGAGGACTCTGTCCAAAGAATTAAATGGAAGTAATAATTGGAATTGGAATTATAATTAGCATTTATGTATTTACAAACAGCTTATTGTTAATTTAAATAGCAATGCCATCTTTAGTTTACACAGCATTTTAACTATAATTTTAACAACAATAATATAAGATGATTCTTTAACAATTCAAAATATTTTTTCTATAACTAATTTTCATATTCATTAACAATTCAATAAAATATGTATTGATCTTTGTACTTTTCATCAGATTATTTTCTTTTATATTTGGAAGAAATGACCTTGCATATCAAATCACATATTCTAAGCTTTCAACCATAGATCCATACGATCTTAGAACCATACGATCCGTTTCCTACTCACAGACCTTCAAGTTTAGTCAGACTGATGAATATTATTTTGGCAAAAAATACTTCATGTGGTTTGATTTTTCTGTTTCTGTAAAAATTTGTGTTCAAAAGATGAGATCAACTTTTTTTCAGAATTTAATAACCTCCTTTATACTTTGTATTCAGTTAACCCTTTCCAGCCCAATGGGGCCATATGGACCCATTACTAATTTTTTGTATTTACTCGGCATCCGCGATCGCTCACTATTTCAATATGGCACCATGACATTTTTGTGTGTGTATAGAGTCAGTAAATGGCAACTTAGACTTGATTGTTGGAACACGTGACTTTCTACAGCATTGTAAAGAACTGAGTGCCTGCCGCCATTGCATCCGCTGTGTTTCATATGAAAATAATAAAAATTTCGAAGGAAAATATTGTTTATTGCAGTATTGGAAAAATATAGTATAAATATACATGTAATAACGATAATAATATGAATTGGGCAGTTATGTAATGTTGAAATGTATTATGTGGTGACGTAAATAGTTTCGGGTTCCATATGGACCCAGTGGGAAGTAAGAGTAATTTCTTCACAAAATGAAGTTATGTGTGGGAAATCACAACTTGAAAATTTCTTATATTACATGTGTATCGTTATATTATGTTTATACATAAACATATATACACATATATACAGAGATATGTACACATATACATAGTTCTGTACATATTTACATATATACATACACATTTATACAGATATTCATGTATGTTTATGTATACATTTACACACACACACACACACACATATATATACATATACACATGTGTTTATATATACGTATTCATACACATGCGTTTGTATATTCATATACACAAATATGCATTTATATATGCATATACACACGTGTTTATATGGGCATATACACATATATGCGTTTATATATACATATAGCCCATATATATGTTCATATGTACATATACACATACATGATCATATATACATATATATGTGAGTAATTCCATGTATATTACATGTGTATATATAAACATGTTCTACCCCATCTTCCCACTGGACCCACTAAAAAATTTCAACTATGTGACAAAATAACTAAAGAAAACCATTTGTGTGTTATTGAGGGTAGATAGAAGCGATAAATGTGGAAATTAATTTTTTTTGTTAATTACCCATAATTTGGGCTGGAAAGGGTTAAGTAAATATTATTTTTTATACCTACAGTATAGTTAATAATTTGAAACAATACACTTTATTTAATGTTCAGTTTTAACGTATTCTTCTACAATATGACATGACTATTAGGATTGGTGATATTTAGGAAAAACAAATTTCCATGTATTCTAAATTACATAATTTTATTTCTATTATATTTTAATAAATTATTCATATACAAAATACAAACAGAGTTTGTGCAACATTCATATGCAAACAATTTATGTGCAAATTATTAAAATATCAACAAGTAATACACTACTTTAAAAATGCCTGGAAAATTATATTATGGCTGCCACAAAATACAAAATATGTAACACCAAACCTGAGTACTGTCCAGGGAAGTGCTTATCACATAAATAGACTTAATATCACATTTTAGCATTATCAATTGCAAAATTGTACAACTGCATATAAATCCTGTATGTTATCAGACACGGTCCCATCATCAAGTAGGGTTTTTACATGCATTTCCAGTAAAAGTTTGTCAATAATATGAACAACTTGTACATGCAACATAACCAACATCAAAATTATAAATAATTGTAGAAATTCCCATTTCAATTTATTGGCAACATGGTCATGAAAGCAAATCTCACCAATACTTTTTTAACGATGTTTTGTTTCCAGTTTTGCTAATTGATTAATTTTGTAACTGGTATTCAGCACATTTGAAATGTGCACTTTAATATCACAGCACTGTAATCAATTAGCGTATACAAATAAAGCTCATTTTCACAGATGCACAGAAGCCTGAAACAGGCTCAACTGTATGTTTTGAACATAAAAACTGATATTAATTTTAAGAAGACTGAAGTCCACAAGCTAGCACATTGCACACCTAGTGCAGATTTTTCAGAATTTTGTCCTTCCTAATAATAGCAGCATTCATTTCCAAATCACACAATGAGCAAAAGTGAGAGAATGAGGCACATGTTAGGAATCAGATACAGGAAGTTCACTGCATGATGTTTTAGTTTGGGCCTCACTTAACCCAACTTCTTGCACCCGTCACTGATCACTATTGAGGAGCTGGGTGCGCAACACTTTCTTCTTCCACATCTGCCTCATCGTCTGCTCGAGGGCGAGTCCATTTTATCATTGTCTCCGGCGAGCGATAAAGGAATATTAATTTTGCGAAAAGATCCTCTTCTAAAGCCAGTTCACCGCTCTCTCGTACCAAGTAGATATCCAGACATAGCTGTAAGACAATATTAATAATTGTAAAAAATTTACTTCTCAAATTACTCTTGCATATACCTGTATATACATGCATGCACTCATGAATATACATACATGTAGGCAATTTAATATTGTTAGACATATTTTATCATTAAACTTACATACAACTATATACACAATTACTCTGAGAGTGAAGTTCAAAGAAATTGGAAATCAACGAAAACCAAAGTAATTCAGTAAAATGAAGGAACACATACAAACAAAAACATGTGATGACAAAGTATTAAACTCCTCTGTACCCAATAAAAGTTAAACACATTATTACTAACTTTCCAATTATAAATATTTTACAGTATTTTACACTGTTAAAGGAAATTCACTCCAAATATTACACTGCATTGAATGTTTCAAATGGAAATTACTTTCTAATCAATTAATTGTTAAACTGATCAGGCAAAATGAAGTATCTATTCAATTTTTAAATTTAGCATTATCCACATACTGTACAAAGTAATACAAATAATTAACTGTTATTCACAAAATAATAGATTCAAAAAGAAATCAAAATTCTGATTCTATAGTAACAATATTCCTTGTCTATAATCTTTTTGAATATGCAGAGATACCAATACAAATTAGGGAGTCTGATGCCTTCGAGATTTAACATCTGCGTAATGCAGTTTCAAAGCCAGCTATACGCTGCTACTACTACAAAATGCTGTGTACAAGTTGTTTTTATTTTCTCTGGTGCTTGTGTGTGTTTAGTATAAAAAAAAAATTGTTTCACTTTTTTTCAATTTATAGATTCTTCATGGTAGAACTGAAATACAACTTTAATAATGTTATAGAAAAGGAAAACATGGTCCTGAAAATAATTTTGAGCTCATTTTCAAAGCAAACTTTTGAGTTTTTGAGAAACTTCATAAATCATTTGAAGCACTTTTACTCACAATGCAATAATATATAACAATACTTACAATGTAAACATTAACAATACAAAAAAACATATCAAAAAACATACATGTGTGTAACTTTTGAAAAATTAAAATACATCAATATGATTCTGGTGACATGTTTACATCAGATGGATGGACATATATGCCATTTTGACATCTCTCTCATTGTTAATATTTACATCACAAGCATTTATATATTTGATTGCATTTGTAAGGATAAGTGCTTCACGAGATTTCTTTTGAAGTTTCTTAACAACTCAAACATTTCCTACGAAAATGAGCTCAAAAATGCACGTTTTCAGAAACGTTCAAACAACTTTTTCTCAAAAAAGCAGCTCCAAATTTTTCTATTAAAATTTGCACATGACTCTGTTTTGCTCTTCTCTAATATTCTAAAAGTTATATTTCTATTCTACCATTAAGGGTCTGAAAAATTAAGAAAATATGAAAAAATGGGTTTTAGGCAAAGACAGGTAGGAGGATAGAAAGAGGGTGTTGCTATATTGAAAACCTAGCCTAGTCTAAAGAGATTAGAATAGTAACTAGTACGAGACAGTCTGCACTGTTCTGCAGCACCATTAGTTACTTTCTCACATTCTACACATGTAATATAGAAAAAGGTCTCAAGTACTGCAACGAAAAAAGGCAATATTTTGGCAGCATTTTTGTAGGTCCCCGAGACCAAACAAGTGGATAATTCTTGTTCCTATTGTAAATGTTGTAAATTGCTTCCTCTGATATGCTGTGTAGTCAGAATACTTGCTTTGTGAGTCCTCAATACCAAAAAATGGTTTATGGCAAAAAGTCTGCTTGTCCATCTGATAACAATCAGAAGCTAGAGGCTAAATCATAAGTAGAATTTTCACAAACATTGATATACATGGATTGATCTGGCTGATATCGCAGTCCTTGAATCTGAAATGCATATTTTAATTTTTGAGGGGTCTTTACATGAAACCTAAAAGATATTTTGAGATTTTCTCACAAAACCGCTTCAAATTTTAAGATTAACTCTTTTTTTTTTTTTTATTATTATTATTATTATTATTATTATTATTATTATTGAGCAAAGTGATTCAAAAAGTGGCACAGGTCAAATTCCCTTTGCATTCTCTGAAATTCCAAAAATTGCAAAAGTTTAAAATTTGTTCAGCATCTTCCCACAATTACAATACTGAAGATGGAGATTGTCTTAATTCTTCTTCTTCTTCAACGGTTTCTACCTCTAAGAGTTTGCTGTTTTTGATTTCTATATTTTTCGATCCTCCCATTGACCTTCTTCTAATCCTTTCTCCTTCATTACTTCGTGTATACAGGCCTTCCACATCAAACCAGGTCTGCCTCTTCTACACCTTCTCTCAGGTACCCAATTTAAAATTTGTTTTGGCCATCTCTCATTTTGTATCCTCTCGACATGTTCATACCATTTGTCTTCTTAATAAAATTTGTTCTTCAAAAGTAGATCTTCAAATATGGTCATGCACAATTTCTTTCAAAACATGAATAGTTTTTGTGTAATTTTTCTTGAAATTGAGTCGATTTTAAAAACAAGTTTTTTTCAAATTATTTCGTTTACCTTTTTGTACAGATATTGATAAATGCACTGCACAACAAGATGTAAACAGCATTTTGATGTATTTGTTACTGTATGTATTTGTATAGCTTTTTTTAAAATTATACAAAATGTAAGGTCTCTGATAATGTATATCTCTCACATTAATATTTACATTATGGATTTGTACATTATTGATTTGTCAGAACACTTGCTTCAAATGATTTCATATTACATTTCTCAAAAACAAAAATTTTCTGTGAAAATTAACTCAAAATTTCACATTTTCAGGAAAGATCAAATGAAATTTACTTAAGAATGGCTCCAGATTTAACAATAAAAATTTGCATAGAGAAGGCTTGTCTCTTCTATAAAATTCCCTAAGTCATATTTCAATTCTACAATTCGGAGAGCAAAACATTGAGAAAATGTGAAAACATTTTAGATGCACACAGCAGGTGGAAAGAGGGTGATGCAATACCATGAACCTAGCTTAGACTAAAGAGATTAGAAGATCAGAGTAGGAGAAAATCTGTGCCATTCTGTAGCATCACTAGTTCTGCCAAAAAATATTGTTTTTCATTGCATTATTACACAACCTTATTCTACCTAAGTACTATGCCAGAAAGTAAAAAGCATATAAAAGATATAATAATGACAAAATCTTAAAATACAGATATTAAGAAAACAACCTAACAAATACTAAATGATACACAAAAATTCCTTAAGAAAAAATAAATTTTTTTTTTTTAAATAATAAATAAATAAAATAAAAATTGGACACTGTCCAAATGGGATATAGGTTCACAAGTTAAAACACCATCAAGTACCAACACAGACTTAACTAATATATTTAAGATTTTAGTTACAAATTATACACTTACACATTAGTAATGCTTGTGCACATTAAGTGTGTGCATGTGTGTGTATGAGAGGAACTGTAAGAAGGTATGACGAAATTTGTACGACCATGACTAATTTGTATATGTATCATAGTATACTAAAACATATAATTTGTAACTAAAATCTTTAAATGATAAGATATATGTACATGTATTTATGTACATATGCATGCATACATGTAGGCATATTATGAATAATGATTGGACAAAATGATTAATTAGCCACATTGAGTGGTTGATATGGTAATTATAAAGGGAACAGATTTTTTTGAGTTTGAAAAATGGAATATTTCAAATATGAGTTTGCAAAATAAATGATTCTGGAAATGCCTTTCTGTGAAAGGAAACAAAGTAATACTTCACTTCTATGAACTCTGGACGTTCTCCTTTAATTATATTTCAACTTTACCACTTGATTCTCAACAAATGCTTACTTGGAATTAAGGGAGAATGAAAATTTGCATATCAGAAGTAATCACAACCACACGCTTTGATGTATTTCATAGAGCCCAAACCTAACTGCATAGAAACGTGGCCAGCATTTCTTGCATTGACATATTGCACTTCCTGCATCCCCTCAAGAAATATACAGCCCTAAGTTAGAGACACAAAATTTGAAACCTATTCATGAAATTCTGCTTGCTGGAGCTCAATGGGAATACTTCTTTGGAATGTGGCACAATTAATCTGTGGCACTTGTTTTCATTAAACTGACTTCAATGACAATGTTGGATGAGCATAGTTTATGAGCTAGTAAACTAAGATAAATTGTCCCGTAAGCGAAGTGCAAGCAACATATCCCCAGAAGTGGCAGTGTTCCTCCCCTGCTGGAGCATGAGATCTGGCGCAGTCCTAGCAATAGTGGGTTTATTCCCCTCCAGGTGTTTCCCCAGCGGAGAACCTTTCTAGCCAGGCCGTTATACCTGGTCTTCCAACATATGTGGTAATAGTGCAAAACAATATAGCTAGTGTCAAAAATCTGCTGGCGTCAGGCCTCAAACCCTAGGTCCTCTTGGAAAACAATACTGCAGAAGCTGTGTAAACAATGTTGGATTTAGGAGGAGCACGGTGCCCAAATCACCCCCCTCCCCACCTCTTTCTGATCCATCTCTGGCTATACAGTGAGGGTGATCACGTTCTTCTCATAAACAACACCATACATTCTGCATATGTATTTTATTTTTCATTTAAAGAAGTATTGTTTGGAAAAGACAAGCGTTCAAGTAGTGCAGTTCGATCACCTGCACCAAATCCATTTTAAGGTCTGAATAGCCACGTGTAGTGTTCAAAAGTTTGAAAACGCTCATATGGGGCAATTTTAAACACTACCATGAATTGTACACATTTTCTAGATTTTCTTACATAGTTTTGAAAATATATATGTACACATTTTGTGATTTTTATTACAATAAATTCCATTCCCTAATAATGAGTAATGATTATAAATAAACACTGATTAATCGCTAAGATGTATAAATGTATATTTATATGTACAAGTGTACATTCTAATATATATGTCTAAATGCTATTATAGTCCTTCATTATTTGCACTTCATACATTTACATGCACTCTGACATGACATATTTCTCATGCAGACACTATGTTCAAATTTTTACCACCTGTAATAGCCATCTTCACTGACATTCAATCTCTCATTTATTCTTCATCACTCAGTATTTTTTGACATAATATTTTTCATATATTTTTATTATGAAGTTCATAAAACATTACCTTTAATAATTTAGAGCAAAGGAAACTTGTATTATACACAGGCAAATTATCTTGATGACTTAAAAACTTGCCTAACTAATCAACGATAAAATATTAATCAATCAAGAAACAGCAAAAATCTGAATAGGCAAAGGCAACTTACAGTAAATAATGAAAATCTTTTCACCTTACAACAGATCATACTTTTTAATTTTGAGAAATTAAGGCTTCCCACAAAAAGTTGTTTAGAGCAGTATTATTAAACAAATTTATTAGTAAATGTCATTATGACATTCATAAGTAAATTAATTATAATTAATAACAATTGTTTCGTAGGTTTTCTTCACTCTCATAATGTAGGCCTACTACCAATAGTGAAAACAATTACTCAAAGTTTTAAATCTATAATTAATTTGAAAATTTTAAAAACAATTTTGAAAGAATAGACATTTCAACAACCACCAATAGTTTAAAGTACCCACACCAATTCTCTTGATAGAAATATCAACTTTTGGTTGAAACAAAGGTTGCAACTCCAAGCACAGTTTGCAAACTTTCCCAACCCTTTCACATTAATGCAGCAGACCATTGAAATATGGATACCAAAACAAGGCTTTTAATTGAGGCTGATTTATAAATTAATATTTTCACACTGAAGCAAGTTTGTTAATTCAGTTCTAAAGGTAATAATTATGCCTTTTGTAAATTTTCATTTCTTCTCATATCTAACGAGAGCATTTTTACCTACAACTGAATTTGTGTGTTATGCATCAAAAAGAAGTTTCTCTCTGACTGAGGTATTACTGTATTTACCCGAATAAAAGTCAACTTTGAATATAAGATGACACCCTAATTTTGAATATTATTCTTACTATTTAGTAAAAATAAAATTGTGAATTGTCTAATTGACTAGTAAATTGTCTTGCTCATGAAAATGTTAAAACTTAACATTGGCAGAACTATCACAATTTTCTTGTTCCTTAAACTTATCTTAATCATGTTTTTTTGTCTCTATTATCTCAAGTGTTGTTTCTTTTTTTTTGGTCCTTCCGATCTTCATCACCTTCCACCTGTTTATCCCTCCTCCCCTGACAATGAATTTTAGTTAGTCTTTCATCTAATGCCACTTCTATTTTCTTCATGTTGCGCACTTCTTTGTGGCCTCTGATTCTTTCTCAGAATGTACATTAAGTTGGCATCGCTTTATGTACATACGAGTTGTGAATGACGAACTTGTATTACCACTCCATTGTTATACCACTCCGTTTCCCTCAATTCGTGAGTAAAATGGGAGAGAGCGGCAAGTGTCGAAGTCCAAAAAAGTTTTTCCTACGAATATATTTTTTTAGGATTCTGTTTCTGAGGTTATAATAGAAGGCATGCTTCTACTTTTTTTTTCTTTCTTTTCCATTTCCTCTTTCATTTTCTCTCTCAAATCGCAGATTCACTTGCCGAGCAACTAACCGAGAGTTCGCATGTCCTCACTGATTCAGTGGCAATGCATTGTGTAACAAGATCTCAGCAACGATTTATGTTCATTTCCACATTGCATCTCATTTACTACAATGCCATTCATTTGACTAGTTTTCCCCTCTTTCCCTGCCCATTCTAAACTACTGGTATGAATCGCCCAGCAAATTCACGGTAGATGCCAACAACACATCCGTCAATATAATTAGGCCTTATACATACGATGTGTGATATTTATTTCCTTCACAGCTAAAAGTTTCATTAGCATTTGAATTACTTCTTGGTGTGGAATGGGGGTAAAATATAAATCCTAACTAACAAGGCTTAAACTGCAAATTTACGACGACCCCATGGTTTTCAAATGAGAAAAAACAAAAAACTTCTCCTTATATTCGGGTAAATACGTGTATCATTTACTAAACTTATAAGAGCAGAGATAAAAGGAAAAAAAAAAATTCTGATAACATATAATTAGATCTTTTGATGCACACATTCAGCAACACTCACCTTCTCATTGCGAAGCCTTTTGTATAAGTTAAGTGCTGTACAGTGCTTAAGAAGTAGCAAGTAGCTAATGAATAACACTTATATAAACAGACAAAACAATAACAAAGTCGAAACATTATCATCAACTCTGAAAAACATTTTTATTTACAACTGAAACTACAAAAAAGTCAAAATAATTTTGAAATGCATAATTTACATTAAGCAAGAAATACTCAATAAAAAAAGAAATTGATAGTGGTCTTTGGCATTTGAGTGTTAATGACACATTTGTCAGCCACATCTAAGAAAATTGAAATTATTTAATCTTCACAAATTAAATCTCTTTTCTCAGGTTATTCCATTAATGGACATCATTTATAGTCCAGTAAGAAGCTCAAAGATAACACATCAGATCAACTCAAAAAACAATGGATTAAATAAAATCCATATCCATTAAAAATTTTGTATTTACCACTAATAAAGAAAAAAGTTTTTCCTAATTTGCTAAACTTGCTACTAAAGCTGATATCTACAGCCACGAATCAGGAATCTGAGTTCTCCTTCAAAAAGCAGGCAAACTTGCCTTACCTGCAGAATTCTATCCACATAAGGGCAATCGTCAAACATGATTGTGTTCAAGAGTCCCGTGAAATAGCCACGTAATATGTTACTGGCTATGAGAACCATTGTGGTGTACAGACCGATGATTCTGACAAAACAACACAGTATCATTTACACAATGTAAGAACAAGTAGAGTTACCACTTTACCTGAAGAATGTGGTCTACACAAGGCACCTCGGTGAACATTATCCTGTAGGTGGACCCTGAGATTATGCTACGCAGCACACGGCTCGCAACGTAAACGATACCGATGTAACAGGCAATGATGCTATTTAAAAACATTAATATCACATGAAATTTAACATTATACATGACACATTGAACATTATCTTGTTATCAGATGAAGAAAAAAAAAAAGAAAAAAGATCCTGTTGCAAAATTGTTTATAATCTGTTCAACATATTCACATTGAAATTTTGAGAAAGAAGGGAAATGTATTGAAAAACATTGTAAGAATATACCAGCATTGCCGAATTAAAGTGAGTATGAGACTGATAATTATAAAGCACACAAGCATTACTACAGAAATCACCAATTGCAGTTCTTCGATCAGTATTTCAACTGTTTAAGCAATGCAGGTGATTATTTGATGCAAGTGTCAATTCGACACTCATTATGTTAAAACTAAAGATTTTTAAATTTATTTCATTTCAATAAAACACAAATATCCTTTTATTTTTTTTACAATTAATCGTCAAAAAAGTCTTTATATTAAGAAATGGAAAACTCTGAAATATACAGAGGGACTGGAGTTGAGTGCATGTGTCACCCAGTCATGCCCAGGTTTGCATTTGTGACAAACAGGATGAACATGGTGAATAACAGGATGGGTAATGCCCTGCGGGTGTGGCGCTTTGGCGCTGCAATATTGTGCAGCTGAAGAATATGTAGTTGAACAAAGAATCTACATTTAATAGATTTGAAAACTGTGACAGGAAAATAAAGACGTTTTTGATGAATATCATTATTGATTGTCAAAACAACCTGGATATTTGTGTTTTATTGATAATTTCATGAGGCAATAATCATTTCAAGAATTACATGTTATTAAATGTCATGTTTTCCCCTAATAAATCAAGGAATAATCAAAGCATTTCCTTCCCCAAACAGACATTATTATTTCAGGCATCTCTTGTTTGCTTTTACTAAAGATTTTTCCATATCCATTACTAGATTTGAAATGGAAATTCCATACCCAGATTTGAAAATGGAATGATACTACATTACATGGAACATAGATAAGCCTTATGTTTTAAACCTATGATTTCACAATTTATTAATGAAGAATTGTTTGATAATAATGAAGAATTTTTAATTTATCCATTGTTTAGCTAGTTGTAATACATAAAAATAATGGAAGGAAATGGAAACTCTTTAAACTAGTGATAATATAAATTTAAAAATTTGTATTTTACAAACTTATTTTGAAAAATCAAATTCATTTTAATTCCATTAATTTATAAGCAAAGGAGGCCAAAATTGCATTTCTTAAGTACAAAAGAACTTACTTAATGTAACCAACACTGGCAATAATTAATATTAAAATAATATTTTTAACAAAGAATGTAGTGGCAGTCATTTGCTCAAATAATAAGATAATACACTTGAATGAACTTACCCTCCTCCTGATATAATGCTAAGTGTTTCTGGGAAGGCCTTGTCATTGAAAACATACATAACCAGATGATCACAGCTGTACTGAGGCAGATGCTTCAAGATATCAAAGTTTTCTCCACCACACAATTCTGATATACCCCACCATTCTTCTGTTATACCAGTGTCCAAAAACGACCCCCGATACAATCTGAGAGTTAGTTTACGGAGAGACTTTTCTTCTTCAGCTGTAGCCAATAAATCAGATTGAAAAACAAAGTCTAACTACAGATCATTTTAAATTTTATTCTATTTGTTTTTCAAATTATGTTCAAAAGATTCAATTACATTACGTAATACAAAAACTATAACTACAAGAATAAATGTTCTTACTGTCTCCTTTCATTAACTGTGGAACTGGGTGAACAGTATCTCTATTAGTAAATTTAAGGAACTTTGGGAACAAGTGCCCAATTGTTATATTTGTGGCATTTGCATCCATTTTTATTATTTTTATGAATTCTTTTCTTTCAGTCTCATGGGTTTTGTCCATTATCCATTTGGAACTATCGCTAGCTTTTCCTGTAGAGCTTTTACTTGCGCTCTTTCTTACTAAATTCCAGCTAAGTTGGAATATTATTTCTTTATCTAAAAATAAATCAGAAACAGAAATACAAGTTTATTCTTTTCAAAATTCTTCATAAATCTTTCCTTCATAGAACTCTCCTACAACGTGTCAAGAATACTCAATGTAATAAATAAAATAAACTCACTGGACTGAATTTCATCAATAAGACGTAAGCGATCTGGTGGCGATATTGTCCAAATATTAGAAGCATTGTGACTGAACTTTGCAACAGCAACATCCTCATAATCATAATTTGAAAAGAACGTCTGTGCTCCTCTATTTGATTTGTAAGTTGTTGTAAGCTGATTCCATTCAGCTTCAGAAAATCTGGAACAAGAAAATTGTTGCTTACAAACAATTGTTGCTACAAGACAAATGTTGCTTATAAACAAAAACGAACTTTTTCAATGTCAAGGTCCCACAAAATATAGATTCTGACTACATCTGTTAGAGGAATTTCTGTGATATGTGTTAAAATTTGGCAGATGATCTTATTCTTTGGACGACATTATTATTTCAATTTCAGAATATTAAATTTTATACTTGATGTCTATGATAATAACTTTTGAAAAAATTTTTATAACTTTTTTTGTATTTTCTGTCTTTGTTAATCTGTCTTCTTCACTGATGTCATGTTATTACATTATATGGTTTGCTAAAAAAGTTTAGGGAGCCCCCCTCCCCAGATTGTAGCAAGATTGTTGGCAGTAACGCCACAATTTAAAGATTGACCCGCTCCCCAAGCTCTCATGCAGTGCTGAACTACACTCAACCAAAACAACTTACTTGGTTATTGACGGACTTTGAACGGAGACACTATACAATGGTGGATAAGAACTGATGCTTAGGGTCATGCTCATATCATGGGGGAGGTTGGGCATGCCAACTGTGTTGCCCAGAGCAAAAATGACCAATGGGAACCATATAATGCCAATAATGAGGAAAAGGAAGCTTCCACCCATGATGTACTTTACAAGGGCTGCTTTCTTCTGCCCTCTGGGTTGTGGATATTCTTGTTCCATTCGCCGTTCACATTTCAAACCAAAAATGTGTGCAAATATATCTTCCATCTTCAACCAATCCCACAAGGTCATTGAGGTATCTGTCCAAACCCAGTCCATCAATGCTCGAAGTTCAAATAAGAAAGGTACAAACATGAATCTGAAAGAGTTATACAAATTTTAAAAGTGATATTATACAAAAAAGCTAATTCAAACAATCTGAAGTTAAGTGTTATTTTAAAACAATAAGACAATTAATAAATTTTGCAAAAAGTTAAAAATATAAGTCAAGTAAAAAAATCTATGTCAATATGAAAAGGAACTAGTTTTTGAAGTGATTTCAAAGACAAATGTGTCCTAAATGATATAACATGTCTTTCTTCAATTAGAATAGGAGTCATATATGGTTGCCAGCAATATTGCTGTAAAATTTCTAAATGACCACGTCTATTCACTATTCTACTCAATATTTTAAAAATTCACAAAATTTCATTCAATATTTTCATTATTTCCATTGGCAAAATAGGGAAAAGAGGAGCACAGTTTTCTCTCTTGTACTGGTCTTGTCTTGTCTTGTCTTTCACTCTTGTCTTGTCTTATTTTCGATACTTACCCTTTAAATAAAACCATATTAATGATGTTATATCTTTTGCACACAAAATTACCCAATATACGAGTCGGATAACCACTACGTATTTGATACGCAGATAGAAGTAGGTAAAAGCATTTTACCATGTACCACATTTGTGGTGTTAAAGCTTCTCGGAATGATCTGGAGAACATAGAGAAAAGAAGTTAAATATATTTTTATTTTTGTTCTGTTTTGTTGTTTTTTCATTAGTTTCTTAATCTCTATTCAAGGATATACAAATCTTACCTCTCAGTAACAGCAGGAAGAACAAAGAAGAGCCAGATATGCACTCCAACAACTAGACAAAACTGGAAGACTAATTTGCCAAGAATGTACTTGCGCAAGAAAAGAGCACGATCTATTACAATTAATGCAAACTGAAGGATTAACATTATTAGGAAAGGAATAGGCACTTTGTTTTCTTCTAGATATGACAGAACACCACCATCATCTTCTCTTTGAGGCTGCAAAAATGTTTCAGATGTAATAATTCACCAAAACGAAACAAACAAAAATGTTCCACAAGTTCTTAAAACAGAGAGTGAATTTTAACTTACTCCAAATGCAGCAAATCCAAAGATAATAACTAAAAAATTGAAAAAGTCGCACATAAACATGTAAGCATAAACATCAGCTTTCACTTTTTTGGATGGTGATAGTAAATCTTTAAAAAAGATTTTCACTGATTCTCCGTACTTTGATGTCCTGTAAAGAATAATTACAAATGCTTTGAATATTGAAAGTTGATTTCAATGAATTTGTTAAATTCACTGCACAAAAATCAAAAGTGTCATACAGAAATACAATTTCAGTTTTTTTAAACATGTTCATAAAACTGTAATTATATGAATAAAAGCACGAAGAATGAAGAAGAGTCAGATATATACTCCAACAAATAGACAAAACTTAAAGACTAATTTGTTTTGGATGTCCTCAAGAGAAATAATACAAAAGTTACGACTATAAAAGGAATAAATAGAGTAACAAACTGTTTTCTAAGGTACATATCCAGTTAAATTAAGTTATAAAAGATTAATTTGATGCAAAAGAACAAATATTCATACATAACTGTACTGTGGCACATTTTAGAATGAAATAGTTTTGACTTAAAAACATAAGAATTTTGTTTTCGCAGAACTTCTATAAAACTGAATGCAGGATATACAAAATGTTTTAATTATTTATAAAATTTAATGCAGATTGAACAAAATATTTTGTATATAATTATTATTTTGTAAATTGAGATTTCATAGGCTTAAAGGGTCAGAAACATAAAAATAGCAAAATTTCATATTATTAAGGTTCTTATTTTATAATTTTCTAGAGATAAATTGTTAGGGTCATGAAGAGCAAAAGTGAAGGACAATGATAAAACTATAGTCATGAAAGAATCCACAGTACACAGTTAAATAAAAATGCATAATTATCAAAACAATGAAATAAAAAGCTTACATCATGGAAAATGCTTTAGGGAAGTGCTGACATAAAGACTGAGCTTGTGCTTTCACCACAACTAGCTGCCCTCCACTCTCCGACACTTCTGCAGGCGGTGACTGTTCATCACCTTCCTCCGCAGGTTGTTCCACCATCAACAGTTGGCGTCCAGCACGCGTTGCAATTCTGCTTCTCTGAGACCCAAACCGATGACGCAAATTATTTCCTTCTTCTGTTGTATCCATGTTCTCCGTATGACCAGAGGGCAGTGTGTTGGGTTCTAATCCTTCTTCCATCATAAAATAATGTTCTCCTTCCTCCAACTGAATTTCATCCTCATTTGTGCTCTTCCAGAGACCCATTGACTTTAGCATGAAGCTTTGCAAGAGAAATCACAAGAACATTTTTAAACAAGAAAACATGGGCAGAGATCTTTCCCACTAATTCTCAATGTTTTAACTGCCTGCTTCATCACACAGATGGGGAAAAATGGATGATTTGTTCCTCAAAAACTTAATAATCTTTCTAGACCCATAACTAACTAAACTGAGGTTTTGCAGCAAGTTTTAGACCATAAATTTTTAGCAAGGAAGGAAAATATTGGTAATTAAACATGTCTAGATTAAGTTTGTTTTACTTTCCAATAACTTTTAAATCTTTAGAACAAGAATGTCATATTTGGCAGTTATAGATACAAGAGTACAAAACAAAGTACTCACCGATGAAGGAAAATAATCAGCAACAGGGCAAGATCATAAACTGCATAATGAGGATCTCGCTCTATGCCCAGAATTCGAGGAGGGAAGAAAGGAGATTTCTCAGAAAGGCTTTCTTCATGCCATGGTAACAGTTCAAATTGAAACATGCATTTTATCACTACAATCACCTAAGGAGAGAAAATAACAACTTTTCATTTTTTTTCAAACTAAATTATAAGCAGTGGTAGAGGAAATTATAAAATACATTAACAATAAATTTCTACCCCTACACCTATTTATTGCACAATATGATGTAGATCCTTTATAAAATACTACCTGAACTTGTGCAATCATTACACTTTATAATTTTTTTTTATATTGAAACTCACATCACACTGGATCTTAGCTTCAAATAGCCATCACAAAACTGTGCATTACAGCATTACATGCTTGGTTTTGTGCATGAGAAAATTTTCTATTATTGCTTCATATTTGAGATTAAATTTCACAGAAAATAAAACAGATGCTTTAATTTTATTTCTGACAATTATTTCTGTTCATTTCTTCTTTAATTTTACACAGATTTTGAATTTGACCATCCATGCTACAGGAATACAGTTTTCCAGAAGACCTAAGTCTTCAAAAATGTAAAAGAAAATTCAAAAAGGTCTCATTTTGTACAATTCTGCTTAAATATCTGGGGTAAAAATGTACTCCCACTGGCCTCCACAAAACATGTGTACCTTTAAACCTGGTTTTAACACCATAACATGCATTGTTTCCAACTTGTGTAGCACTGTGTAATGCAGTATTCTGTTCCCAATGTCATAGTCTCCAAAGTTCTAGTTTTTTCACCTTCAGTTTGTTTTATGCAGGAGTGGAGAGTCATTCCCTATCCAGTAGTAATACAGTTACAGGATTTTTAGTTGACAATTTCATAAAAATTGCATAAAATTCCTATATCCTTAGCATATGACACATGGAGAAGATCAGCTTTACAATGCAGGAAATAAAGAACTAAAAATATATTTACCTCTGTATAGGCAATCATGGTGACCCAAAAGGTTTTTGTAGGTCGAGGAACACTTAATGTTCCCCACAAAAATACCATCAATGGCAATGGAAGAGATAAAATAGTAGGTTCACTGACTTGATGCAAAAACACCATGAAGTAGCAAACAGAGTCTGTGTGAGCAATGAATGCAAACCACATTGCTTGCACTAAGTAAACAAAAGCTGGAGTGTCGGATTGCTTCATAAAATCTCTCTCGTCTATTTCATCCACACTTGGCAAGTGAGATGGACTGCAAAAGGGACAATAAATGCATAAATAACACATATTGAATTATTTATACTTCCATGCGGATTTATAATGCAACACAAAATCATGACTGACTGACAAAAATATTTTCAATACTCCATGACAACTACAGATAATTTCAGCAAATTTGTTACGTCTCTCTTACTAATACAGCATTTTATTAAGCAATTTAAAGCACTGTAGAGGGATGGAGGTAAAAATGTCCTCTGCAAAATATCCAGAAACAAAAATGCCCACTACTGAAAGGTTCATGCAATTTAAATGTCCATAACTGAAGTATCCTCTCAAATTTGCACAAAAATGTTTATTGTACAAATGTCCCATTATGCAAAAATGTAATAATTACTGAAAATTTTATTATTATTTCTTTGATCTTCCTTGCTCTTCATTTTCTTATAGTTTACATGTTTTCAAATGCTTTGTCATTGCACAATGTAATAATATGATTTTGTTGTTATTTATTCATTTTGTACACCTTCTCGCTAATGTCTCAATATGTGTGATCTCTGTTTGAATTTGGAAAAATAGGGTTTCCTTTTAAATATTTTTGATGCTGAAGAAATCTCTAAATGCAAAATTAGTGAGCAGTAATTATCATTTGAAATTTGCTGTGAAAATTTTCAACAGCATTATTTGTTTTCCATTTGTCTTGTAATTAGTCAAAAATGCTCCTAATTGTTAGTGAAATTCTTGGTTCAATGCTCTTTCTACCTTGAGCAAGTAGGTCCCAAACATAAAAATCATTGTTACCATCTTTAGAGATGTATATTTATGAACATCTTTTTGTTGTTGATGTTTCTTGAGGAATTTTTTAGGTCATTTTCTCACAGTAAAAGTGATTTACTGCTTCATTTAACTTTAACTTTCAGTAATAAGAGGCAGCCCTGTATAAAATTCATAGGTTTGTGCAACACCCAAAAATTTGTTTAAAAAATAGAATTAATATTTGTCAAAACAATTTTGTTAATAATTGGATCCATTTCTGCTCTACATTTTAAACTTTCCATATTAGCATTTCCTAAAGGAACTGGCATAGCATATCCGTAAGCATTTGTGAAGCATCATCATGTTATATCATTGTGTACTGCATGACTTCCTCTTAGTGTTTTCATAAGGGAAGCTCACAAATAGGAAATGGAATTTATTGTAATATAAAAACCAAAATATATACACATAAATGTAATTATTTTTTCAAAAGTACATAAAAAAACAGAAACAAAGTAAAATAAAAATTCATTGTAGTGATTAAAATTGCTCTTTACAATAATTTAAAAATTTCTGAGCAAAAAATTTCTCTGATCAGATCTTAAAAGAGATTCAGAGCAGCTGAAAGAATGTTCTACTTCTACAGAGGTAATTGCGTACTCAACTTCACCACCATAAGATTTTCATTAGAAATATAAAATTCGTTCATAGTATATACAATGTTGTTTATGAGGAGCTGGTACTCAAGGACATAGTAGTATCATACAGCCAGTGATTCTTCCCAGGGAGTGTGTTCAAGGCAACATAGCCCTCAAAATCAACATGATAAGACAAAGATCTGTTAAGAATGTTTTTTGGCTTTCAATTAAGTAACACATGGAGCCTTTGAAACATGAATAAGCACATGTTTGAGATTACTTTTGCTTCACAAATATCCATTTATCCTCAATTCCAAGTACATGGTTCCCAAGAAGGACAGGGAGGGTAAGTTTAACAATTCATGGTGAAAGTCCAGTGTTCATTAGTGTCGTAGTATCACACTGCTATGTAAGACAATTCCAGGAACACATACTGCAAACTTGCAGCTGAAATGTTCTGTTTTCATGTATAAATATATTAAAATGTAACAAAATATGTAGCAATAGATAAAATATGTAAAAATACATCTTTATACCAAAACATGCGAGATAAAAATGGTTCTAATTCAATCAGAATAAGTTGTAAACTCAATAAAATAATACTCAATGCAGATATCTTGTTCCTTTAAAATATGTATTTACATGAAAATCTGATCGCCACTCATAAAAAATCACTTCACCACTTGTAAGACAGCACTCTCTTACAATACTTCACACCAACAACACAGCTCTGGACATGGGAAATTTCTGAGAATTGCTCGATGACCATTTTGTAGAACAGAAAGGAAACCTCTTTTAAATTATTTTTTATTATAGGTACAAAGCATTTTTGTACTTGCAATATTATTCAACAGTAATCCAAACATTTAAAAATGTATTTGACATTTGATATTAACATGTTATTAAAGTTTACACATTTTGAAAATAAGTAAATCTGGATGTGTAGGGGAGGAGACTCTTGCCCTTTCAAGTTAAGCCAGTAGCTTTAGTAGCACTCTGAAATTTAACTCTCCCACCAGCACTTACTTTTAAAGGACATTTTTGTGTATGGACATTATTGCCCTTGAACTGTTTTAAATGGACATTCTTACCTACAAGGCTGTAAAGTACTACTTTATTAATTTACTGTTTCCAGAAAATAAACAATAAATATCAAAAATACATTAACTGAAAAATAGCTTAATCAGAATTGTCAGTATTAAAAATCTGGGCCTGATTGCCTTATATTGTACATTAAAATGTCCAGAGGGACCCAAAGAATAGAAGCTACATTGACATGAAATAAAAACATCTATCATGCGGAGTACAAAAATGTATATATAAATGTATTTTATCAATAAGATGTAGCAAGAAAGTAAAAAGGCATCCAAAGTAAAGAATTTGAAAATCAAGAACACATAATTCTGTATTTTTTAATAATAATATTATAAGATACTTTAGGATACAATTACATGCTTATTTAATATTCAGTGAATGTTTAAGTACAATACTCTCATTTGGAAAATGAAGAGAAATGGACAGCTATTTCATGGCATGTTATATAAAAAATCCAATAATTTCATGAAAAATAATATACACAAAAACTAAGATCACAATGAAACACATTTTACAGGTAGAATTTCATATAATGTCAATATTAAGATTCAGTTTTTAAGAAAGAAATTCCATTGAATTAGATAAAAAATATACAAGACAAGAGTGAAAGTAACAAAATGAATGTCATCATGTAATAACAGGGTGAATGAAGACGCATGTTATCAGAAGCTCAGCTAGAAGGATGAATGTAATGGAGCACAGCTGGCATCTTTCTGGCAAATAAATTATAAAAGCCATTTTATATGTACATAAATATATATATTTTAAGTAAATTCAGCACGCCGTCATGGTCTACACTATACAAATACACCTCAACACACACAAGCGACACACAATGATGTACATATGAGAAAGTAAAACAACAAGAACAATCCTACACAGAAATAAATATTTACATGTAATAGTTCTCAATAAAGCAAGAGTCATTCATGTTTATGATGCCACCAAATGCAGACGACAACGCATGCACCACATGTTTAGAATACCTGCCACCATCCGAATCCAAGCCTCGCTCCAGACTGGGAGCCACAATGCGGATTTCAGGCACCTTAAGGCTCTCCCCAGGCAGCCTGAGGAGAAGTAGGACCATGGACACACTAGCTACAGGCTCCCCAGCATGCAGAAAGTAAACGCAGTCTCAAATCAAAGCCCAATCCCAAGGTCAAGGAAATTTTAGACTAAAAATTTGGATTTGTTAACAATAGCAATGTTGTTGTAATGGGATTTTTATGAAATTATTATTTACTTGAAGAACAATATTCTAATACATCAGTAATTCATCAACAACACAAACAAATATTATACTTTTGTTATTTTGATGAAAAATTAGTGGCAGAAATGAAATAAGAAAATTTCAGAGAAGTTGGGATGAGAATTAAAGATTCACATGTACTTGTCAAATTCCTTATCCTTACCTCCAAAAGTCCTTAAAATCAGGAATTTCACTTTCATCTTCAAATGAATCCTCTTGATCAACTCTTAAGTCCAAGTGACTCACTCGACTAATGAAGCAGGGAACCAAACAAGCAAAAATAAAATAAAACAAAACAACAACAGCATGCAATCTAACAATATTATTACACTACCTAAAAGCTGTCATTTGCAATTGTACCCAATTTTTAAAACTCCACCTCCTCTAAAAAGGGAATAATTGAAGGAAAATTCTTTAAAATATAACAATAGTAAGTTACAAAAAAATAATATGGTCTAAACAAAGAAAATTAGAAACTATGAGGTTTCACAAAAACAGCATTTCTATTAATCAACTCCATAAGCAAAGGTATAAAATATTTCATGTACTAAATCACTGGCACATGTGAAACACACACTCACAACCACACGCGCACGTATGCATGCATGCGCACACACACGCACACAGAGTCTAAAATGAAAACTTTCCACAGCACAAGTAAAGCGATTTCTGATTAATTTCATAATTGCCCCTACAAGGAAATGATCGTAGCAAAACATGAAATCACACCTAAGGCACCATGTTTAATCAAAGTTTTCCATTCCTTACATTTTTAATACTTCTAACAGCAAATTCCAAGAAAATAACTGCTGACAAAATTAAATATTTAAAAAAATTATTAATGAATGTGTCAAATTAGTAGGCATTAAATATGACATGTATCATCTAAAGACAACATTAGAAACAAAGAGGTCTACCTTTAATTTTATGGGAGTAAGAAAGTAATACACTAGAACACACTATTTTTAAGATCTACACTGTATATCATGGTTTTATTAAAAATAGTTCATACAAATTACAATTACGGAAGAATATTTTAATTATTCCTTTTCGGGAAAACCAAGTTTGTTTTCTAATTGTATAAGAAATGACGTTATTATTTCTTGCACATATTATGTACTCCACCTTGAAATTACTGTGTATATATTTACACAGAAGCTTGCTAGTTGCTTATTCATTGAATAAATTACATACAAACTTCAACACATATATAGAAATGAGGTTTCCCAGTACTGAAGTATACTGCACAATGTGGAAGCCAAACTCTGTGGAAATGCCTTTTTTTTGAATTAGGAGAGGGGCATACAAGCACCTATATCTTACCATGTTAGAGATTATAGATTGCATCTTATTTTGTAACTTATTCTCTTGCATTCAGTATTGCACGCACAGAGGGACAATATTATCTACATGCATGTAGATTTGAAATATTATTTTACTCTACATTGTATCAAGAACCATTCCTCAGAACCTGAAGAAATAATTGTCAACCCATGCAGTGGATACCAGAAGAATATCAGAAAATCCAATGCAATATAACAATGGCTTCCCCAAACTCTTAGAACTCAAAGAGTTTTATTGCCAAGAATGGCTGGTCATGTACTTTACATGTGCATGCCGCACAAGCACTCTATGCATTCAGGACCCACTACTAACAATGTAGATTGTAACAAAGAACTTACCTAGCAGTAGCACCAGGTGGAGGTTCCCAAATCATTCCAGATCCAGAACGTATTCCTTGCCCAAATCCAGGTTTCTCCTGCATTTGATATAAATTTTGTTAAATTACTAAAAGGCAAGCATGTTTAGTATGGGCAAAACTGATCACACACTTGCAATAAAATATAAGAGTTAAGTGAAAAAAAAATGAATTCCAGGTAACTGTATTACTGCAGATGTAATAAACTCTCACCTTAAGCATTTTCTTCTCAACAGTTAGAACTTTCCGGACATATCTATAGTCACGGGAGAAACGATTCAAGTAAATGGTCATTGATACCATAGCACTTTCAACAAATGCCCAGGCAAACTTCAAAAAAGTAGCTATCTTTTGCCATATATTTGGACCTAAAAAAAAATTCACAATAATAAATGTTTATAAACATGTTAATGCTAACGTTTGTGAAAATAAACATCTTGCCTAAATTTATTTTCAGACCTACAACTCATTGAGGTTGTCAATTAGACTATTTGTAACAAAACATACCAGAACTGAAACATGATATTTTTACACAGTTGCATAAATTTTTTAACTAAATTTATTGCAGACTAATGGATTTTCTGCAAACTTCTCACTGACGACGATGAAGATGATGATGATGATGGTTATTATAAATATAATTATAACAACAACAATGCCAAAAATGAATACTATAAAACAATAGATCTTAACATTAAACTACAGAACCATGTGACCCGACATGACTCAGATTCTTAATTGGGCAAATAGGAAACAAGGACAAATTAAAATTTAGAAAAGGGCAAACTTCTTTGTCTTCTCCATCATTTTCATTATGCAAATATCAACAGGGAATGGAAATTAAGTAACAAATTTATTTTTTTCCTGGGACAAATGATTTTCATTGCACATTTCTAATATTATGAACACAAATGTCCTTGTAAAACTTCTAATGTTCTTCAGGTAATATGTATTTTTTGGAAACCATGAAGGCATTTTCTCTTCTTCCCTGATACTTTTAATACAATATCTCAGGAACTAATTAAGAATTTTTGCAAATATTTTATAGTGTAAAGCAAATTATTTTTGATAATCATTTGCAATCACCTTTTTAGGATGTAGAAGACACTGCACACTCTTCTAGCCATTTCCCATCTCTCATAAGACCTCCACTGTATATTAAAATAGCCATGCCTGTCATGCTTTTTCAGCTCACTTTAAAAATGTTTCATTAATTATATGAAGGCCAAGCAGTTTGAGATTCTTCAATTCTTTCAAAACAATATACTACATACTCTCTCGTAATATGTCACCTACTTGTAGGGTGAATATTTTGTGAATATTTTCCTTTCTTATTATTACAAACATTTTTCTGTCAATTTTATGCTTTTAAAATGTTTCTTCTCCCTCATGACCTCAGTGTTTTTATCCCCTTTCACGTAAAGTATGTTGTTCAAGAATATTCTATATTTTTAGAGAAGACATAAGTCTTTGATTCATTGTGAGCCTGAAACTTTATAACAAATGTGACACTTTTTTGTAGTATGTTATTGTTTAATTTTTCTTTTCCAAGAAACTTTCTTGTTTACCTTCAACTATTTTTCCTATCTATAAATATTCTTTTTTATTCTAATTAACGTTTTCATTTCTGGAATGTCCCTCGCTGGGTTTTTGAAATAAGTTTTGATAATTGCACTCATTATCAGGGTTAAAATCTAATTTTCCTTTGATGTAAGTTGATAAAATTTATGGATAAATTAGTCTTTTTGGTGATGCATAAGAAGAATTTAAATGCAGCTTCATTCATGACATACCTAGATAGAGGTCCAAGTGAAGAATCCTTGAAACCATTCATTATTTATGGATTTGGAATTTTCTGCTTTAAAGAAATTAAATTTAAAGATTCTTAGCTACTGCTTCTCCTTGCCCACTAATGAATTATTTTCTTGCCAAAGAAAGTATTTGTTCACTTGAAATTATTGAGAACTGCAAATTTTTTATACTTCGTGTTATATCACCGATTCTTTTCTGTGCATTCCTGTTAAATATTTACATAACTATACTTCCTTTTCTGACATTCTTAACTTTCTCCTGAGCCAAAAAACTAAATAAAATAGGATATAAAAATAGCAAAGCAAATTATCACAATTTTCATCAAAAACAAAGTTAAAAGCATGATGATATGCATGTACATATTGAGAAAATCTGTTTTGTGATAGTAGATAATTTCCATCATGGCAGGACAACTCACTCTTTTCATCCTCTTCCTCAGGTCCCAAAGATTTTTGATCTGAAGGGCCTTCCTCCTCATCCGGCCGCTTCTCAGGTCCTTGACCTGACAACGGGTCTCCAACACCATAAACAGGGTGCTTGAAAACAAAATATAAATTATCACAAAAAATATAATTGACATTAAAAAGTGTATACTTCATCCAATTTAAATATCTATCATTAAATATTTGAAAATACCTATAGCTACTCATATCACAAAACACAACATGCAAGTACTGAAACTTTGAAATAAAGTTTATAATATTACAGTAGGAATTCACCTGCAAATTTCAGGCAAAATTCTATACAAATATTGTGTTCAAAATGCAACATTTGCTTTCAGTGGATTGGCTTATTTTACCTGTCATGCTGCTTTAAGCAACACTAAATACTTGTTTGGATTCAATATCAAATGATACCAGATACAGCATACAGAGTGTAAACCTACCACATCTGTAATTAAATATATGACAAACTCAAAAAAAGGGTACCTTGTCATGCAGGATTCTTTTCATTTGAACTTGAATAAGTTTCACTTTATTACATCTAAAGGGGATAAAAATCCAACCAACGTTCAGAAAGCACAAGGGGAAAACAGCATGATTCCTGCATTCTTTGAGAATATAAAATAACTGCAAATAGTCATTCTACAAAAATATGACAAATAGCTTTGCCATTTTCAACTAATAGCAGTAAATTGTTTATATATTTCAGTCACACCGACATTCACATGCAAATTATGATTTTTTCTGTCAGAAGGTCATGTAAATATCAACCTTTTTAATAATGAATCTGGCCACAACAACAATTAATTTTATTATCTTCAGTTTCAAAAAAATGTATCAAACTGCATATACCTTTATTAAATGTAGATAGACCTATTATTTCACAAACTAAGGAATCTATACATGTTCTCTTGAAACGTTTCAAGCAATTATTTGGCACTGAACATACAGTAATTCCCCTTGAACCTACATAAGCCATTAAACATGGAGAAATTCTCCTTGAACATAGTCATTTTGTCATGTCATTGCCATTATTTCCTAATGAAGAGGGTCCCAGCATTGTTAGTATCTGGGGTTTCCAGATGGTCACCCATCCAGGGACCCTCAGTGTCTTCAGCTGCTTAACCTCTGACTTCACAGAATGCGGTTAAATAGTTAGGCTACCATAGCCATATAATAGAGGCAAACGTTAAAACAGTTACTCAAATTAATAGTAGTTAAGTGAAGTATCCACCACCATAAAATCTATGAAACAAATTCTAAGATCTACTTCTTACTCAACAAAGTTGAGTTAAACCAAACATGTCAATGAGCTGTGTAAATCCAGTGCAATTTAGTGCAACACACACAGTTTTTTGCAAAAACCTTCAATGACAAGTCAGTGGTTACTTGTGTCAATTAAGCTCTTGTGCTCCAGCTGTGATTGATTGGCAGATGAAATGTGACCCGACCACTGCAATGGGCAGAATGGGCCTAAGGCATCAAACTATTTGGAAGGACAGAAATGCAGGACTTCAAGTGTGTTCCAATATTTAAACCTGATAAAAGATTTTGAAAAGAATAACATTGCAAAAGAGATCATGTAAGACAAGCAAATTTTCTTTAATATGTAGAAGAAATCAAAATGTAAGTTTGCCTTATAACACTAAAATATTAATTCAATTTTATGATAGGATTAATTAAGAAATTATGTACAAGTGAAACAAAACAATACAAAAAAAAGAAGAAAAAGAAAGAAAGAAAAAAGTGCTTTTAGTACAATATTTGAAATAATGCAATGATCCCACCATCGACTAGGAAATAAAAGAAACAAGAGAAACAATGTGAGAAGAGACTTGTGAGAGGGAGCTCTGCACATGACTCACACGTTCACTGCGAGTTGAAGTGCTGGAGTGTGAGAGGGGTGCGTCGCACGGCTCAGAGCGCGCATGAAAGAAAGCAGCTCGCTCCTGTGGAGAGCACACAGACTCTGGCAGGGGCCCCAGGCCTGTGCTCCCGTCTGAAGCCTGAGGGGACTGCCCCGCAAGGGCTAGGTCAGTGGCCTTCTTAAGATCTGTCTTCAGTGCTGATGTTAAGAACTGCACCATGGAAACCAAGCACACAGCAACTACAGTCCAGGTATGATAGGAAAGCCTTTTGTATCATGAGGTGTTCCCATTTGGCTGCAGACTAGTACTTAGTAACAATGAGCAGTACCCAAACTTTATGCCCTGCTAAAAGTAATACAAGCTGCCTGCATGCTATTAAGCTTTCTGTGCTACAAGCCCTCACAAAGAAGCAAATGTGTCAACTTCTTAGAGGCTGTTAGTAAACAAAAGACTGAGTTAATAAAGCCCTCCCGCATTTAGAAAATTACACCCATTAGTTCATGCAAAATTCATTTTCATAAAACAGATACTTAATGAAAATAAATTTCATGAAATACTAATAAAATACCTGACTCATTGACATCTTCCGTTTACCACTTGGATATTGCGGATCATTTTCATCACCTGATTCATCCTCTTCTTTCTCTTCCAAATCACAAACCTCATCTTCCAATTCTTCAAACATGTAGTAATCTCCAGAACGAATGGCTGAAAGAAAATAAATTGATGAATATCACATAATCCTTAATTGCTAATAAATTCCCTTTGTGGCTCATTAAAATTGACAAAATGAAAATGGTCTTAATCAATTAAAATTTGTATTAAGTGAACAGCAAAAGTAATTAAATAATTGAATTTACAATAAATTAATTTCACCATTTCAAATTGTTTAAATAACATTTTTATTTTTTGTATTAATGTGAACTCAGATAAATTTTTATTTGGATTTTTACATGTTATTAACATATTTACAAATTCATAAAGCAGTAATCAAAAATAATAAAATGAAGATTGGGTGACAAAATCTTTCTTCAACTGGCATATTTCATGGAATTAAGTCTTATACTATATGAATTTTGGGTCATATATTTCGTCTTCCAGCATTACATGCAGTAAACTGAACTTTCCAAAGTTAATGAAATTGGATATTGTTATTTATTAATGTAGTAACACTAAAGTCAACTTCCTTTTCATTGAAAATCCATTGCAAATCCATTGCATCTTCTATAATTGTCTTTGCAGATTCATTGCCACAAGGAAGAAAAAAATAAATTTTGAAATTTATTAAGTCATATCAGGAGGAATTTAAATTTTACAAGTCATAAACATATCTTTACTTCTAATGTACTCAGTTGCTTATCATGAAACACATTTCTTAAAGAAATTCACATTTCCCAATGGGAATGATGTGTTAAAAATGTTAAAATGATATGTTAAGTGCAAATTTGGAGTTATTAATTTGTAAAATAGTTTTAAAAGTTACATTTAATCACTGTTAATTCACAATGCAATAATTTTGAATTACAAATTTTTATATTAAGTACATATTTAATAACATTTTGTTAAATTGTTTACATGTTTCATAATAAAAATTTAAAATATCTTTTTAAACCAATTTAATAACATTTCTATTAACTATAGTTTAAAACATTTTATAAAAATTTTAATTTTTTGATTAATTTGACATTAAAAATGAAACTATTTTGCCACACAATCCTAGTTGCATTTGGATATGAAACAGTAATTACAAAAACATCAATAAAAAAGCATTTCAATGCTGTAATTAAAAGTGACATTATTTACACACAAAATGTTTGGTTTTACTGCTAGCAAATTAAAACTAACACATATTAGTGAACAAATCACTTATATTAAAAAGTTATGCTCTCCATGCTGAAAATGGTTAGTATAGGTAAGGTAGCTGTAAGTAGCAATATTACAGCCAGGTTACAAGCCATTATTAACAGAAGACATTTAATAATGTTCTAACTAGTTTTGTTCTATACCTAACATGAAATGTCCAGAACATATTGTATGAATTACATATAATGAATGAACTGAAAAGAGAAAGAGAAAAGGTATGTCAAGTTGGCATGCATAAACCACAAAATTAGTAAATTCTAATATTTACCAAACTTTTTCATTAAAAGCATTATATACAAAAATCTTTCTGAAATCAGGAAAACCCATTATTTTCCTTTTTATTTGCCACCGTGCACATATGAAGATTTCATTGGAAAATAACATATTTTTCTACTTTTCATTAACAATGAGCATGTTCTCATTATATTTAAATTGCATTTAAATATAATTAATTTAATTAAAATTTAAAAAATTGTACAAAATTGAACACTAATTTAGCAATATTAAAATTCTTTTAAAATTCTGAAAATTTAACTGTACCTTGTTGTATGTAAAATGTTAATTAAATAAGTTGTAATTCACATACATGGAAGGCTATAATATTACTAACTGGATGAGGACCTTTACTTTCACATTAGTAAATAACCTGCGATACACTGGGTGCTTGCTGGCAATTTCTGTTTGAATTACAAGGAAATGAAAAATGAAAGTGTTACACATAATCTAAAAGCAAATTTCAGATTTTCTGAACCCTTAGATATTTAATACCAAGAGAAAGTATGAACCCTCAGCAAATTCTTGCAGCCAAGTATTTAGAAGCTCTGGTTAAAGGCCCAACACCATTAGTGGACAAAAACCGAAAGTTAAAATCAACTTTACCATCTCGATTATACTTCGGAGGTTTGTAGGGCTTCATTGCACTTTTTCCAGCTAAAAGTAAACATGATACACTTTTACTACACAAAAATATAGCATGAAATGTAAAAATTAAATCAGCAAGAAATAAAAATACACTTCTGTAAAAAAAAAAAAACAATAAAAATTCATGCTGGAACAAAATGGAATGTTTCCAACTTCTCTACCTGTAGGTCAGATCAGAAGTCAATATGCATATTAAATATAAACAATTACGTAAGGCAATGTGTATATACATTGCTATAGAAATTGCAATAATGATTACTGGATGTGTAGATAAAACAATGGCCAAGAGCACTATTGATGCAGTACAATACCATTATAGAGTTTATTACATTAGAAGTGCAAATGAATGCAAAGATATTAAAAACTAAATGTAGGGAAATGAAATTAAGAGGAATTTTTTCCTGTTACAACCTTGAAAAACAGTTATTCTAAATAATCAATTTGAAAGAAAGAATACAAATGGATATATTTTGTTAAATTATTCACAGCAATCGTAACCCAACCCACAAGTTTTGTTTACCCCTTTTTTTTCAGCCTGAATTAATAGCAATGCTTATGATCCGAGAATATGTTGGGATGATGAGCTCGGAGGAGGGCAGGCACACTTTCTAACAGAGCCTAATGCAGATTACAAGTCTTTTAGATCCTGGGTTCGTTGACAAAAACTGCTTCTGCTACGTGTGCCTCCTTCTATGTGTCCTGTTCTGTTCTCAGTATGCTTTTTTATTAAACATCTGTACTTCAACAATGATTAGATTCATCAGAAAGATTGAAATGGAAAGAAATATTGAAGGAGATTGATGTAAAAGAACCTAGAGCGCAAGAATATGTGGGAAAGATTAAACTTCTCCCCTACACATCAACAAATTTTTATTTCTGTTTTTTGATGATGTATCAATCAAAATCAAATGGTATTATTACAAGTATATTATCCCACTGACCAGCAGATAAGCATTACAGCAACCCAAAGGACTGAATTTACACGACGTAGGTTACCCTTTGAGAAGTGGTCAAATGAACAATAGCGACGTGCCATATGCAAACCTCCAAGTCCTGATGTTCCCTCCCTTCCCGAGGAACCCTTTGATTGTTCGTGATCCTTTGATTGGCGTGTCAACTACAGAGTCATTAGTCCCGTCAGTGTAATGCGTGTTTTCTTCGGGAGGCGGCGGTGATCTTTCCCCGCTGGATGGCGAGATCTGCGCCGACCTATACCGTCGATTAGCGAGGTTTTCCCCTCAACCAGGTGTCTCCCACCAGCGGGACTTGCCCCAGCTGGGACAAGCTCTAAGCTCCCAACTGGTCTCCCGGCATGTGTGGTAGTGTAGTGCATGTTAGTGTAAGTGTGTGTGTGTGTGTGTGTGTGTGTGTGTGTGTGTGTGTGTGAGTGTGTGTGTGAGTGTGTGTGTGTGTGTGTGTGTGAGTGTGTGTGGGTGTGTGTGAGAGAGAGAGAGAGAGAGAGAGAGAGAGTGTGTGTGTGTGTGTGTGTGTGTGTGTGTGTGTGTGTGTGTGTAAAGGGTGAGGGCAGGACAAGGAAGAGGAAGGAAAGATCACGTGCGGTCCATGATCCATTTGTTAGGCTGCTCCATCAGCTAGCATTCTCCTCCAGAAAACGACTGAATTCGACTTCGCTGACAAGCTAGCGTCACAACCCTGCCATCGTGGGGAGTGGAGCCCAGGACCTCCCGGTCAGAGGAACTGCAGTGACATCAGTAGATGCACGGAGCCATCTCTCCCGGTGAGAATCGTTCAAGGAACCCGTTTTCCGGGAAGACCGTCTATCTCTTTCCACGAACCGCCCCGCCAACCCGGCGCTCGCCGCTCGAGCCCCGTCCCTATAATGGCATGTGCCTGCATCCTGTACAGCGAGGCGAGGCGGAGGGGGAGGGGCGTCGTTACATGTGTGGTGGGAGCGCGGCGAGGAGAGGGAGAGCGAGGCGCGCGGGGTGGCGAGGCCGGGCAGCCAGGGCGGCCCCACGCCGCTGGAGCGCCGCCGCGCCCCGCCGCCGCCCCCGCCGCCCCCGGGCCCGCCGCCGGCGCCGCCCCCGGACCCGCCGGCGCCGCCCGCCGCGCCGCCCGCGGCCCCCAGGGTGCTGCGGCGCCGCCCGACCACGGCGCCGTAGGGCGGCGGCGAGAACACCGGGAAGCTGTCGTCGAACGAGGGCGCGCGCGCGCGGCCGGGCGCCGGCAGTGCCTCCGACGTGGGCGGCGAGCTGAAGGAGATGCGGTGCGGCTCCAGGTAGCCGTCCAGCGACACCGTCAGCACGGCGGACGACGGCGTGGGCGCCTGCGTGGCCAGCAGCGAGCCGTGGCGCGCCGCCGCCGACGGCGTGGGCGTCAGCGACGGCGGGGGCGTGGGCGAGGGCGAGGGCGAGCGCGGGGGCGAGGGCGAGCGGTCGTCCACGGGCGTGTGGAAGCCCGCCGGCGTCAGCGGAGAGCTCTCGCCCGAAGAGCGCGCCAGCGGCGCCGTCGCAGACCCCGCTGCAACGCACAACGCGCACGCCGCTCTCCGCACGCTGTGCCTCCTGCCCCTGGACGCCATTTGCAGCGCAGGCAGCCACATTGCGTTCAATGAAAATATATCAGAAACCCTCTCGCCATTATTCGAGGAGGGAGGAAAAAGAAAGAAAAAAAGATAAAAACAAAAGAAAAAAGAAGGAAAACAACAACAGAAATTTAGTTCAGAAGACGTTAGAACGACGAAGAAATTTAGTTCAGAAGACGTTCAGACACGGTTAGTTCAACTAATCCTTTTCTTCAAAGTCACACTATTTATTCCATTACTCATTATACGTTACACTTTCGCTTACCATAACAATTTTAGTTCCAATATTTTGATACTTTTTATCAAAGATATAATATTCCTCATATTTATGTGTAAATTAGGTGCCATAACAGCACATACGCGTTATTCGTAACTTCTGTAATTTTCAAAAATTCAGAAAGTTCACCGAGAACGGGATCTGCGCCAATTTTAAGTGGCTTTTGTTCTACCTGAGGAAAAAAAATTGGAGTCTTTTTGATAAAATATTTGTTTAAAAAATGCAAACGCAAAATTACACGAAAAAAATCATATTTTTGAAAATTTGTTCCTGACCTTGTTTAAAGATCTGTCTTTGAATAAGAGCTTACATTAAGGGGGAAAATATGTCCACAATATTAGCAACTGCAGGAAGAAACCAAAAAGTTTTGAACTTTTGCAATTTTTGAAAATAATGTGAGTTTAACAAAAATCAGTTCTCCTCATATTTACATGCATCTTTTGCTCTATCAATAGACAAAAATCTCCAATACTTAGGACGCATTTTTGAAAAAATTTAGAAAATTGAGCTGAGGCTTCCTGTAAAGAACTCCCAAAAATCCAAATATATGTTTCAAACTCCAAATATATGTTTCACATGGTCTCGGGCTCCTGTTATTCGATAGTGGATTATCAATTTTAGAACAAATTGAATGGTTTAAGTCGACCACAAATAGACAAGCAGTCGTTTTGCTGTAAACCAATATTTTTGGCATGCACGACCCGCAAAATATGGATCCCAACTACACAATGTGATAAAGGAAGTAATTTACCACACAAAGCAAGAAGATTTACCCATTTTTTCGATATCAGTGCTCCACAATATGAGTGCTTCTGACTGCATGCACTGTAAAGATATATTAAAACTTGTTGAATGTTCGAGGGATTCAACCTTGTGGCCTATTAGGACCAGCTGCTATTGGTTGTCTTCATACAAGATCTGGAAAATGACTTACATCTTTTCTTCCTGCCTTTCAAAACCACAAGAGAAATACCACAAGAAAAAAACTAAGCTGAAAAATTTCAAAATTTTGTATAAACATGTATAACATATACTATCCATAAAAATAACAAAATTAGCTGCAGAAAAAATGAAGGCATTTAAACACACAAAAAGCACTTCTTTGCTTAATAAACAATACACACTTTCAATCACATATGCTTAAAAAGGCTATATTATGAAAAATAGCAAATAAACTATTAAAAATATTAGAAATTCTTTGATTAATTTCGTAAGTCCCATTAATTAACACTAATACATCCTTCAAATTTCTGAAAATGATTGTTCTAAAAACCTCTTACATAACTAAACATTTATTTCCATTCATTGAGATGAAATGAAAGAGCAACTTATTATGTCAAATAAAGAAAAAGCAATTTCAAATAATAAATTCTTACCTTCAAAGTGATTAGATGGTTCACGATAAGTATCTTGCATTTTCTGTTGTGATGCTTTGATCTTCTCCATTTTCTGCTTTATTTTCTCAAGCATTGTATGTTCCTGATCTTCTTGAGCTTTAATTTGGTCCAGGTGTAGTTGTTCTATCAATTCTGCACCTCTGTAATAGAAGCATTCATTTTTTAACTTAAAATTTTTCAGTACAACTATTTTATTGGTGCGCCCTCAATCGCCAGGGAACGGTGTGCTGAACTCCCTTGAGAACGCTGCTCACGGTGTTGCCCTGCAAAAGACATGCTTTCCAGTCTTGGTGAATGGTCGGTTTGTGATGGCTCACTTGAAGTTTACTTTCAAACAAGAAAGTGTTTGTGTATGACACATGTGCAAAATGTTTCAAAACCATAATGATCATCATATCCAGGAACCTTTCTTCCAAATGTTGGCAAATGAAGAGAGTAATTACAGTCACTTTCAACAGTAATCCACAACCATATGGACCATAATTATTCTCTTCATGAATGACATGGGTGGGATTTGCTTAAAATTGATACAAGTCTTTTCTGTGATCTAAAACTCTAGGAGGAATATGAAGTGTTTCCTCAGAATATTATGCCTTATCTGAGGCAAGAACATTCATGAAATATACACAACAAACAATATGAAGATGGAGGGAATTTGAAAGTATTCTATACACAGAGCATAAGGAACTTAATTTTGTGTTCAGTTCATTTAAATGTATGTTCCATTGACGCAATAGTCAGACCCCAAAATTTAACCTTAACATCAATCAATTACATATTGTTCATTTCAATGGGGTATGCAATTTTTTATTTGAAATAGAAAAATGCATTCAAACCATTTTCCGTTCATTTACTATTGATTTGTTATTATGAAACCAATTTCAAACACCTGATATTGTACAACAGATAGTTTCTTTATTGCAAAGATTATTCGTATCATCAGTGAAGAGAACAGTTCTTCCACTCTGAAACGATATTGTTAGTAAGAGAGAATAGGACCTAAAATTGAAATCTGCAGGACCCCATGTGCAATTGGCAATGAATCGGAAAGATGAGTAAATAAAATCCTTTCTATTCAGTGACGTGTTCCACTCTCTGCGAACATTGTTTAAGTTCCAATAACCAATCTACTTGCAAAATTTCTATTTTGCAATACTTGCAAAATAGCTTTTATAAGGAATTTCTGGTAAACTATTATCATCGACATCAAATACTTTTGAGATCTAAAAATATTCTAAGAGAGGCTTTATTTTGATCCATTAATGATCCATTAATGATTAATGTATGCTGCTAGGTGCACAAGTCTTTAACTTTTCTATCATTATCATTAAAAAACAGTTGTTTGTTTGTTTGAAACTTTCTCTACAAATTATCTAGTTGATGTGGGCATATATTTTACTAAATTCCATATTGCTTTTAATTTGTTGAGTCCAAAAATCCTTAGCATGTTTGATGATTTAAACTTGCCTTATGACCTTTCTTAACAACAATTTGTGTTTTTTGAAGATGTCTTGATCAAATTGTTTCAGATTACTTATTGGCAAAAGCAAACCCTTTCTACTTTTTGAATAAATTTGCAAAAGCTTTATTTCGAAATTAACATTAATGGTATTTAAAATAGTGTAAGATACCTTATTTTATAACTTATTATCATCAATATTATAACATTTTCAGCAATGGAAATATTAAATTGGAAATTACCTTGAAGCAAGTATTGTTTTTGCCTTTGTTTCATTGACAATATGAATGAAGTAATGGCTTCTAAATACTCTGCGCATTGCTATCAAAAATACAAAGCACATTGTGTCCCAAAATAAACCTATCACTTCATCTGAGACAGCACATTCATCTGCAAGAAAAAGAATCAAATATTGGCAGCTTAGAAACAGAATTTTTCCATTAAATATTAATTTAGAAATTTTACCGGTCAATACATTTTATTTTAAATCAGAGTAAGTAAAATTAATATTTTAAGTAAATAGTTTTATTTCTAAAATTATGGAATGAAAAAAGTTTCATAAAGACATAGGAAAGCAATAATATTTCAAAAACACACTTGCCTTCATCTGCAGCTTTTGGGTCTGCTTCCCCGGCTTTTTTAATACACGATATTGCAAATAACTGCACAACTGTACATGCTTTCTGTTTGGTTTCTTTAAGAAAAATGCAGCCAACAATTTGCAGTAGAGTTTTACAGGAAATTACTGCTACATTATAACCCAACAGATAGTTCCACCAATGTAGAATTACTTTTACAGAGCGAAGGTAGAAATCCTCTCCTTGCCACAAGAACACAAATGCACCTATGAGGTATCCCAAAGAGAAAAGGCTCACACGGTTAGTTCCAGCCAAAAACATCACAGCTAAAGCAGCCCACATCAGGGTGCAGAGTACACGCTGTTTTACTATATCAAGCCACGATCTGAAAAACAAGTTTCAGTATTATTGAAACTCCTGCTTCTCCCTAGGCATGTTCTTCAATGTTTTTAATGGACTTGATTCAATAAAGTCAATGGTACATTTTAACTTATACCTTGCAATTGATATGAAATCAGGAATAGGATTGGCATAATGTGGATCATCAATGAGGTGAGTGATGTCTTGATTACTTCCCCCATTGTAATCAGCACCGTGCTTCTTTTCAAGGTAAAATACTACCCCTTGTTGGGAGACCAATATTAACAATATAAAATCCGCTGAAACAGGAAAAATAATATTAATTACTTTTGTACTTTTTGTATTAAGAAATAAGTTGAAAACTACCAATCATATATTTTGTACCCATTCATTAAATCAAGATAATGGCATCAGATTTACTAATCATGCCATTTAATATTTTTCCTGAAAATTCTGAAATTTTATTCATGTTTCAGATTTTCTTAATTGCTTCAAGTAATGTGCTTCCAGGGCTGATATTCCAAACCTCAAATCTCTGACAGTATCATTTCTCAATCAATATTACTGCCAAAACTATGGAAACATATTTTTTCACCAAATGAGATTGGCTCTGTAGAATACTAGTTCCCAAAAAGTTCATAGAAATCTGAATTATAAACCATACAACATATCTCACAAGCACACAAATTACCAATTAATGTAATCAAATAAAGCAAAGGTAGTAAGTAATGCTTTTCCCAATTATAAAAATGTTGTAAGAACTATTTAGTATTACTCAAAATTACTTTTTACATTTATGATTTACATAAATAAATTGTTTTATTTGAAATGTCTTGTTTCACTTATTATTTATTATTCATTAAACTTTTGTGGTACATGATCATGATAAGTTACATGACAGAGAAGTTGCTGAAGGATACTGTTTAAGGAGAACATTTTAAACAGAGAAAGTACTGATTATCTATTCTATAAAATAATTGTAATTATTTTAAATTACAAAATACAACTTCAATAGCAAAAATGACAAGACAAAATCAAACTCCCATATTAACAATTCATTATAATGAACAGTAGAACACAATTTTATTTCTGCAATGACTTTTTTTATTTGGAAATTTCCTTTATTATCTGTAATAGTTTCTCAAACTGAAGACAACAAAGCAATTTTTAAGGGAGTCTGAAAGAGCCACCCGAAGAAATTCTGAGCAAATAGCCCAGCCCTTTGTAATTATTGTCTCTGATTGGTCAATGCCCTCAAGGAATCTAATTTAGTTCTGATATTTCGTAGTCATTTTGGCACACTGTGATTCTGAAATCCATTAGTGTGTGTATCGAAATCAAGTCAACAATCTGTTTTGATTCAGTAACACAATTCAAAATCAATCATTTTGTAATATCTGAGATCTCCAATAGTTTTTGGTCAAAAATGTTTGACTAAAAATAGCCTAGATGTTAACTGTAATTTATTTAAAATGGTCATGAAGCAAACTAAAAAAATTTGTAGAGAGAACACTGTGCAAGAATTATTGTAACATTGTAATTATTTGTTCCAAGTTGCCAAACGAAATTGACTTAGGGAAGACTATTAAATGTTGAAGTCGTAGGCTTCCGCGGCCGGAGTCATGTGGATGATCTTGGCTGTCCGGGTGACGCCGCGTCGAAGGCTGTGTTGCCGACGTTTTGACCATCTTGTCATGGTCTTCCTCAGGGCTGGAATGCGACATGCCAGCCCTGAGGAAGACCGACTCGCATTCCAGCCCTGAGGAAGACCACGACAAGATGGTCGAAACGTCGGCAACACAGCCTTCGACGCGGCGTCACCCGGACAGCCAAGATCATCCACAAGACTATTAAATGTTGTTGTACTTTGCAGATTCAATTTCCATGACTACCTAACCCCAAATATACACAAAATTTAAAATCAAATTGCACATCCTGAAAACTACTGATTAGTCCACCAGATTTCAAATGCACCATATATCTTAGTAACCCAATTTAATGATGCTTTGGGGATGTCCTATCCAAAAAATCTAATTTGGCAGTGAACCCTTAACCTAAGTAATAATGCTCAAAACTCTCCACATTTCTTTCTTACTCTAGTTGCTCAAAGTACAAAATACCATCTAAGGGAGGCAGGAAATTATGATGTACTAGATACTATAACAAATTTAAATAATTGAAATGGATTGCACAGTCATTCTCTTGTGCATTAGTTGATTACTATAAGAGGGCAAACCATAGTATTTTTGAGAGCGTAGGCTTCCGCGGCCGGAGTCAATATTAAGTTGGCTGTCCGGGTGACGCCGCGTCCATGGCAAAGGTGCCAACGTTTCGGTCGCCATTCTGCGACCTTCCTCTTATTACGCCCTGAGGAAGGCATTACGCCCTGAGGAAGGTCGCAGAATGGCGACCGAAACGTCGGCACCTTTGCCATGGACGCGGCGTCACCAGGACAGCCAACTTAACATAGTATTTTTGTTACAATGAAAGGAAAAATTTAGGCAAAATGTATTAAACAAAAATTCTCTTTCAGAATCTTATTAAGATTATATTATAATATTATATTATTATAATAAAGAAGTAAAAATCATAATAACTTGAAGACATTAGGTCATGAAAATATTACTTACCAACAATTTTATAGACAGGCAGGGGATATAAGGGATCTGGCAAAAAAGCCCAATCTTGAACATGTCTTAACGTTTCTGAAGTATACCAAGGATATTCTAGAAAATGAAATATAAATCAATTTATAATCAAATCACTAAACATCAAAGTCCTACTTATAAGCTATTTGTTATGTATGACATTTACCAATACACATGGCAGTAGGTAATCCAACTGCAAAAGCATATTGAACACAAATGGTTAAGGCAATGAATATGTGGTAAAATCCCCAAATTCGGGACAATGTTTCTCTTTCCAAACTGAATAAGCCACATAACCATATACAATGTAAAAGAGCATACATGTCCATGCGAGATGCAATTAATATAACAGCTAAAATGAAGCAAATCTGAAAATGAAGGACAAAAATAAGTAAATGCAAAAGAAAGAAACTAATTATTGAATTGAATTGACAAACAATTCATACTTTACTTACTTCAATTCCAAATTTGTAAAACCCATAGTTTACCAAGAACTGAATACCGGACTTCAGATTTCGATCAGCATTGTTTCTACTAATATCAGGGAATAGAACTTCAGGACGTTTTAAAGGTAGATTCATTTTTTGGCGTCTATATTGTTGACGAATAATAATGACTGCCAATATAGTTGCCAAGAAAATTAAACCTAAACAAACAAATCAAATAAATCAAATTAGATGTGAAATTATTTTAGAAGATGAATTTCTCAAGTGAACACTTACCAATATAGCCTTTTACTAATTCAGGTAAGCTCAGTTCATCATTAGTTTTATCCAAGCCCACCCATTGTAGATTGTTAAATGTGTAATTTGTTATATTTGTACCCAGCACAGAGAACTGTTTAACATAAGAGAAACATAGTTGTTTTAGTACATGCACTGTAGAGACTTATTATATTTATCAGCACCATCCACGTACTGCAGGAGGGATTATTCTGTTTATTTAAGTTTATAAATCTCAACTTTTGTGTAACATAGTATTATTTCAAAAGACATAATCGCAAATCATCAGTTACAATAGAGTTGAAAGAAGGCAACTAATTCTCTTGAAACTACGTGGACATTCAATATTAAAAAAGTATGTTTCCAATAAAACCACTTACTGTACAATTCACATCATGTATATCTGGTTTGATATACTGAATTTGATATATCATTTTTGATAGCAGAAAGATACTGACGAGAGCTGAACATATTTTTGTGATGAGAGAATGTACTCTGGTACCAAACGATAAAGCAACAACAGCCATCAATAAAAGAATAAAATGTACTGCACACACCTTCAATGAAACAAATAACATATTGACAGTGAGTCACATTCACAAATAAAGTTCCATACATTAATTATGGTTCTCAAAATTTGAAAATAATTAATTCATTTTAATAATTTATTCACAACATACGTATATTCATCATCAGAGTAAGTCATCAAAGAGCTTGGTGAAATGCATTCGTTAATTTGCATGAACAACTTTCCAAAATTTAAAATTTTGAAATAATTTTGCTTCAAGCTAAAATGAGGTAATTTTTCTTTTATTCTGTTTCTACAAAAATCCATACAATGTATCACGAATATTTACAATAAATGCAATTCACTAGCTGACAAAAATAAAGCAAACTTTTAACAATAATTCTGAAAAATATTATGGCTTATTCCATTATTCTACACATAAATGCATTAAAACTATTGAAGGTTTCATTGGAAATACTTACATCACGCACACATAGTAAGACAATTGAGAGAAGCATTATTTTGTACATGTGAATTTCCAAATACAGCCAAATGTAGTCTATACATTTCTCAATTTTATCTTTGATTCTCTTCCAAGCTCTTTCCATTTCTTCATGAGACATATCTTCAAAGAAAGGAAAAGAATATTAATTAGAACAGAAAAAAACTTTTATTTATGATAAAATTCCCTATAACCCCTTTTCAACAAACTTAAAAGAAGTAATAATCATCATGAAGAGAAAAAACTTACGTCTATGCATAGTACGAAGAAAACTGTGTTTTTTCTCAAATTGACCACTTTCAGGACCAGTTTCTTCAATATCTGTAGGAAAAGTACTTTCCTCTGGTCTTTCACCATTAGAAGTTTCATTTCTATTACAAAAAGCAACAAGAAAACCATTTATTAACATTCTCCTTAGTTTGATTTCAGAAAATCAGGTTACAAGAAATTAATAAAGAAACAAAGTTCATTTACCTTGCATTAATATCTGATAAAGCAAGAAAATCTCGATGAAAATAATGTAATTGTATAACAGTTATAACCAAGAAAAATGTTGGAATAAGTAGTCGAACGAAAAGATCTCCTGTTTGAAACTTCTCCAATCCAATGTCTTCTTGGCTAAATTCATATAATAATCATATAACCATAAAATAAACAATAATAAATATAATACATAATAATCAAATAACACTTCCTGCTAAATAAAAATAATAATCATATTATTAAAAACAACGATAAAACTACTTACAGAGTTTCTGATATACCCATTCTTGCCCAATATGTATCAAAGTTATCAAATTGGTATGTGTAAACCATTACTAAGATAGCAAGAGAATAAATAATAACTGTAATCCAAAATCCGTACAAGAATTTTCGCCATGCAGCATAAGATAACTGTAAAAAGAAAGTGAACAATTAGGTGAGCGAAATACCTTAGAATTAAAATTCCAAATACAGTAAATTAATTTCTTAAAATAAATAATAAATATTATTATTGATATGCACTAAACCTTTGGAAGTTCATTTTTCATAATTAATAAAAACATTATCACATTCTTATGAAAATTTATCACACAAGTGTACATACCTGAAATACTAAAACGAAAAGTAAAAAGAGAGCGGTGTATATAATTCGGAATATTGTCATGTTTTTTCCACTCATTCCAATCACAAAAAGCATTATTGCAACAACCCAAATCCAAAATTTGGTGAGAAAATGGATGACAATTTCTCCAAGCTTTGTAACAAGAGGAGTGGGCTTCTGTGAAGATGAGTCACCAAACCCTAAATAAATCACAATAAAAAGAAGTTCTTACAGAAAAGAATGCAGTATTCATACAAAACATAAAAGACATATGTGCCACATAGAATGAATTATTTTGTTTGAGACTGGCGCTAAGTGAAAGAATCAAATTAATGTAACATATCAATTAAATTGTTCAATAGTAAATAAAGGTTAAGAAGATTCCTTCAACAAAAGTAACTCAGAATTTTAATACAATGAGTAAGGGCTATCAAGAGTGTGTTTCAATATTATACAAAATGAAACCTTCCGTAGCCTTTGAATTCACATTCAGAAGAAAGTATTTTTTCATCTTCACAAAAAATTTACCTGTGGTTGCAGTTGTAACAGTAACTTGAAGAGGAGCTGCCATATCCTCTAGTGTATGTCTTGTCTTCCTCTGGAAACGCTCGTATACAAATTGGCGAAGCGTTATCCAGAACATCACAGTGTAGAGAGACTGAAAATGCAAATAATCATACAGCTTTTTTTTTTATAGTACTCTAAAATTGTTATCTACACATACTGCAAAGAAATGTCTTTTTCTAAATTTCTAATTACAATTGTTCAATTTTCAAATAAATATAAATTTTAACAGTCCTTTAAGATCTACCATGCTACTATGAGTTCATTCCATTCAGTTTCATGTTATACCCAATGGTCACTCTCTTGCACATTGTAAATAAATATCAGGATTTCTAAAGGTAAATTAACTTACTGAACTAAGTTAACTTCCTTACCCAGAATAGAGTTAACTACCTTACCCAGAATAAATGATTTTACAATAAACTGAACTTTTAATGAATAACTTGACTGTAAAAATTGCAAAGACTTTAAAATTAACAACCCATATGAAAAGAGAAATCAATAGGAATAACAATCTCTTACTTATTATTAAGGCAATAAACTGATAAATATGAAAATACATTTCTAATTTTAGCGTGGTTCCTAAAACAAAATTTTCCCTAATTTTTGATCATGAAGTAGTATTAGGCGTGGATGAAGAACACAAAATAAAATGCTGAGTAAAATAAATAGCTCTCGTAAGTCTTGGAATATCTTTGCTCTGGGACAGTGGCAGACAATGCAGTTCTCAATATTTCTATTGATTAACTGAAAAAAGAGTAAAAAACATTTGTTCAAGATCGGCTTTCACCATTTGATTACAGGATTTCAGAGGCAAACTGCAGCATCCTACAACTGTCTCCTGCAAAGGATGCATGTTTTTTTCTGCTTTTCATTTCATCAGTTGCATATTCATGTCCATCATTACAATAAGCATCTTATTAATCATTCTTCATTATTCTCATTGTAATTTCAATTGTGAAATATCCCAATGAATATGGATGGGCTTAAGAATAATTGTGGAATATTATACCCAGACCATTTGCCTATACACCAATTTCAATTAACCATAAATTTACCTTTGCAAAAAGAGGTTTGCATGGTAGTTCCAGAGGTTTGAAAAAGCCAATTTGCTTTAGGTTAATGTTTTGTAATTCCTGAGGTAGTTCTGCATCTGTGAGGTCCATACCATAAATATACTGGATGAGCAGAAGACAAATAGCATACAGTACTAAAACAGGGGAACTGTTAAGTGAAGCCTGACGCTGGTTGGGGAACATCCACAGGACAGAAGCCCACAGCAGCAGCACAAAAGTCAGCCAACTATGGTAGGTAATGCTCCAGGCCTGGACAATGTTCAAACAGGAAACATAAGAGCAAACTCCAATAGCTATAAATATAATTAATTCAAAATTTCAAATATCAGCAAACAAAAGAGGTGATTAAATACATGCTAATAACTTGGGACAACAATAGATATTTTCAGTTTTAATTTTACTGTTAAGAATATCCTTTTAAAAAGTTTCATAAACATGAACATTTATATCCAAGAGATAGAGAAGCAAAATCCAAATGTTGCATGATGTATGATTTACAATATTACATTACTGATAAAAATTTAGTCATTTCAAAATTCATTTATTTAACATTCAACTAGAAATTAGATGAAAATAGTAACTGTTAACTCAAAGGAAACACAAGTCAGTCTACAGAAATGAAATATTTTTAATATACATATCAATTACATGATATCTTATTGACATTCTTATAGCAGAAACTTGAAAATATTTTTTTTTGACAGCCACTAGTGGTGGTTCAGTGCAAGCACAGCATGCTAAAAGTTCAATTTTTTGCACTAGTGCTGAAAATTAGATGATGCTCAAGGGTTCAGATAAATCTGTGAATGGAACAAAGAAAACAAATACTTTTATCTGATCGCATCAGCTTCTACTGACCTTAATGTATCATTAAGTGATATGTACCCTTGAATTAAAATAAAATGACAGTAAGTCTGTTTAAAAATAGTGTAGGACACAAATGGAAAAAGTGATTTTATTTTTGCTTATAGAATTAAGCTACTCGGTCTAGGATCACAGTCTTTTCTACTTGCAAAATAAAATGTCACCTTTACCACTCATATCATAAATAACTATTAGGATTACAACAAAAATTCTAGAAACTAAATGAAAGAAAACATTTGGAACAAATCTACTCAATAACTGTTTCCATAAAATTCTCAATGAAAAATAGAAAGAATGGAAGAAGTGAAAATTATGATTTCAGTTACAATAGGAGCCTCCCAAATAATAGCTTACCATCATGACAATATTGGTGGCAATATATGATGATCTGTTGAGTATTGTCATAACAGAGGTAATGCAGCTTACTAACTGATCAAAAAGATCTCCACTACTTTCCTCAGCACCTTAACAGCAAACAAACAAAAGATCATATTAACTTTAAATAAATAAATTATTAAAACATTTTAACCCTTGAAAAGTTAATTCTAATAAAGATATATCAATGCATTCAAGAACAACAAGCTTCTAAATTAATTTTTATTTACAGTGAATTCAATTCATGTTTTTCTGTTAAGTCACAACATACTTTCTTAGTTCAGTTCCTTCTATAATTACACAGATGTCCATACACCAACATATTTTCTTTACATTTAGAACATAATCATTATTTATTTTCTAGTAACATCATTTGAAGAGAAATGAAAACCTAATTTAAATAAGTTTGCAATGTGGCAACAATTACTGAATCTTATTTTAACATCCACAAATAAATATTTTTTAAATAAATGTATGATGACTAGAGAGTGAATTTCTATGATTTTGCATACTTTTGTCCATTGCTTCAGGGCATAGCTAAGTGAAATTTCTTGACATTAGAATTGGAGCTTCATAGATTAATACGTTAGTGCACATTAGTGCATATTTGGCCAATTGTTCCTGTTAGTGCATGTTCATGTAATTATAAGTGCTTTTTTTTGCATATTTTGTTAAAATAGAGACTTATCTGTAAAACATTTTATCTTTTCATAGAATCTATTTATTTGTGCACGTTCATTGATTATACATTATAGTTTGGGTTTGTTTTGTTTTTTTCCTTTCCCTCTACACATGATAAAATACTTATGCAAATGTAGGATATTTCTAGATTTTATTTTTTTCACAAAGGCAGAAGAAATGCAAAAAAAAATACAATGTACATCACTAAGGTGAATATTTACTTTAATTATTTCTCCTCTGAAGTAAGATAGATTATATTAAATGTGTGCACAGAAATATATCTTTCATTCCAAGCATGCTTCTCCTGATTTTTTATCAAGAAAGGTTTATATAGGAAATGAAATATTGTTAATTTTAATTGCATATTTAAGAAATTTTAAATGCATATTTTTAAAAGCATATTTCAAGACTTTTTAGGGTATAAAAATCCTCTCCCTAATGATGATAGATTCAAGACAAAACAGTAGGCCTACAAAAATCATACTTTCTTTTGTGTCACCCAGGCTCTCCATTTGGACAATGTCATTGACCTCTGTAATAGTGACACTTCCATGAGGATCCTGGTAAAGGCTACCAGGGCCAGCGTCCAGTCCTGAGGCAGCATGATTTGCAGTGGTGCTATAGTTGCCGGTTGGACTAACCCCTCGCATCAGCTGCAATAGAGCAAGTACCGTTTTAGAAAGATCACAAACATTTTTTTAACTCTAAAAGTGATTTTAAAGTAGAACTTGAAATGTGAACACAAGCTTTTTGTCACACATTTAAATAAAATAAAATTCCAATTTAAGAAACAAACTAACACAGGGGTTTGTTTGTTTTTCCCAAATTTCCAAGATTTCATATGAATTACTGACATCAATTCAATTAATTGAATGAATTAGAATTTGTTAACACAAACAATTATATTCAATGCTTTAAACTGCCAAGAGAAATTGAAACTCTAGGACAATTCATTCTTGAAGCCTATTTCTTCTCAAATTTTAGAATTTTGCAGGAACACAGACAAAAAGCAGGTAAAAAATATTTTAATGTATCTAGCCAAAAACAAGTTCATAGATATTTTCTTACATTCAATGATCTGCCATATCTTCATTAACTCTGAATTACTGCACAATTTGAAGTTCTGTTTACAAAGTAATGAGTTGTGTTTTTAAATTAAAATCGAAAATAATTTGGGGGGATTTACTCATAGGTTGCTTATTATCCATAAATTTATTTAAGAAGCCAGACAGAGGGGATCTACTCAAACTTGTAAAAGAATTTTTAATTTCCTTTCTTTTGCCAATTTCATAATTTTATGTAATGTTTCAGAGTAATCAATTCAGATGGAACAAATTATGTATAAGAATTCTAAAATTAAGTATTACAAATATTTTATAGTTAATTAATCTTTTTTTGTATTTTGAAATTACAGAAACTTACAAGTTTTCACAAAAAACAATGAACAGATAATACACAAATTGACAGAATAACAAAACATTCACTGAATCAGTTTATAACTAAAAGCTGTTAAAAATGAGAATTACCCTGTACATTTATGGTTGAAGATTAGTGTAAAAAGTTTCAACTACAACACATATGTGGAACAAGCCATTTTGACTAAAGCAATAACACAAATTATTAACAATTTGAAAATTAACAAAGCACAAGAGAAGATTTATAGCATGCAATTACATTGAACAAAACTATATTTTTAAGAGTTACAGATCACACTAATTAGAAACGTGCATAACAAGAAATTTTTGCGATAAGGGATTAGCCAAGATTAACAAGCCCTAAAAGTAGACACATTAGTCATAAAGCTTCAAAGGGACATGTGCTTTATACGTACAGGCGTGCTTTCTGTCTGGAGAACCCCGTCCAAATCGCACTCCTAAAAAAACCATTTAAAAACAAATATCAAGCAAGTTAGTAAAGCAAAATACAAAAGTTTTATCTTCAAATCTTCTGGTTTTAGGCTTGTAGTTTAGAAAGCAGAATTATATACTACAAATGAGTCCTAGAGCAAAAAGTAATAATTCTTGGAACATAACTTATTAACAATATTATGCCAAGGATCGGTCAAATAGCCAATTTATTTTGCAAAACGTGGCAAAGTATACGCTCATAAGTATGTATAATTTTGGTCTATTTTAGATCAATTTCTATTTCCAATCCTGTATATATTAGTTAAATATTAATTTTTTTGACATTGTGCAAGATCATTGTGAAGAATATTACCTAACCTGTTCCATAACCATTCCTTATGCAAGCCTAAGTTGAGATGGTAAAAATTACACACTACAGAAAACTCATTTGATTTTAATCGCCTCTAGACATTAACCATTTCAAGGATTAAAAAGAATATTTTATAACTTAAGAGCAAATTATTTTTATCTGGAAACATTCTCTAAAAAAACTCACTTTTTCTGAAGATCGTAACAAATTGATTTGTAGTTTTGGTTCTATAACCCTGATCCAATTGATAGCAGAGCATGAATAAGCAGAAAAGCATGTATAGCCTACATCAACAGCATATGTACTACACTACTTAACCTAATCATTCTTAACTACTTAATCATACTTGTACTTGAAAAACTGTACACGTGGTTTACTTGAACCAAAATCATAAAACTGGTAACAAAATCTGAAAAAAAAAAATCATGATATTCTCATCCAAATTCAATATACTCTTCTGTTCCAAAATATCTTTGTAGTAGCAGGCAAGCAAACTAGCAGGGCAAGCTTACACATTAAAATTCAACTTGTGTAGCATGACTTTAACATCCTTATGTACTGTAGTTAAAACAGCTGAATACAAATGAATGTTATTTAGATAGAGTAGAAAATAATAATTGTTATATACAAAACAATGCATGCTCCTGCAAAAATAATTATGTATTTGACTCTAGAAAAATAAATTCAATTGTTTCATATAAACTACAAGGAGGTCTTATTAAAACTACCCTCTGCTACATTTAACACAATTCTACATGTTTAATATAAGAAACACAATCATGCATTAGAAAGAGGAAGCTTGAAGTAATAAAATACATCAAAATATAAGGTAGGCTTTTTAATATTTTTACAATAGTCATCAAATTAGAAAATGCAAAAATGTACAGTCCCATACACCTTGCAAACATTAAATAATGCAAGCAACTAACATTGTAGCATACTATTAACAATGAAATAAATACACAGCTATTAAATTTGAAACTGGCATGGGAGTACATACTCGCACTTTCCGAGTAGCTGATTTCCATCTACTCGCTCTGCGAGAGATGCGCAATGAAATTTCACGTGATAAAGGGGGCTTTAGACTTCCTCCTTCACTTATTTGCTCTTTGGGTTCAGCCTGAAAGGTTAGTAAATGTTATTACATATCCATATTAAAATTCATGATCACGAGATTCATGCAGAAGAGCATCTGTTGTAATATTGAGAATAACTGACCCATTGGTTCTATTTTGTGTTATCTTTCAGTTTCAAATCGGAAACTGATGGGAGAAATATGTGAAAGAAAAACAAAATCTAAAATTGTGTTTCATGAATGGTAATGCGAACCATAATTGGTATACAATTCTACCTCTACGCAGATGGTGCTGTATATAATTATGAAGGCAAAATCAAATCTTTCTTAATAAAATAAGGAAATACTTTCAAATAGAAGCCATTCTCTCTATTTCTTACAATCCATCAAACTATTGCCATTATATGGAGCCTATGTGCTTAACAAGAAAAATTCTTGACCATAAATTTTAGTATAATAATTTATTTATTCCATTAGTTTTTATCTTTAAACACATCTTATCTTTGCACAGGCTGGGTGTCATGTGCGTGAATTGCTTGAATTTTTTCACAGATAGGAGTACACTTTTGCTTTTAATTCCCATGCCATTTTCCTCTCTATGTATGTGTAGGAGGCTCATGTGGTTTTGAACTCCTAAAATATGACGCTTCGTATTTTCCATTTAAGAAAACATGTGCAACTGCACTGCCCCGCATACATCATATTTGACTTGTACACAATTGAAATTGTATATGTGACTTAATAAATATTATTCATATTAATTTTGTGTAGGCCCAGTTTGGAAAAGGAGAATAAAAGAAAGTCAGTGACTGATTATGCTATCATTCAACAATTTTCAACAAGTAATTTAAATGATTTTAGGGGAACAGATTCAAAATCTAGGAACAATCATTAGTGAAAAGTAAAATTTTATTATCCCCCTGCAGGTCAAAGAAAAACAAATGCCATATACAAGAATAGAATGCAACCTACAAAGAAACAGAATATAACACAAAGCTCCTTCCAAAACCAAATACTTAGTATTGGTATCAGGATTGTTGGAAAAACATGTGGAATGAAAACATACATGGATCAAATTTAGAAATATTTGAACACACCAAACGGAGCCTGCACCCAGTTGCAAAAGAACTGGTTGATGAAAAAGATTTACTAAGACAAAAAAATTTTTAGATACCTCAAAACATCAGAAAATAGAAACAACAATCACGGGAAAGTAAATCCCAGTAAATAGAAAAGTATATTGGTGAGATATGGAAATTTATAAGACAGACACCCTAGACGAAAAAAAGTTCACATCCAAAATATACCTGGAAATGAATAGGACAAATACATTAAAAAATCAGTAAAAGATGAAAAACTTGATTCTCAAATCTGTGGGTCTACGAGAAAACATCTCTCAATATTGAGAAATCTCTCTTCCAGAAGAGAGAGAATGAATGCTTCAAAGAAATGAAAGGAGGGAAGGCTCCAAGTAATTGAAAGGAGTGAAGGCTCCTTGCAATTTTCAAAAATTCAGAGTGTTTAATGAAAAATGAGACTTGTGGCATTCTTTCAAGTTCCCTTGTTCAATTCATGGAAAACAGTTGAAGTTTTGAGGAAAAAAAGAAAAGAAAAGAAAAGAAACTGTTCTTTTTTTTCTTTCTTTTTTTTATCCCCCCCTCCAAAAAGAGGCACAGGATCCTTTTAAAGATCTGATTTTTTAGAACAAATTTAGTTTGAGACAAACCTTTGTGTATTCAAATCTGTATTTTTGAAAGGTTACTGCATCTTTAGTTGGCAAAACGGCCCTGTATGTTGGGGTTAAGAGTCATGTTTTATGGGTAATGGGTTTTAAAAGTCTTAAGTCATTCAGGCATGAAATAAACAACTGATCTTGTATTACAAGATCCTCCAAAGAATATTTGTAATGCTGCAAAATAATTTCTGGAAGGAGGTCTAGAATGAATAGAGAGAAAATAAAGTAAGCAAGATAGGCGGAAATGCATTCTCACTTGATTTCAATTTAATTGGAGAGGTGAGGAAATTCTATTTGCAACATACAGTATTACAGTGCAAAGAAATTTGAAATGTGAGTATTTTGTTGACTATTGTACAGAAACAGAAGATTAGTCAACTTTCTTTTTAATAAATAATTTCAATAAAGAAGTAAACAAAAAACCTACAACCAAGTCTGGCTTGTCAATATAAGATTAGGCTTGGCCCTAAAATTTAATTTAAAAATTTTAAAGATGTTTGTTCAAGCCCAGCCTGTGCACACATAGGATGTACCTTGACTTTCATTGGTGGATTGCTGGAATTTCATGTAGCCTGTCTGGAAATGGAAAAAGATGAATTTGTTATTTCTACTAGTTTAGAATTCTCAAACTTGTATTACTGATCCTTAAAGCAAAGCATTATAAATATTATTTTGTGTATTCTGCATTTCATGACCTCTTGTTAATTATGTTGTTCAAGGGTAAATATTAGGGAGAGGATTTTTATGTCCTAAAAACTCTTCAAATATCCTTTTAAAAATATGTATTTATGACCTAAAATTTCTGAAATATGCACTTAAATATGCAATTAAAATTAACAAAATTTCATTTCCTCTGTAAACCTTCCTTGATAAAATTCAGGCGAAGCATGCTTGGAATGAAAAGAGATATTTTTGTGCAAACATAATATAATCTTCCCTACTTCGTGAGAGAAATAATCAAAGTAAATATTCAACTTAGTGAAGTATACTGTATTTGTGTATTTCTTCTGGCTGGTTTAAAAATATATGATATCAAGAAATATTCTACATTTGCACAAGAATTTTATCATCTGTAGAAAAGAAAAAAAGAGAAAAAAAGGGAAAAAAAGGAAAAAAAGAAAGAAAAAAATTATTATGATGAACTCTTTTGAATCAATGAAAGCTCATAAATAAATAGATTCTATGAAATGATGAAATGTTTTATAGATAAGTGCCTATTTTAACGAAATATGCTAAATATGCACCATCAGGAAAAATCAGCAAAATATGAACTAACATATTAATCTATATAGCATCATATTCTAACCAAATGTAAAGAAATTTCACTAAGCTATGCTCAGAAGCAATGGACAGAAATACGCAGAATCATAGAAATCCGCTCCCTAGTAATTATATTGATAAGGTAAATAGAACTACGTTAGGCTGCCAACATTTGGCAATGTATTATTTCATCATAAGAGCTTACTATACACTAAAGTGGTTTCCTTACACTGACACAGAACCAACCATGTGAGGAAACCTCTTTATTGTTTAGTAAATGTTGACAATGAAAAAATACATGCTGAAATGTTGACAAATTAGCAGATTTTCCTCACCGATATCCCAAGAACAACACACCTTTATTATATATGATGAATAGATAGAGACATAGTGAATATAAGTAGAAACCCACAGAAATTAAACATATTCAATTTGTCTGCTAAGTAGCAGTTTGTAGCCACCACCATGAAAAAGTCACAGCAAAAGCAGAGGATTAATCATTGAATTTATTAATGTATAAAAATTAAGGATATTCATTTTGAAACTAAAATAACAGAAGGCTAAACCTTTAGATTAAATTGTGTGTGAACACTCACATGTTTTTTGATGAGTATTCTTGCCTCAAGCGTAACTATGAAATATAACCACAGCAAAATAAATGGGTTCACATATGATGCCCATTCAGCTGATGCATATGTAATCGATCGAGGATCTGTAGTGCAGTTTGTTAAAGCCAGACGTGTGAGCCCCAGATACCTGAATATCACAAGAAAAGCATAATGTGTACACAAATTTTTTCTTAATATTTTATTACACAAACTTATTCTTAATATTTTATTTTGAGATCTGAACACATTCACAATTTCTGTGAATAAAGACTGAACAAATAGCTCTGAAACATTCTGCAATTCATTTTTGATTAAATTTTCCTTTCTATTGTTTGTTCCCTTATCCAAAAGCTATTGCCAGTTTAATGTTTCACATATCTTGTCACAATAAAGTTATTACTGCAATCTAGCTTTAAACACATTGTTACCTCAATTCAAATAAATCAATTCATTATCATACATTAAAATTTACTTACTGTACAGAGAAGAGGCTCCAAATGTAATCAAACAAGTGGAAATTTTGTTTACAACACATTTCCAAACCAAAAGGGGAAATTAAGAAGTGCCAACTTGCCTGCAATAGTTACAATCTCCTTCTCCAATGAGGTCCTGAACCCACTGCAGTTGAACTCCGAAAAGTGCAATGATATGCACAACTGAGATGCAAATGATGATATACAACATGCCACCAAATGCGCGTCCAAGAGCCCGTCCACTGGCCCACCATGTCATTCCCCCAATGAAGGTGAGGAAATATACACCTCCAGGAACAGAGGGACGCATGGACCCAGCCACACACAGAGAGATCAACACCACGTACTTTCCTGAGCAATAAACATACCATATAAATTACTCTTTTCCTCCAAAAATCTATTTTTTTGTTTTTTTTAAGACAAATGAATTTAAGATTCATCAAAATCCATGTGAATCTGTATATCCACTATGTCAGATGTTTGTCCACTTGAGTTTTTTTGTCAGACCAATATTGAAAATTATTTAGAGGTAAACATTCCTATAGTAAATGACAGAGATGAATGAGATATAATAAAATTGTGTAGCACTCAATATGTATCAATTGGTTGTTCGATTGTTTTAATTTATTAATTACCTTTGTGGTTTTTCAAAATAATGAGTCTCCACACATTTTTATATAGAGTGCTACCACAATTTTATTATATTTTTTATCTTTTCTCGTGCAGTTTTTAATGTCGATAACATTTTATTTAGTTCAATGCCCTTGCTAAATTTGCTGTTTGTTTTTTGTCAGCTGAAGATGAGGAAAAAACTTTTCCTCAAAACATTGCATAATTTTGTGTAAAGAAGAATAAAGAACTTCAAATTATTTTCTATACCAACGTTTACCCCCAAATAATTTTGAGTACTGATCTGTCAAAAAATCTCCAATGTCCAAATATCTTCTGATGGAGTAAATTAATCTTGTGACAGACACTAATATGTTTTACGCAGATTCTAAAAATCACTTAGAACTCCCTATAGTTGAAATGTTAAAAGATCTAAGTACTTTTAACCCATATATTTTTGTTGCCTGATATGGGAATGGTATATGGGTTAATAACCATAAACATTTATTTATAGCCATAACAAGAAGTTAATCTTTCATGAAGAAATTTCTTTCAATCTTGTTCCTGGTGGAACGACACCTCCAACCTCTTACATCTTGTTTAAAAAAAAACTTATAAAATGTTTAATCTATCAATTAAAATCATGTATATGTAATTTTATAAATGAAATTATACTTTGTTTTATTTAAAATTTATTTTTCCTACTTTGACTAAAAGAGAAATGACTTTACATTTGGAACTTTAAAATTAGGCATTATAATAAATATATTATATCAAATGAACTTGCATTTTATGAGGAAAGAAAAGATATGAAAAACAAAGAAAGAAAGAAAGAAAGGTCTATTGATAAGAAAAGTCAGATTTCTGAGAATCAAGATCCAAAAAATATCTTTTAATTCATGATAGAAGATGCATGTCTCTGATATGACAAAGCCTACTAAATAATGAATGACTTGATAAGGCCTTACCACATGTCATTATAAACTGAGATGTGCTTTGTTCCTTCTTATGAATGGCAGTGTTTGATGGGAGGATTGCAGCGGTGGACGGGAGGCTTCCAGCTGATGCTTCACTCAGTCGACGCCTTCCGCCCACCGCATTTGTGCACACCACATACACAATCACTGACACAAAGAGCATGAGTGCCTCCGGAGTCAGGGCACGAACGGCATCCACCCACCCAATGCCATCTAATCTCACCAAACCGATGTGTCGCAGCACTCTTTCCAGGAATTCGCCTGCAAAAGAGAATCACAATTTTATAAAATATAATAGAGATGGAAACAAAAAAATCTACTGATTTTTAAGAATTGTAATGTTAAATCAGTGATACATTGAAATTATGTTATATTACATTACATTATATATTATAATATATTATATTATATCTTAGTAATATCCCATCCATCACTACTTTAAAACTTAATGAAAGAATCTGATATCAGGAAGTTTTATACAATGATAATACATGTAAAGTTGACTTCTGTTATAGTGAACTTCTGGGAACTAACATTTTTGGTTCACTATTTCTTACAATGTCAAAATTAAATAGAATTTCTCCACAATGATAATTTTTATTAATATAGAGACACAACAAAATACATTAACAGCACAAACTGAAAATTTCAATATCTTTTTGAGCTTAAAAATAGTTATTTTCAAATGTTTGCTTCCTACATTTTTCATTAGCAATTTCTCTAAATCCTCCTCAAGTTCGTGCTTTCTTTGATTCTTTTGCATTGTCCACTGTCTCTAGGTATCGTAAAGCAGTCTTGATACCTCCTGCACTGATGGAACACAGTCCAACTCTCTCTGAAGGCCATTTTACTCACCTAATAAAATATGAGATCCTATCGGTAGCGGCATAGCGCAAGTGGCAAATGAAACCGATCGCTGAATGAAACATTCTGGGTTCGATGTTCCACCTTAGGGGAGACATATTGGATTATCACCTTTGGCCGGCGATTTTTTTTTCCAGCTTCCTAGGGTTAGAATTTGTGGCACTGGGGCGATATATATATGTATGTGTATATATGTATCTATACACACACACACACATTCCACAAGGGAATTAATTTCCAGGACGTATTTCCTACGTTTACTATAGCCGAGGCTCAATGTTCACTATGACCAAATCTTCTTTTGCTTGTTGGTAAGTGAAAAGGGACAAGTAACTTCGGTACACAATAACAGAGTTCACTATAACCGGAGTCGACTACGGGTCGACTCAGATCAAACAAGGAGGATGGAACAAGTCGATTAAATGGAGGATTAAGGGGATGATCGACCAGTATGTCGATCAAGTAAAGGATCTATCATCAAGTCGAGCAAGTGGAAAGTCCACCAGCAAGCTGATCAAGAGGGAGATCGACGAGCAAATCAATCAAGTCGATTAGGATTAGGATAAAACAAAGTCCAATAACTACAGTATCGATCAAGGGGGGAGAATCAAGCAGCAAGTCGATCAAGGGGGGATTAACCAGAAAGTCGATCAAGAAGAGAATCGATCAGAGTCACTCAAGTGATGGAATGATCAGCAAAACGATCAAGTGCGGGTTCAACAGCAAGTGGATCAAGTGGAGGATGGATCAGTCGATGAGGAAAATCGACCAGCAAGTCGATTATGAGGAAAATCGACCAGCAAGTCGATTAGGTGGAAAATCGACAAGCAAGACGATTAAGTGCATCATCGATCCTCCACTTCATCGACTTGCTGGTCGATCCTCCTCTTCATCGACTTGTTGGTCGATCCTCCACTTCATCGGCCATCTGGTCGATCCTCCACACGATCGGCTATCTGGTCGATCCTCCACACGATCGGCTATCTGGTCGATCCTCCACACGATCGGCTATCTGGTCGATCCTCCACACGATCGGCTATCTGGTCGATCCTCCACACGATCGGCTATCTGGTCGATCCTCCACACGATCGGCTATCTGGTCGATCCTCCACACGATCGGCTATCTGGTCGATCCTCCACACGATCGGCTATCTGGTCGATCCTCCACACGATCGGCTATCTGGTCGATCCTCCACACGATCGGCTATCTGGTCGATCCTCCACACGATCGACTCGTTGGTCGATCCTCCACACGATCGACTCGTTGGTCGATCCTCCACACGATCGACTCGTTGGTCGATCCTCCACACGATCGACTCGTTGGTCGATCCTCCACACGATCGACTCGTTGGTCGATCCTCCACACGATCGACTCGTTGGTCGATCCTCCACACGATCGACTCGCTGGACGATCCTCCACACGAACGACTCGCTGGACGATCCTCCACACGATCGACTCGCTGGACGATCCTCCACACGATCGACTCGCTGGACGATCCTCCACACGATCGACTCGCTGGACGATCCTCCACACGATCGACTCGCTGGACGATCCTCCATTTGATCGACTTGCTGGACGATCCTCCATTTGATCGACTTGCTGGACGATCCTCCACTTGAACGACTTGCTGGACGATCCTCCACTTGATCGACTTGCTGGACGATCCTCCACTTGATGGACTTGCTGGACGATCCTCCACTTGATGGACGATCCTCTTGATCGACTAGCCGTTCGATTCACTTGATCGCCTTGCTGGTTGATCCCCATTTAATCGATTAGCTAATCGATATTTTAATCGACTTGCTGGTCGATCTGTGACTTAATCGGCTCGCTGATCAATCCGTTCCCTTATCGACTTGCTGTTCGATCCTCCAGTTACTTGCTGGGACAGACTTGCTGGTCGATCATTCTATTTAGCTATCGACCTCAGCTATCGACTTGAGCTAAGGATTTACTGCTGGACTGTCACCTTTTACGCGGAGAAACGAGGAAATGCTGCGCGCAGAAGGAGATTCTCCCATCTGGTGTCGTAGTGGCCGGTTTGAATTTTGCGCCCGAAAGTGATTTTTAAACTATTTTCTAAAAGATAATTTGTTTTTCGGGAAAACTATAGCTTTCATTCTTCATGACTGGCAACACAAAATTTCGGGTATTTTTTTTTATAACGGGAGCTTCTAGACATTCTCTGTGTGTGGATATATATATATATATATAGTATATATATACTATATATATAGTATATATATAGTATATATATAATACATAATATAGGTAAGAATTCATTAATTTCAAAAAGTTTGCTATTAAATTTTACAGGTTTTCGAAGTAATAGAGTAATGTCTTCCTGCCTTAATAATGTTTTTCTTATCTTACAGTTCTGCGGAACAAAACTCTTCATTAATAAATTCAAATCAAGCACGTGCGTCCGTCTACAACCGCTGCCTGTAGTAGAAAGATTCTCGTTCTTGCTCTTCCTGCCGAAACACTAGCGGACGCAATATTACTGATTGCGTACCCAAGGGAGTAACTCACGTGGTCTGTTACAACATATTCATATTATTTATATGAATTAGCACGTATAAAGCTTAAACATACACTACTCTTAGAATTACGGACTTCAGTGTAAAGAAACCTTTACGCATTTATCATTAAAAGACAAGATTTTCGTTTGAAAACGCTGCTTTCGTTCAAGCGAGGTCCCGCAACTCAGCCAATTGCAAGCCCCACGAAACGCACCGAGAACACCCGATCGCAGCCGAGATTCCTGATGTCCGGCGCGCCTCGTACATACCGATGCTTGCAAGCGCGGGCATTTCATAACTGCTCGTGTAAAACGACACCATGCTTTCGATAAATCAGAAGATTTATTTTATAAGTAAAGTAAGATTTGTTTTCTGTTACAAATGATTATTTTTCTACGTTACAGGGTTCGCAATGCGCACGTTGCGTACATGGAGGCAGTGGAGTGACATCGATCGATGACCTGAGCCGCATAAGCCAGTCCGTCGCTTTCGAGACAGTCCTTGACATATCCGGGCCACCTACATATGGGCGTTGACCTGTCGTTCCGAACTGTCAAATAATCGCTCGTCATCTCCAAAATGCACACGCCTTTGGGGGATTCGACGTCATCATACCCCACTCTGGAGCTTTGACGTTAAAGTTGACTGTCATTGTGCTGTTTCCGTACGTGCCTCGTACGAGGTCTTCAAGGTCGTCAATTTTATCGCTGAAGTCACTTGCGCCATTTTTGGGTCACAGGTAACTCAACGGCGATTTATTGAATTGAATTGAATTGATGTCTAATTTTATATGGCGAGACTCAGGCCATGAGGCCTGCTCATCCGTCTGACCGCGCAAATTTCGCTACGCTCCTTTCACCAACTATAACCCACATATTAAAATCAGCATACAGCACTGTGCAAAATGAAAAGCCACGCCTCGCAAGACGCTGCTCGCGATCACCTCCGCACATCGCTACGGTCAACCTCCAATGCCAAGGAAGCTTATTCCACCCGCCTCCCGTGCGAGGCATCACGTGACCAACCTCCCACGCACAAAGCGTCATTTCCTCTCGAGGTTTGGGCCGGCTTGCAGATGGAGCCTTCCGTCCACCTGCAGACGATTTCTGTCATCACACATCACTTGTGCGAACGGACAGCCGCCTTCTCAGACACGCCCCCAGCGGAGAGACCCTGGAGAGACCCCGGGGGTCCATCCGCCCCTGCGCGGCACGAAAGGACCAACGTCTCCCTTTGCAGGACTTGTGCGGTCGGTCGCGCCCAGTGCTATGACGCTACACTGGTCAATCGGGCGTCACTTGTAACGACAACTGAACATACTGCGCGCAGCCTTCTCAGGTGCGTAGCTCGGCAGTGCCTCGTAGCTCCGGCGAGGGCGGTAGTGTTTGAGAGGGCGCTATTGCTCAATTGGACCGTAAAGACATCCAACAGTTTTAATATAATTTCAACGTGTAAGCTTTGCAATGCGTAAATAAATGAAAATCGTGTATTTAGCTGCGTCATTTCATTACCCTTCCGTTCATACACCCTGCAGAGCATGCGCAAGACTGTTCACCCCCCCCCCAAAGCAGTCTTTTCGATACCTTTGTCACAGTCAATTACTGTTTCTTAATTCCAATTTCTTGCAGTCTTCCTTCAAATTACGTCCACTGGACAAGGATAGTATCTGATTTGAGAAGGGTTCTGAAGCATACAATATGAATTTTATGACCGACTGCGAGTATGAGTAAAATGAAAAAGACTTTTCAAACATCTCCAATTTTTAGGTCTCAATTTTTGATAACAGTTTAGGATCGTCCATTAAACTTCTTAATTTAGATGTATATCTTTTTAATTATGAAAATGTGTATAATTTGATTACTCTTGTCAATTTTCATTATTCTAAGAATGGGAAAATATTCAGAAATCGTGAAATGTGAAATACTCACAAGGTTCCAGGAAATGTCCGTATGGTGGCATTGACAGAAGCACAATCTGGAAGGACAGTTGCGCCATCGAGGTTAGGAAACTGCATATCATAACAATCTGCAGATACCAGCCAGTGGCACCTAAAAAAAAAAAAATTCACAGTGAGCGAAATATACGTAGGTTATTTTTTTAAATAAGGTCCGTTTGTGGATGAAAGTGAGATTGACGCGCGATCGACGTAGTGTGCATGAGTTTCTGATTCCAACATACTTTGCCCTCCTTTGGACGCCTTTCCCAGCCGCATGTCTGTGAGCCGAGCTGTAAAACTTTAAAATGTTGAACAAAATTGTGTCGCCCGCCGATGTTCCCATGTGTCTGCACAAACACAAAGGCTAAACAGGTCTTTGGATGGAAACGACTGGATCATCGATCTTACAGTCCAGACCTTGCACCTACTATCATCTGTTTAGATGTTTAAAGGAATTTTCTTGGTTGGTTTTCAACGGTTCATCAACTACAAAGAAATGAGAACTGCAGTCAGGGATTGGACTTCTTCACAGGCGGCAGATTTCACTGACGTCTGAGTTCAAAAACCAGTTGCACGGTATAACAATTTTTTTGAACAAAAATCAAATTATGTAGGAATGATGATAGTACGTAGATTATTAAAAAAATTGTATGTTCAATATTTTTCTTCTTATTAACAAACGGATCTTATTTAAAAAGGAACCCTCGTATGTTTTTTGCTATTTGCACTACGGTTTAACACAGTTTGTTTCAAATAATCAATTATCTCTCATTAAGAAAGAATTATTTCTTAAAAAATCAAGAAAAAGTTCATATCCACCTTGCATGCTCTTGGCAGATGGGACCGCAACCCATGGTGCGTAGAAAAACAGTAGGAGGTAGATGAAAGACAAAAGGTTCTGCCTGAATACAACACCTGGAAACAAAGAAGAAAAAACATTAGTGTTACTACAACAAAACATTGTATTTGGGATGCAAGGAGAATTTTGTTTCGCAAATCAGAAATAGGACCTCTGATTGGACAACTTTTTTTTTTTATTTTTGAAATAAAATCCCTAAGTCAAACAATCAAAATATATTTTTCCACTTCACTCCAAGCTCCCCAATAGTCCCTGAAGGTAAGGAGGCTCTGATCTTGACGGGTTAGAAAAAAGAAACCATGTAAATTCGAAGGAAAAATTGTGAGACAATATTGAAATTTTGGCATTTCCTACAGTTCGAAGATCTAGTATTTTTAAAGGAAAAAACTCTTGCTTCACCTTACGCCTCAAAAGAAGTATATTTTGAAGGGAAAAGAACAGGTAGATTCTTGTAGTTCATTTTCACCACGAAAAAGATCGAGCTTAAATAACGTCCTTTAGGAAAATCTGAATACCACTTTCCCTCTTTTAGAAGTAATTCCTACTCCAATTTCCCAGGGGGAAATCGTATGGTGACATCAGTACCTCCTCTCACATTATTGAACTGTCATTCGATGAGTGACTATACTGTGCGAAAGTGTGCGTAATATCTTTGAGAATAGGTTTGCAGCATTGCAATCCTTATCCGCAATCTCACTGCGCTTCTTTGCCGACCGGGGAGCACAAACGGGTTCCGTCCCTCCCCAAAAACAAATGCGAGGCCCGAAAGCGATTGAACAAATTGAACACCTCCCCACATTCCGGGAGCAAGAACACCCCTGTTCTAGATCATGCGGGAGATTGCGTACAGGCATGAGGACAAGCACATCGTACGACACTAAGACCGGTGGTAGGATCAGGAAGGGTTGCGCGTTGTTTGGAATGAACCGCAGGAAACCACGGAAAAGACTGGTTTTCTCCGTGAGAATACACTCAAAAGCGACCGGTTCTGGCATTTTCACTCCACCGGTCTTATGGTGGAGACTGGCATGGTATTCTGGCATTTTCACTCCACCGGTCACACCATCGAATCCGCTGTGTGACGCTGCGTGCCGGACTGTCATACCCAAGTTCGCGGGTTCAAACCCGATCGAAGCCGTGGATTTTTAAGGGCGAAAAAATCCTTCGTACGCCTTCCGCGGAGGGGAAGTAAAGCCGGCTGTCCCATGTTAGTAGATTTACTTGCATGTAAAAGATCCTCAAGCCTAAATGACGCCTCTGAGCTAAATTCAAATCGCCTGTTTCGTCGCCCGAGATAATACCTTCTTTCTCCGCTAGGTGAAAGGAGCGTAGCGAAATTTCGCGTAGCGGTCAGACGGAAGAGCGGGCCTGATGGCCCGAGTCTCGCCACGTAAAATAAGGCACTAACTATCTAACTAACTCACTAACTAACTCAGACCATAGCATCGTCTTCTCCCTCCTTCACCCTCATGGACTGACCGATTGATTGGTGATTCCGGACTACTAAGGTCATTAATACAGTAAGTCAGTGCGTGATTTATAAAATTGTAGGTTCCGGAGCGTGCTTCCAAATTAATTATTGATTTAATAGAAATAGTTATATTTTTATGGTATAATTTAATAATTGTTTCCAAGGTACCGGAACGCCATTCCGTCGCGTTCTGCCAGAAATCAAGTCCCGGAGTAAGCGTAGTGCATGTTTTGTCACAGGAGGTGGTGCTTATCTTCCCCCGTTGGATGGCGACATCCGGCGCCGACCTCCACGTCGACTTGCGGGCTTTTCCCTAACCAGACATCGCCCACCAGCGGGGCACCACCCCAGCCGGAACACACTAAAAGCCCCCCGAATAGTCTGCCGACGTGTGTGGTAAGTAAATGTGTGTTTAAGTAATACGACAAGGAAGAGAATAGGACAAGGAAGAGGAAGGAAAGATCGCGCGCGGTCCATGGCCCATTTGTTATGGTACTGCTTAGGCATTCGTCTGATGTTCAGCGGAGAAAACACGGAAAACTAACGATCAGAGCAGTCGACCGCTAGAATTTTCCTCCAGACAGCGACTTAAATGCGACCTAGCTATGTAGCTAGTGCTACACTTAACTAGTGCTACCTTAACTGTAGATCAAAAAGAAACTTCCTACAATTTTTGAAATTCAACGCCTTGTGATATATAGCTCTCGCCAAAACGGCAAATCGTTGCCACAATGAAACGCATCAGCATCAAAAACATCCAAGCAATTTCAATTACTAGAGGTTTTAATACAGAACATTTCAATAAAAAAAGTATTTCAAAGATATGAAAGATAGACCTAACATCATATTTGCCTCCGAACATAGGAGCTCATAATCTAGGAACACCTCTTGCTACCGAAAAATGGAATTTTCAGTAGAACTGAAGGTATGCGCACTAAAAATTAAAATACGAAGCGAGATATGATGACAAAAAAATACTTTAACGACTGATAAAATGACAAAAAGAAGATAATGCGGCTTTCGTTATAGAGAAGCTGCCTTCTCGTCTTCTACTGTAATAGACTTATCCTGTTGCATGTGTAATTAAATGTGTGATTTAATTCGCCCAGTGTTATAACACAATTTAATTTGGTACATAATTTAATTAACAGTACTACGGTGAAAAAAGTTCCATCACCTGCTGAATTGGTAATTTACTAGTGGCCTGCAGCAGGAAACAATGCGAAGCAATACCACACACTATTGTTTTCCAAAACGTAGCACACATTCTGCTCAAGACCAAGTTAAATACTCTTGTAGGTCGCTGCAATTAATTCAATATGTCAACAAAAACAAATACTGCAATAACGCAGTACACACTATATACAGAACATCAGTTCTTTACACACTAAGAATATCAAAAACGTTGCTGTAACATAACGTAGCACGTGAATAGCCAATAATGGCGAGCGGCCTCTTCCTTGGAGTCTTGCTGCCGAATGACGTCAGCGGTGTCGTAAATATTGTCCGAATAATATTTCTGCCTACTTGACAGCTAGCGGCTGAAGAGGGGGTTCCGTTATCCAATCAGAGGCTTCAAATTCTGCTGACGTCACTGCAGTTGCCAATACTTATTAAGAAAAAAATGAAATCTTACAGCGCGAAGCAACTGCAAACTGAAGAGCGCTATTACTTCCTTGGCTATGCATCGTCTGTGCGGTTCTGTGTCGTCTACTGTTCTGTGCTCTTATTGCGATTTGTTTCTTGCTACTGTTGTGATCTGATCCAAGAACGACAACACGACCACGTGTCTGCTGCACGAGTAAGTGGCAACGTCGCTCTACCCCCACCCCAGCTGTCAAGTAAACAATAGTGAAGCACTGAGAGCCACGAAGTCTACAAGGATGAGACTCAACTCCGGTGTTGGAGGCATGGTGGGGGTATGTACGAAAAACGTCGGCAGCTATTTGAAAAATAATACAAAAAAAAAAAAAAAACCGGGCCCCTTCGCCTTCAGCGACATCACGCGGCGAAACAAGGAACTTATCTCGGCTTTTCTCGGCCACTAATCGTGATCGAGAACCAATAATTCCTTCCCGCTCATTCGCCTCCCACACATTCCCGAAATCGGAGCACATTGTTGAAGTAATAATTATAATATAACAATAATTATTAAATTATATAATAATAATAATTCTGATTAATTATATAATATTATTGCAATTATAATATAGTAAGTATAATGTCTGATAGTTACATTATATAATAATTGTTATTGTCAAGAGACCGCACCGTTTAAAATAAATAAATAAATGTATTTTGCTTCCAGCCGACTTCGTGCTTCCCGCGAATTCGCTTTGCTTTGCTGCCATTGGCTGTTTTGAAAGCCTTCGTAGTTCTTTCAATTGCCCCGTGAAGTCGCTGAAGGCGAAGCGCCCGTTTTTTTTTGTATTATTTTTCAAGTAGCTGCCGACGTTTTTCGTACATACCCCCACCACCGGAGTTGAGTCTCCTCCTTGTAGACTTCGTGTAGTAAGCTCTAGAGTTGACTGGAGACACCACTCTGTGCTCAGAAACGTGACGGATCACCTAGACCGGGAGCCACTTAGGGCCATATTCATAGTCGTCACTTATAGAATAAGAAAATACTTAAGCTATAAGAAGTTACTTTTGATAAGGAGATGCTTATGCACATTTGGTATTCATAGACGATACTTTACATTAGTACGACGCTAGCAGCGTCTCCTGTGGCAACAGCGCATTGGGTGGTTCACAGCCACTTGAATCCTGCCTGAAACGCCCCATCAAACTGGCCGTGAACTATTCTTATGCATGCGTCCGTAGGCATCCGTGGGGTAACCTAATCTACACAATTACTTAAATAGTGGTAGTAACTTAAACAGTGTCTCAAATAGTGGGAAATCGGTAAACCTCAATTAATTGTAGCTTATTTTTGCCACCATCGTTTACCAAAACATGTACCTACTTTCGTCCGGATAAAACGCTACCTTTTCTTAAATATTCTTGATCATTGTGCATTTCCGGGGGGTTGTACATATCACGTAAATATAGTTGCTACGAAGAACAATGCAATTATAAACATTTTTATAATGTTCAAAATCGTAGTCCATTTCCATTTCTTTCACATTACGACTATTTTCAACCCATAAGAGACGATTCACTTATAGCTATAAGTGGAAGCTGGACCTTCCTTATAGCTATAAGAAGTTTTTTATGCAAGTGGGTAAGTTGCCACTATGAATTGAAAAACATTATAAGGAACTCCTTAGGTTGTCCTTATTATAAGTGAGACTATGAATAGGCTACTTAGAGACGCCGCAACGGTATGGCGTGATCATAATCGGCAATGAAAAATAATTTTCTACCAGAAGACCACGAAAATAGCTTTGAGCTCGTAATCTAAGCGGGCATAAAAAAATGACACTTTCAATTCAGTATGGCGGACAGTTCGAGACGTCTTTTAGGTATGGCAAACAACTCCTTCACACTTTGGCTATCTGACGAACAGTATACAACTAGAATTAGCTGTGTACTAATTCCCCAATGGCCGATTTTTTTCGACATATTTTAAAAGTTGCCCAGCGCAGCGCCGACATCTACAGGCCGCCATACTTGCGTTTCCTTGTTCCTCGTAACACTGGTTAACTTCTCAAAAAGTTTTAGCTTTGAGCTTACCATACGTCGATTTTCTTGGTGGCTCCCGGTCTAACCATGATGGTGAACGTCTGTTCTGCTCTAGTTACCTCAGAACCAAATAACAGGAAATAGGGTCTCATTCCAATTTTAAACATTTATTCCTCTTTCATGTTCACTAAAACTTGAATAAAGTTGAACGTAATCAATATTTAATACGTTGAAATTTCAATTTACCTACAATACTTAACCAAAATCCGTTCTTTCATTTCTTGGAAACTTTTTTAACATTAACGGAGGGGAGTGTTCTTGGTTTGCGTATCTTTAATAATTTTGTTAGATCGACTTATAGCAAATAATAGTCGTTGAAAACATAAAAAAATGTTAAAAAAGTTATGGCTAAATATCTCATCTAATAATATTCACATCCAGATTACAGTTTGTTAGCGTTCTTTACAACTGATTGCTTTTGGCATTTTCTTTGACAGAGACGATTGTAAGCATCGCTAACAACACACAAGACACATTTCACTCCTCTACCCAGAGGCTGCGTTCTACAGCTGGTGCCGATCAGGCGTCAAATCCTAAGGCATCCTTTTCAGAGACGCTGAAGCGGCAGCCACACACTGAGTGAAATGAGCCGGCGAATTTGCGCTGTAGAATGAGACGGTGTCAAAAGGAACTCTCCCCAAAGACGCGTTTCCCCTCAACTGCGCCTCTCTTAAAGCGGCTCCACATTCCCCATTCCCCATTCGCCGAGCAGCGAGCAGCTCGCCCAATCTCGACCACCTGATGATCTCTGCAAATGTTCGCTCCATTTGATTCGACCAAAAGACCGACGCGCGGTGGGTAGGGCGAGCGTCGAATGTTCGTCGCTCGGCAAATAGCAAACGACCCATCCACACTACTCATGATTCGGCGAGCGGTTGCTCGCTACTCGCCGAATAGCGAATGTACGGAGCCTCCGTAAATGGAGACTCCATACATTCGGCATTCGCCGAGCAGCGAGCTACGCCTCGCCCAATCTCGACTAGCTGATGTGCTCAGCAAAAGTTCGCTCCCTTTGATACGTCCAAAAGACAGACACGCGGTGGGTAGGGCGAGCGCCGAATGTTCGTCGCTCGGCAAATAGCAAGCGATACATCCACACTACTCGGGATTTGGCGAGCGGTTGCTCGCTGTTCACCGAATAGCGAATGTGTGGAGGCCTTTAAGGCCGACACGCGGAGGGTAGGGCGAGCGCCGAATGTTCGTCACTCGGCAAATAGCAAGCGACCCATCCACACTACTCGGGATTCGGCCAGCGGTTGCCCGTTACTCGCCGAATAGCGAATGTACGGAGCCTCCGTAAAAGGAGACTCCATACATTCGACATTCGACGAGCAGCGAGCTACGCCTCGGCCAATCTCGACTAGCTAATGTGCTCAGCAAAAGTTCGCTCCTTTTGATGCGTCCAAAAGACAGACACGCGGTGGATAGGGCGAGAGCCGAGTGTTCGTCGCTCGGCAAATAGCAAGCGGCCCATCCACACTACTCGGGATTCGACGAGCGGTTGCTCGCTACTCGCCGAATAGCGAATGTGCGGAGCCTCCTTTAAAGCGCCTGCCGAAGGCGGTGGAGGGCGGCGGTCGCCTCCGCGGGGCTAACGAGGCCCCGAGGGCCCGGCGGGGGGGGGGAGGGGAAGGGGGCGCGGCCCCCCTCGCGCCGATATGCAAATGCGCGCGGGGGCGCTGCGATAGCGGCGACGCGACGGCGACGGCGAGCGCAGCGCGCGAGTGGACTGTCCCGGCCCACCACACGCGGCTCGTCCGCACTGCTCCCCTCACCTTGGAGATTCACGCTTGGAGAGGACGCCTCCAACCTTGGAGATTCACGCGGACGGGCTCCTTGTAAGGATGCGACATCGATGCCGATGTTTTCAAAACATCAATGTTTCTATAAAAATAGCGATGTTTTAGACATCGATGTCCAAAATATATCGACTTCAATACATCGATTTTTGTGCTCGACGTTTGTTTGTTTTTTTGGCGTTTTCGATGATACGATGATTTTTACGTTTTCGATTATTTCGATGACTTTTTTACGATTTCGATGATTTTTTACGTTTTTGATACATTCGTAGATGGAAAATTCCTATAATCACAATTCATCCAAAAAATCCCATAACCGACAATGGAGAAGAACATCGATATTAAACAATTTAAAAAGTGTTTTAAGAGTTATTCGTAAATCTTACATGTAGACAGTACTCAAGGTAGAAAGACAGTACAAAGCAGAAAGTCAATTACAGTTTTATAAATGTATGTCACATACACGTATTGTCCCATTGAAATTGAGAGAAAAATGTCCAACACCCGTGCTTTCACTTAAATGAAGAGGTTAAAGGAGATGTATAAAAACAAAAGTCGCCAGCTCATCAAAAAGGCAGTGAAATCCGCTTATCAGCCTTGATTCCCTTAGCGCGACATACGCCAACTGTTCTTTCTTGAAAGGCCGGGCCGCGCAATGCAACAGAAAGAAGATAAATAATAGTCGATTAATGAAACACATCCAGTAGCGTTCCATGAAAAAAATCAACAATAGATAACAGCAACAAGAATGTATCGGATGGATAACGAAAAATATGAATTATTTTACGACAGCATAATTACTACTCTCAAACAACCAAAAACTCAAGAATATGATTTTATAAAAATCACGAGAAAAACATGAATATATATTATATTTGTATTTTTCTTGCATGGTTCAGTGATTTGAGACACTGTTTTGCGAAAGTTATACGACAATGAATCATGAGTAGATTAGGAACAGGAAAAGCCGTACAAGGTAAAGCCGGCATACCAAGTAGTCACTTGTTTCATTCTACAAAAAACTACAATTCTTCTACCACGGTTTCTCAGGATCAGTTTATTTGCGGGGATGACTAGTGTTACGTTCCGCGTCTGCCACCAATTTTCTTTTGTAACATCTACGACTACTACCTATTTTCTAATGTAGTAACACTTCAATTTCTTATTTTTATAATATTTAAATCGAATCTTTTGTATATTTTTTTTCCCCAAAATCTTTATTACTATGTACTTGAGTAGTTAAACATGTTACAATCTCCATACCTTGCATAATATTAGCATATTATACAATTTTCTTTAGAGGAACATTGAAATACGATCAATTCTATCAATTCTCTCATCCGTTACTTCGTTACGAAACGTAAATAAACATGTGAGAAATGCGTTACAACTAGAGCCGGCGCTTATGAACTGAGGCACAGGGAATTCTGCCGAGGGCCACGTGGCGAGTGGTGAAGCGGGGGCGGGGGCGGGGCAGAGACCCCAACGCCCCGCTCTGGCTCCGGGGCAGTCGGCTGACCTTTCAGGACGTGTGGGGGCGGTGGCATTTGCGCCCCGCGGGACGGGGCCGTTGGCGGTGGCGCGGCTTCGCCAAAAGGACGCTCCGCCCCCTCCCCCTCTCCCTTCCAAGGGGTGGGGTGGGGTGGGGTGGGAGGCGCGGGCGCAGCCGCAAAGGTCGCCATATGCGCAACGTCGCCGCGGCCCCGGGGCCGGAACGAGTGAAAAGTCAGCACGTGCCGCCCGCGCCCCCCCCCCCGCAAGCCCCTTCCGCCTCCCGGCCGCTGCCTCCGCGCTTCCACATGCCATCGAATGGGGACTCGCCCCCTCACGTGCCGGGAGAGGTGGCTCAGTGCGTCAACTGATGTCACTGCAGTGCCTCTGACCAGGAGGTCCTAAGGGCTCCACTCCCCACGGCGGCAGGGTTTTGACGCTAGCTTGTCAGCCACGTCGAATTAAGTTGCTGTCTGGAGGAGAACCATAGCGGCCGGCTGCTTCGATCGGTAGTCTTCCGTGGTTTCTCCGATCAACACCAGGCGAATGCCGGACCAGTACCCAAACAAACGGGCCACGGACCGCGCGCGATCTTTCCTGCCTCTTCCTTGTCCTATCCTCTCCTCTTACACACAAATTTACACTAACATGCACTACACTACCACATATGAAGAAAGACCGGTCGGGGGCTCAGAGCTTGTCCCGATTGGGGCGATGCCCCACTGGTGGGAGATACCTGGTTAGGGGAAAACCCCGCTAGTCGACGGTAGGTCGGTGCCGGATCTCGCCATTCAGCGGGGAAAAAACACCGCCACCTCCTGATGAAAAAACACCCGCTACACTTCCTAATGACCTCTGTAGTTGCCTCGCCCGGAATCACAATCAATCAAACCACCTCACGCCCAGCTTCACTGACACTCTTTATCTGGGGAACCTTGGTGAAGGACTACAAGGACTCTAAAGATGGCGTGGAAATTCCCTTCGACGGGATAGCTAGGAAAGCAGATGGGAATTGGAGGCTTTCTTTTGACTATTGGGAGATATTGGTTTTGTGGTGAAATGTCGTTGGAGTTTAAAAATCAAATGATCATAGGTGTTGTCGTTGCCAACAATACTGTTTATTTGAAGAGCTGCTTCCAATGGCTTAGCCATCACCATCATCATCATCATCATCATCATGTTTCCGCTACCTGGAAGCCACAAAACGACGTAGTGCGTCGTAGGATTCGACGTAGTCTGCTTCCAGGAAGCAGAAACTGATGAGGATGGCTAAGCCATCGAAAGCTGCTCTTCAAATAAACAGTATTGTTGGCAACGACGACACCTATGATTTTTAAACTCCAACGACATTTCACTACAAAACCAATAACTCCCTATGATCATTAAATTATAGGCAGATAATTTCAGAGCAGGCTAATTTTGATGGTGTCAGCTATCCAGCTGGGCTTACATACAGGCATCTGAACAGAAATATCGGTCGCCAGCCGCTCTCGAGGCTCGAAGAGGGTGGCTGCAATGTGAAAAAAACTTTCAAAATAAAGAGAATGATTGATGATTATTTCGTATTTTCGGGTGTGTCAATGATCATTAATAAGTGTAGAGAGTGTTTTAATGACCGGAGATGGCAATGTTCTCCTATATGGCGAGATCCGGCGCCGATCTACAGTACATCAAAACTGCCCGTTGGAAATGAATCAGAAATCTTAACGGAAGAACATAAAATCAATTCCAGAAACAAAAGTTAACTAGATAATCCTCAAATGCGCGTTTTCCAGAACATTTTGAAGGTCTTGTGACAACTGTTGATGTGGAATTGAAAAGAAATAGGTATTCCTAACTTTCAACAAAACTATTAAGTGCAGTAATTACTAAATGTTTCACCACTGTAGATAAATGTCTGAGAGGAATATTAGTTACGGGGACACTTAATAGAACAAATTTGTTAACGCGAGAGGTATGTTGGAAATCGTCCAAGAAACATTCATCTTCGGGCATTTACAGAGTTTACAAAATATTGCATGAGAGGGTAAATCTGCTTGTTTTGTGGAGCAGAGTAAAGTTGCAACGCACAAATGTTTGGTGCAGGTGAATAGGAGTTGCGCGAGTGTGCCGTGAGGCCATCGCTTGCCGCCTCGGTGTTCGCTGCCAACGCCACGAGGCGATAAGGTGTGCGCGAGGAAGGAACTGATAATGCCCTTGAGCAGCCGTCCGCAAGCAAAAGTGTCACTACTCGCAAACGGTGGCCGCTTGAAATAATGCGACCACTGTGCATCTAGTAATAGCTTTTACATTCATTTGTGGCATTTCTACCTTGTCCGATTTAGGAAAACCAATGAGTGAAATAGATGTGGAGTCTCCATGCGAGAAACCGGAGATACAATTTAGAGAACAATAAAAACAAAACAATAAAAAGAAACGATATACAACTAGAAAATGATAGAAATACGAGACAAAATGAAAAGCTCACGAAATGAATAGCAAGGTGTCATTTTGTAGGATATTTGATAGATTTATATCTCTAGACTGGCTTTTTCCCAGGGCAGTTCATAACACTTAGAGCTTAATAAAAGAATTGGATCCCACGGTGATCTGAAGAAAGAAAACACTAAACAAGTTTTGCTGTGGATGTGAGCAAAATTTTCTAGTCACCTGACGCCGAATTTCTGGTCCCCTTTCCGGTGATTCTAGACGAATAGGCTGAAAAATCATAGGTTCGAAATAGCGCGTCATCCAATATTTACAGTGAAATTAGGTTCAGGTACTACGAAGCTACCAACTACGGCCTCTCACGGCGATACGACCGACTCTACGGAAATGTTTGGAGCATTTACTACTCAAGTAGCCAATATTAAAATAATATTATACCATATAATGAACTTTAATACAATAAAATGTTCCATTTGGAACGCCGTGTTTTCATGAAACTCTGCGCAGGCACGTAGCGAACGTGAGGCATGCATTTGCGTTATGCATCCGTGCGTTATGCAAGTGCGATGTCCTGCTAGGTGGCCTGTTACATGGAGACGCTGCGGAAATGTTGCAGGCAGGAAGCGGTGAGGAGTCCGCAACCAGTACACGGAATATTATTCCTGCGGCGTTGACGGCGAGAAGGCACAGAGGCACACGGGCACAGCTGGCGGCAACAGCGGGGAGGATAATTGAATCGAATCGAATTGAATTAATGCCTTATTTTACGTGGCGAGACCCAGGTCGTGAGGCCTGCTCTTCCATCTGACCACGCTAAATTCGCTACGCTCCTTTCACCAACTAGCGGAGAAAGAAGGTTCTACTCGGACAGGACGATTTGAATTTAGCTCCGAGGCTTCATTTCGGCTGGACGATCTTCTACATGCAGTAAATCTACTAACATGGGACAGCCGGCTTTACTTCCTCTCCGAAGGAAGGCGTTCGAAGGATTTTTTTTGCCCTTCCATGGCTTCGATCGGGTTTGAATCTCTGAACCCGGGGACCTTGGGTATAAACAGTCCGACACGCTAACCATTACACCACCGACACCGATTAGTGGGGCAACGACGACACATTACGGCACGCCTGGAGTCACAACCACAATTCTCGCAGATCAAATTATTTTACGCTTTCGCAATGAGCGAAGGCTCGTTTATGAGTCTCCACAACCAAAAAATTCTGAGATACGATTCATCAAAGTATCTGAGAATAAACGGGGGAGTCACGGGTAGAGTTTTATCGTCAATCGATTTTTCGGAATCAAGGACCCACAAAACATTTTGTCGGCGGCGATGGTGTGACGGTTAGCGTATCGGATTGTTATACCTAAGTTCGCGGATACACACCCGATCGAAACCGTAGATTTTTAGGGGCGAAAAAATCCTTCGTACGCCTTCCTTCGGAGGGGAAGTAAAGCCGGCTGTCCCATGTTAGTAGATTTACTGCATGTAAAAGATCCTCAAGCCTAAATGACGCCTCTGAGCTAAATTCAAAATCGCCTGTTTCGTCGCCCAAGGAATACCTTCTTTCTCCGGTTTCCCCGCTAGTTGGTGAAAGGAGCGTAGCGAAATTTGCGTGGTCAGACGGAAGAGCAGGCCTCATGGCCTGAGTCTCACCACGTAAAATAAGGCATTAATTCAATTCAATACAACACATGGATTCTCTCCTACACAGCCTGTTAGAAGTAAATTGCTATCTATCTACCTTTCCATATGTATATCTTTACCTTTCGATCTCATTCATACACTTGCACAAAATTTATCCATTTTTTCGTTACCAGGACCCGGCAATACGTTTTTCTGTCGAAAACGCGCGGCGTACTCCGGAGCACGATAACAATTATTTTTCTTGCAAAGAGTGAGAAAGTAAAAGGGATTCCGTACAATAAAATATTTGATATCCTTATTTCCCCTCCCCTTTTTTTAAACTGATAATTTGGGAAATTTGTACAAGTCTTTCAGAAAAAGAGGCTCTTAAGTACCAATCCTGCAAGAACCAACTCTGCAAGTACCAACCCTGCAAGTGGTTCAACATGAAATCGATAGTATTTATTAATTGTATCATTAAAGTTATAATATCATTTTGTTTGTTTTATCCCTCCTAGTAAAAATATGCCATGTGTATATTAAACGTTTGATGGGAAAGGACGACCAGAGGGGCCCAAAAATGTGGTTCCTCTCCCCACTTGTTTTACTTGCAGGCTGTGCACACCTAGGGGATACATCTGAAAACACTAAGCCTTGACAGGACTGACAACACTGAAAAACTAAATTGCTTCTGCTATTTATGAATTTACAGAATCCAAACGTACAAATTGAACACTAGTGTGTGCGGGCGCACAGATACAGTCGACTCCGGTTATAGTGAACTTGGATATAGTGAACCCTCAGTTATAGCGAACTTAAGTCACTGGTCACTTTTCACTTACAAATAAGGTTAAAAGTATTCGGTTAAAGTGAACATTAACCTCGGCTATAGTAAAAGTAGGAAATAAGCCATGGAAATTAAATGGATATCGTATTAAGCGAGTAAGAGGGTCTTTAGAGAGTGGGACGATGTTCCAACAGAGCAAGAGGCATTGAAGGGTGTCAAGACTGCATTACGATACTTAGAGACCGAGGACAATGCAGAATCAAATATGGAGAGAGTACGAACTCTGGAAAAAGATCTAGAGAAATTACTAACGAAAAATGTACTAAGCAAACAATTGAAAGTAATTGATTTTTAAGGATAAATAAAGATATTGATATTCTCAGTGCTTGATGTTAATGAATTTTGCAACATTTCTACACTGACAAAATCAATCATTGTAGAGAAATTCTATTTAATTCTGACATCATCGGATATAGTGAACCTCTGATATAGTGAACAAAACATGTTACTCGTAATCCCCAGAAGTTCACTATAACCGGAGTCGACAGTACTAATTTTACGTACAACGTGGATTACTAAATTTTATTATACTGGGAACAAAACTTGTGCTTCTGCAATGTCTTAAATTTTTGTCTAAAAGAAAAATCATTCGTTCGTCGTAATTCAAACGACGCAACGTCCAGCTCTCTTGGCCGATGCTTGTTCCGTACTTTCCACATTCTTATCTGCTATACGCACGTACAGCTACAAATATTATCTCCGTTTTACCTTAATTTCATTGATTTAGATTTATATATTTCCGTAATACTGACTTCATTACTCATTTTCATGTATATATAATCAGTATATTTATAATGAAACTAATTTTCTCACGAAATTTTTAACTCCAAACAGCTGCTTTGCAACTTACGACCGGCGTTCATTACTTCTCACTTCCGAATATTGTTCTTCCTCTCTTAATAATAGTGTATTTATTCAGTAATTATGTGCAGCAAACTAGGCAGCTTACGTTTGGGACTCTGAATGATTTCTTGGAGGGTAGTGTTTAGAACCTCACGAGTAAGGTGTTTTGGTTTCCTTCATACCTTACTATTCGCCATGTCACGCCGTCCTTTTCTTCCGCCATGATTCAGGCTCGAGTCACATGCAAATTTTTTGCCAGCCGTTCCCCTGCATTTTCCCTATATAATTTCAGTATTCCATGTGTTCTCCAGATTGTTCCTGTTTTTTTCAGAAATCGGTCACCCTATGTAGCATAATCCGATGAATCACGGTTCGTTGCGTCTAGCACTTTGTGTCAAAACACAGTTTAATCGAATTGAACAATTCTAAAATAATTAATACCAATCGCCCAAGTGATAATTTCCCCGTTCCGAGAAGTATAACGAAACGATAGCATTTAATACGATAAGACTGTCAACAAACCGAGAGAATGAGAGCTTGTAAATAACTACAAAGTCAATGGAAGATAAGGGAAGTGGAGTGAAGATACGAGGAAAAATTATCGAGTGACGTCGTTATCGGGAAAGATGTCGAAAGTTGTTGCGGCGATTCACTATATTCTCTAGGAAGTAGTATTCACCGAAATAAAAAAATACAAAGTATACGAAACGTTTATAATCGAGGTAGGTCGCAAAAACGCTTACAGAGACGGAAAATACAATTTAACAATAATTTATATAACATTATACTAATTAATGTTACTAGTGAATAAATGAGCGTATAACAGTGTTGATAAAAAAAAGAGCGTCAATAGGAGCGACTTTATTTACCGCAACTTTAAACCGATTACGTTCTTTACAAACGTATTACGTTCAATATTTTTTTCGTTTACTAAATTAAGTATAATAAAACTCCTTTTGAGAAATACAATACAATTCATAGTAACTGAATAACGTAAACAAAAGTAGAGCAAATAGAGCTGTATAATATATTTACCACTAAGTTGTATATATTCGTTCTTTGCAAATATTTATTTTACGAAATAGCATATCGATGTAGAGGATAAACAAATAATTTAAATGGAAGATTTTGAAGACATCTCAGAGCAAATATCGGAAGAGGCTAAGAAAGCGTTGTAGGTACTACTATGTAGCAAAAATGAAGGTTTATGTGAAATATTATAATATTTATAAAACTTGGAAATTGGAACAGCAAGTCACTTTTGATTTAGAAAGGTTTTACTTGCCCTTTGCGGAACGGGTAAATATGATTAAGGACGCAATCAGGTTAATTTTTTTTGTGTGAGTGTGTGTGTGTGAGTGTGTGAGTGTGAGTGTGAGTGTGTGAGTGTGTGTGTGAGTGTGTGTGAGTGTGTGTGTGAGTGTGAGTGTGTGTGAGTGTGTGTGTGTGTGTGTGAGTGTGTGTGTGTGTGAGTGTGTGTGTGAGTGTGTGTGTGAGTGTGTGTGTGAGTGTGTGTGTGAGTGTGTGTGTGAGTGTGTGTGTGAGTGTGTGTGTGAGTGTGTGTGTGAGTGTGTGTGTGAGTGTGTGTGTGAGTGTGAGTGTGTGTGTGAGTGTGAGTGTGAGTGTGTGTGTGAGTGTGAGTGTGTGTGTGAGTGTGTGTGTGAGTGTGTGTGAGAGTGTGTGTGTGAGTGTGTGTGAGAGTGTGTGTGTGAGTGTGTGTGAGAGTGTGTGTGAGTGTGTGTGAGTGTGTGTGTGAGTGTGTGTGAGTGTGTGTGAGTGTGTGTGTGAGAGTGTGTGTGAGAGTGTGTGTGAGAGTGTGTGTGAGAGTGTGTGTGAGAGTGTGTGTGAGAGAGTGTGAGAGTGTGTGTGAGAGTGTGTGTGAGAGAGTGTGTGAGAGTGTGTGTGAGAGTGTGTGTGAGAGTGTGTGTGAGTGAGTGTGTGAGAGTGTGTGTGAGTGTGTGTGTGAGTGTGTGTGTGAGAGTGTGTGAGAGTGTGTGTGAGTGTGTGTGTGAGTGTGTGTGTGAGAGTGTGTGTGAGAGTGTGTGTGAGAGTGTGTGTGAGAATGTGTGTGTGAGTGTGTGTGAGTGTGTGTGTGAGTGTGTGTGTGTGTGAGTGTGTGTGAGTGTGTGTGAGAGTGTGTGAGAGTGTGTGAGAGTGTGTGTGAGTGTGTGAGTGTGTGTGTGTGTAGGGGGATCGAGCTGATGTAAAATAATGAACACCAATAATTTGCATTACATATTGCACTTATTTCTTATTCCCAACTTGTATTTCCTATTCCGCTTCGAAAATCAAAATTAGAAAACACAATTTAATTTGTTTAACTATGTAGTGACAAAAAATATGGGGGCAGCAATAGAGTGAATAGGAAATATTTAATGACAGCGTCTTCCTTGGAGCCTTGCTGTCGCGTGATATCAGCTGTGTCGTAAGCAATGACATACCGAGTATACGAATTCAGTTATTATGAACAGTATGAAAATTCCGGAATAACACCATCGAATATTCGCCAAAATCGAAAATGCTTTCAAAAATTGGAAATTCAGTCAAAATCGAAACTGCTTCATTGGGTTTTGGATCTTCCCCAAGTTCTAACACAATCACAGACATCTCTCGCGTGGCTGGAGGCTGCGTAGTTTTCTCTCAATTTCTGCGTGCATTGGATTTGATTATTTATTGCTCGTGATTCTGGGAGCGTCAACTACAGAGGTCATAAGTCCCGTAAGTGTAGCTAGTTTTCTTTCATCTGGAGATGGCGGTGATCTTTTCTCAGCTGGATAGTGAGATCCGGCGCCGACCTACCGTCGGCTAGCGGGGTTTTCCCCTCAAACAGGTATCTCCCACCAGCGGGGCACCGCCCCAGCCGGGACAAGCTCTAAGCTCCCGACCAGTCTCCCGACATGTGTGGTAGTGTAGTGCATGTTAGTGTTAATGTATGTGTAAGGGGTAAGGATAGGACAAGGAAGAGGAAGAAAAGATCGCACACGGTCGGTGGCCCGTTTGTTAAGGTACTGCTTCGACATTCGCCTGGTGTTGATCGGAGAAACCAAGGCAAACTACCGATCAGAGCAGCCGGCCGCTAGAATTCTCCTCCAGACAGCGACTAAATTACCCGCTGACCCGAAATACCTAGCTGACAAGCTAGTGTCGAAAATCCTGCCGCCGTCGGGACTCGAGCCTAGGACCTCCCGGTCAGAGGGACTGCAGAGACATCAGTTGATGCACTGAGCCATCTCTCCCGGTACGTGCGTGTATTGGAAATTGGTAATACAGCATCAATGGTACTAATCCTTAGCCCTTTTATTACAGGATTTTTACACCTTTCGCAAACTTGTGATTGGTAGATGTGCAGTTCTAAGGTACGTGAGCAGATTGCTTGACTGCACGATTTTGCATATAATTAGTAAGTACAGTAAACCATCATTAACACGAATTGCAAGTGACCAAAACAATCGGAGTTGGTATTATAAAAATTCGCGTTATCCGCCTATTATAAATGTCTGTTTTACCTTCATTCCTTGTTGGGACCGAAGTTTTGTTCGTGTTACGGCGAAATTCGTGTTAAGCGAGTTTGTACTAACGAGAGTTTACTGTATCATTAAGTAAACGAAAAAAATCTAAATAAAGTTTTTAATGCTCAAAGAATTGACTGCTCCACTCGGGGGAAAAATCTATTGAAAAGATGTAACTTCATTATTTGTGCACGTCTTCTGAATTTCAGTGGGAAATATAGTTATTCAAATTATCGTTTTCCATATTATCGCGGCAAAAAGTATTATTCTTTCATGAAGAACATGAGGGTTCAGGGCAGGAATTTATAGCTAATTTACCTTTGAAAATATATTTTATTATATAGGAGCGAATATTTTGTCAACAAAATTCGAAAAAAAACCCTCTCTTTTCTGTATTCAAAATTCGACTAGAATATGGTTTAGGATAGAGATCACAGAATTATGAAAACGTGCACAAAATTCACTTCTCCCCATAGCTCGTCACACACAGTTTTTAACTGTTTTTGACGTAAATAAATAAAAAAAAGAAAGAAAGCGAGAAATCAAAGTTCACTCTGCCGGCCTGGATAGCCGAGGTCAAGGCTGAAGGGCCGTAGCTGCCTCGGCTGGAAGGGTCGTGGGTTCGAATCCTGGCGGGATCGCGCCCCTGGCATGGATGTTCGTGTGTGTGTGTGTGTGTGTGTGTGTGTGTGTGTTCGTGTTGTCCCTACTTGTTCTCCCTACAGTTCCCTCGAGTTGAAAAATCACAGTGGTCACTACATGACCAAGTTGTTGAAAAGCGACCTAAATAGCAGGAATTAGAAGTCCACGGTCTCCCGTGCGATATTCAAACAACGAAGCCTTGCTGCACCCGCGTGGGACCAAAAGGTATTTTCTCACAAGCGTCGCGTTATCTTTCGCCTGGGAATGGTGAAAGTTCACTGTTTACGTTTCACGAATGTTAAATTCATGCACGACAAAAAACAATACCAAGATTTATGACTTGATACATCCTTGAGCCGCCCAACGTAATGCAGACGGCTGCGGTAGCAACAACTCCGAGCAAAGACACAGGTTACATTTCGTCCAAAGTAATTGAAGCCAATAGAAGGTAAGCTACTTTACGTCCGATTCTCAACCGTAACTCTTCTCGAAAAATTCATTCCACTTTAACCATCTACAAATCTATTCTTCGGCCAATATTAACTTACGCATGCCCTGTTTGGATTTCAGCTGCCCCAACCTCATTTAATAAGTTACAAATCTTCCAAAACAAACTTTTAAGAATAACAGTAAATGCCCCCTGGTTTGTCAGCATTAAGACCCTTCACAACGATCTTTCAATAGAACCAATTACTTCCTTTATTACAAAACTGGCACATAATTTTTTTCAGTTATTTAAATCATATACAAAGAGCAGTCACGAAATAGGAACCGATCAGCCCCCACTCTCTCGCCTAAGAAACAAACTCTCATTCCATATTTTCCTTCAATATCTCACTGACATTAGATAAGGCAAGAACATTTCTAGCAATTACCTCTCCCTCCCATAGTATTTCCTTTTTAATCCTGTCATTGCTCTAACATAATTCCCTCGCAATAACCCTGGTTGAAGGTACAACACATGAAATAACTATCAGGGAGGTAACAAGAAGTTACCCCCTTCACACTTTTCTGATACAAAGTTGCTCGGCCAATCAACTGAAAAGCCTCACGGCTGAACGTTGTACTGTCTGTAAATGTAAAATAAAATTAATAATAAAAAAAGACGCAGGTTGTGGGTCGAATTCCACGTAAGGTACATTGTTTGCACTTACGATTTCACCCTGGGATTCAGGCACGACAGGCAAAGGCAAAGATCACGCTTCTCATATTAACATCAAAATCAACATTCAAAAGTCTTACTATTGTAGATTTAGTTCTGAAACCAGTGGAAACGCCTAAAAACCATAATAATGTTAAATCCAAAGATTTTATGTTGATTCGCCTCAAATTCCTCAAATTTCCTCAAATTCCTCAAATTTTCAAATTGTTCAGAGGAACCTCGAACCTCTGAACAATTGAAATATTTCTATCAATAGAAAATGTCACACTGTTCGGAATTTGCAGATTTCTCAAAGTTCTTCTTCTGCTTTAATTCAGAGTTTCCATCAACGGTAAAATTCTTAGCGAATATTTCAGAAAAAATGTCGCGCTCGACCGTCCAACAAGAGAGAAAAGGGTCACAATCACACATTTTCAGACGAGGGCCGGTCGATCCGTACGAGAAAAAACACCGCCACGAATATTTCAATAATTGTCTATTTCCATAACACTCAAGCATATCCAATCACTTCTTGAAATCTTTTCAAATCATTTTTAAGTTTTTTAAACTTAAATCGCTTATACAATTTTCGTTTCATGAAGGTTAATATTACCGTAAAAAGGAATGTTTATTTTTAAATTACAATTTTGTGTATACCAGAAAAGGAGGACGCCTTTCGTCCACGAAAAAGTAAAATGAACTAGTAAATTGTTTAATATACACATTTCACATTTATTGATTGTCCAAAATAATTTGAAATCTTTCATCCTGTAATAAAAAATAATTCACTTTTGTTTAAAATAAGCGCATCAAGGCTTTGCATTTTAAGATACTTATGTTTTCATTTGACAAAGTAAAACAAAAACTTTATATGGTGTTAAAATAAGAGGTGATGAGATTGTCTTCTTTGGAATAAGGTATGATAAACAAAAAATTAAATATACACCGTATACACTTGTTTTTTAATATATAAAATGAGTAAGATGAAGCTTTAGCTTACATCTACAACACGGAATTTTAAAGAATCGAAAATGTAATATTTGTCAAGGTGACGTAGGAATTTCTACAAATAAGTTACGTACTTACCGACAGTATAACTTTCTTTTTCTCTTATTTAATTGATTATTCCCAAGTAAAAGCTATCAATAAAAAAAGGAACAGAAATTGGAACTGATGGCAATTGCGATTGTTAAGACGATAGTAATTTCTATCCACCACTTCGGGTATTATCACGTCACACTTGTTTAGCATTTGCCAAAAACATTCAAACAATGCAAGATAAAACTCTGTATTAGCTGGACCCAAAACTGGCAGAAAATGTGTCTTGCGAATACGATGTCGGCAAAATCTAATTCGAGAATGTTCGTAAACCTTACTTCACCTGCCTACATGATGCTTACTGGTCAACATGTCTATAATTGGCTAGCCTGAACTAAAGTGGCCTATGGTACGAATAGTAAATGTGACTTAGACCACTTAAGAAACGACTAACATTAAAACCATCTGCCAAAACTCAAGTGATACTTTTATCATGCGGCACCTACAACGACAAAGGACTGACAACTTTAGAATGTATAGATGCTCACCTGTAAAGATCAAACTTACCATAACCTGGAATTTAGCCAAAATCTTCAACAGAGCACTTTACTTCCAGGCGAACCAATTCGAAACTATAGGGTGCTTCTCTGCGTTTCATAAAGTAATTAGAGTGCCTTGCAAATCCAAGAATTCGACCGGTAGAGATGGCTCAGTGCATCAACTGATGTCACTGCAGTTCCTCTGCACTAGCTTATCAGCTAGGTCGAATTCAGTCGCTGTCTGAGGATAATTCTAGCGGCCAGCTGCTCTGATTGGTAGTTTTCCGTGGTTTCTCCGATCAACACTAGGCGAATGCCGGAGCAGTACCATAACAAATGGGCCAATGCTAACTAGAGCGCGATCTTTCCTTCCCATTCCTTGTTCTATCCCATCCCTTCCTTACACAGTAACATGCACTACTCTACCGCACATGCCGAGAGACCAGTAGGGAGCATAGAGCTTGTCCCGGCTGGGGCTGTGCCCCACTGGTGGGAGATACCTGGTTGTGGAAACCCTGCTAGTTGACGGTAGGTCGGCGCCGGATCTCGCCATCCAGCGGGGGAAGATCACAGCTACCTCCCGATGAAAACACGCACTACACTTACAGTACTAATGACCTCGGTAGTTGACGCGCCCAGAATCAGGAACAATCAATCAAAGAATTCGTGTTGTCAGCAGGTCAAAAAGGAGTCATTCGGAGTATTCCCCTACTTCGAACTGCCTGATGGAACGGTGCGAGACAGTCAAATGATGTCACGCAGGTCAAAAACCCCACTTGCGCCTCCTTGGGCCGTGTGGAGATGACGCAAGCGCCGCCGAAGGAGGTCGGAGACGCGTGCGGTGTGCACCTGATGGCGGCGTCTGCACCCCGCGCTTAACCACCCGGACGCCGATTGATTCATTGATTGATTGACTGTTCGGGATTCCGGGCGCGTCTACTACAGAGGTCATAGTCCCGTAAGTGTAGTCCGTGTATCTTCATCGGGAGGTGCCGGTAGTCTTCCCCCGCTGGATGGCGATATCCGACACCGACCTGCCGTCAACTAGCGGGGTTTCCCCTACCAGGTACCTCCCACTAGCGGTGCGCCGGGACAGCCTCTAGGCCCACGACCGGTCTCCCGGCATGTGTGGTAGTGTGTGTAATGGGGTAAGGATAGAACAAGGAAGAGGACAGAAAGATTGCGCGCGGTTCGTGGCCCATTTGTTAGGGTACTGCTCCGGCATTCGCCAGGTGTTGATCGGAGAAACCACGGAAAACCACCGATCAGAGCACCCGGCCGATAGAATCCTCCTCCAGATAGCGACTGAATTCGACCTAGCCGAGAAGCTAGTGTCGGAAATCCTGCCTAGGACCTCCCGGTCAGGGGGAGTGCAGTGAACATCAGTCGATGCCCTGAGCCACTTCTCCCGGTCCGCCGAGGAGGTTAAAAGCGCGTGTGGTGTGCACCTGTCGGCGTCTGCGCCCCGCCCCACTCGGCCGCCCGCCCGGAGGCGGAAGCAGACGACGTTGGCACCGCGGGCGCCGCCGCGGTCCAGGGGGCACCGGCGGTCAAGGTCGCGCCGCCCCGCCACGCGCCGCCCGGCGCCGCCCCGCCCCGCCACGCCCCGCCACGCACGCCCCGCCACGCCTCGCCACGCCACGCCACGCCCCGCCCCGCCACGCCACGCGCCGCCACGCGCCGCTCCCCCCGCCATGCCCCGCCACGCCCCGCCACGCCCCGCCACGCCCCGCCCCGCCCCGCCCCGCCCCGCCCCGCCCCGCCTCACAGGCTGCGCTCAATCAGCCGGTGCCCCCCTCGCCAGCGCCTTGCAACTCTCCGTTATACTGCGATTTTTGTATCTTTGCCCCTGATAGGAATCAACTGTTTCGCTGCCATCCAATCGGGAGCTTATATTTCGCTACAGTGACGTCACTAAGAGCTCCCGATTGGATGAAACCGTCAACAGCTGATTTCTCTCAGGGGCAAAGTTACGAAAATCGCAGTGTAAAAGCGAGGACGAAGCTGGAGGGTGCTACGATAGGAGGCCCTGGGTACAGCTGGAGGTTAGGCTCGACGACTTCCGCAGACAAACTGCCCGATTTCTGAGAATTACGAAAAATGTCTTCAATTATTCATAATATATGCATACGGACCGCTGAAGAAAGCGCGAACATCGACGCTATCTTTGTAACATGACGCGCCAGCTTGCGTCTCGCGAACCAACGCAGCAGCCACGCACGTTTGACGTATCGTTGGCAGCAGTTCGTACTTCAGTTCGTGTAAGAAGGTACCGCAGGAGAGGGCGCCACCGTAATGGTGTCCAGCACGTTACATGGGAGTTAAAAGGCCCTTCCTCTCGCCAGTAGCAGCGTCATCTGCCGCCCGCCCTGCCGTCCACCTCACCTCCCTCGCCGCCTCCACCACCTCCTCCGACGGCCCCACCAAATGTCACGGGCTGGCGTTGCGCAAAGCAGCAATTGGCGGTGAACAGCCGCATCTCTTGAGAAGAAATAACTTCAAATATTTTTATTTCAATTACGGAAGAGATATGGCGACTTCCTTACGCAATGAATGCAAACTTACAGCCGATTTTATACTATATTGAATTTTTACACGTTTTTAATACAGGGGTTATTCGAATTTTCGCTTTGTCCACGTCATTCCCTCGTTTGCCTATGAGCATATGGTGTCACGCAAGTAATACAGATCACTTCGTGCTGCTTCTTTATAATCAGAAAATAGTTCACGGCACGAAATACCCCGATTACTATTGGATTTGCACGAACTCTAATTGTAGGATCGATTACCTTTCCTGTCAGTAGGAAGATGGTACTCTAGATCCTACTCAACATAATTTTATAGCAAAAAAGGAACGGTCGAGTTACGTGGCTTGTTTTCTTGCTGTGAGGTAAGCGTGCAAGCAAAATATATACCTTTCGGTGGACAGGACGGACGTATTAGATAAAGAATGTATGCCGCTCCTTCTATTCTTTCCTTAGCAATGTCATCTGCGGAGTGCCCTAGGAGACATCTCTAACGTACAAACATCATTGCAATAATAAACTGGTTCATAGCATTTCATTATGGTGGCAATGCCAAACAGTTCGCGCGGAAAAATTGGAAATCTTTTTACTTCTAAAAACTTTTTTTTTCAACAGTGCGAAATGACGCCAACAGCCAAATAAGCTCTCAGAGAAAGTATTTTTTTCCGCAAGAGGAGCGATCGATGCAGTGATTCGTAAGACGCAATTCGTGTTCCGAGAAGACGTCAGGTCCTTCGGTCCGCGTGTCACCAAGTGCGCAAGAAGGCAAGACCCCGCCCCGTCGCTCCTCACTCTCTCTGTCGCGCGCGCAATTAGCATTCTGCAGAATTTATGTTGCCTGTCCCGTTTGTCAAATGCAGAAACAAGACGTTTTTCGCCTTTTCTTTTCGGCTCGGAGGCATGCGGGCGCATCCTCAACCGCGCCTTGTTCCCGCACACAGAAGCCGCCTGTGCGCCTGGGCATTCCGCCGGCCAGGCCAGACGGCCCGCCCGGCCGGGCGGGGAGGGGAGGGGAGGGGGAGGGGAGGGGCGCGGAGCTTTCTCCCGGGAGAGCTTTTGGGCCGCGCGTTGCGTCACCGCCGCTCGCAGGAGGCCGTGGCCGCGGCCGCCTGCATGCGGGATGAGGCGCCGCACGCGCCGGCCACGCCCTCCCCGCTGCCCCGCGCCGCGCCGCGCCACGGCCCCTGCAAACTAGGGACAGGGCGATTTTCATAACTTGGCCTCTCAAGCCCCTGTAGCCCTATAACCATAGTGGAATATCACATGGCATTTCGCGGCTTTCTTGGTCGTGCCGGTATAATGCGATTTTTATAACTTTTTCTCTCAAGCCCCTATGGCCATGATGGAATATCACACGGCATTTCGCGTCTTTCTCGTTCGTGTCAGTGTAGTGCGATTTTCATAACTTCGCCCCTCAAGCCCCTATGGCTACGATGGAATATCACACGGTATTTCGCGTCCTCGCTCGTGCCGGTATAGTGCGATTTTCTAACTCTGCCCCTCAAGCCCCTATGGCCTATGGTGGAATATCACATGGCATTTCGTGTCTTTTTCGCTCGTGCCGGTAGAGTGCGATTTTTATAACTTTGTCTCTCAAGGCCCGTCTTCATGATGGAATATGTCACGGTATTTCGCGTCTTTCTCAGTCGTACCGCTAGATATCGCATGATCACGACCGTATCGAGCAGTGTTTGCGATCATGCAACATCTAGCGGTAGGACCGAGAAAGACGCGAAATGCCGTGTGATATCTCATCGTGGCTATAGGGGCTTGAGGGGCAAAGTTATAAAAATCGCACTATAGAAGAGTAGTATAGCGTGGCCGACGACCTTAGGTCATTGTGATATCCCTTCCCTTAGAAAAGTAATATTTTTAGTTAATTTGGGAATATCCTTCTCAACGAGGCTCCTGGCCTCAGACATGTGCTTACCAGTGTTAAAAAGATTCATTTTATAAGGCAGCACGTATAACAATAATCTAACATAAAAAAATCGAAGTATAATGTGTCTATAAAATGCCCCTTAATTGTAAATATTGGAATACCAATGATAAAAAAATGTAAACATTTCCTTGATATGCACACTTCATTCAATATGCTGACCTCTGAATAATATTTCTTGGAACGCTGGGCCACAGTCTCTGACATTCCCTTCCAAGAAATATCGCTTCGCCATAACTTCTACACACACGATTACATCAATTCAGTTGCATTTTCAATAACTTAACAGTAACAGTAGTTGATTCACGTATTTCCGAATGTAGAATGAAGCCAACAGATTTATTTTATGATGGAATAACTCAACTGTGAACAGTACTAATAGTACTGAAGTCAATCGAAACTTCGGATGGCTCTGTAGGTCAAGATCTAAAAATGCGAACGACCAAGGAACATAACATGATTATACCGAAGTGGTCTCAATGCATATGAAACACTTGTGGCCTTGATCGTAATGATGCCTTGACTCAGACGTCACTTACAATGCAATATCGGTATACGTAAGTAGTGGCAGCTCCGCCCGCAGCCGATGACTCACATCACGAACCGTAAGACGCCCGCGTCATTTTCACACTGCGGCGAGAACGCGCCTGTCGATAAGATTAGTGTACAGACGAAAGTATCTAACGATTCCACTAGAATGCGATCTCCAAAGCATTGCTCACTCCGACGGAATCACTTCATTTCTCGCTAGATTCGCTCCTCCACTCACACATCATTCATTCACACCACATCTTGTGACCCACGGCATCCAAAATACACGTCGAAATGGATTGAGTTTTAGAGAAAACATACGCAGATGTAGGTGATTCGTAGTTGTAGGCGATTGAAGATATTTCGGGATGCATTGCAACTTTCAGACATGAACTTCGAGATACGACTTCGACTACGAAACGACTACGAAACGATACGACTACGACTACGAAAAATTTAGTCTAATGTTTTGCAACGCGGACGTTTTAGCGTTCTATTGTTGTTTTTTTGTTGTTGGTTTTTGAGAAGATCAGGCAGGAAGGCGGACATTTTCGATAAGCTGAAAGAGATTTATATTGTCCGAAGCAGTGAAAAAAGAAGTAATCCAAATATTTGATTTAAAAGACGGCGTAACGGACAAACGTTCATTTCAACAGTGTAAAGACCATTAATATTAAATTTTCTCTGTAAATTAATTGAAATTTGCGTAAAGTTTTAAACTATTAGTGAAAGTGTTGTGAAAATTGTGAAAACATAAAAATTCAAAGCTTCGTAACCACAATAAAGGAAAGACTTGAACTTTATATTTAAATTTGTGGAAGTGGTGAATTTCGTGGCCTTTCAGTAGGTAAAGTATAGTAATCTAATTGTATTTATTAGTTTGCAGCTTCAATCTTTTAAACACACTGAACGCTTTTTGAATTTAATTAATCACATTTAAATACTCATTAGAATCAGATCAACGTTATTTTAAATAAATACGTAACGCAATTTAAATAAGTTAATACAATTAAATTTAAAAGATAAGTTAGGGAGTAGTTTTTTTGTAGTATTCTGAATTATCTATTTACTTATTTTCATATTTACCACGCACTTGACACGCATTCGTGACATGGCTACTAATCGTTATACACTCTCTACTCTCTACGCTCTCAAAGCCGATCTTCTGAAAGCCTTCACACACATCAACAGTAATTTAGATGAACATATCCGAAGGCTCGAAGAGGTCGTTCAAAACACAGACGGTTGGACAACAATAGGCAACACCGCAAAAACCTCCAACCGTCCATTCGCGGAAGCAAAAACACAATCACCACCACCAATCACGACTCAAAACAGATTTTCTGTATTAGACTACTACAATGAGTTTCCTTGCCTTCCCAATCCTCACCACCCCCACCCATCATCGACACGTCCATTCACAAACCAACGCAAACAGGCTAGCAAGCGCAAAGTAACAAAGACACGTAGAGTTGCGCAAACTGGCTCACCAGAAAACAAGGACATTCCCACTGAGCCCATCAAAAAGGTACTCATTTTAGCAGATAGCCATGGGCGACAAATCTCCTCCCTGCTCAGTGAGAAACTCCCAACCAATTTCTCTGCCATGTGTGTGTTTAAACCTAACGGGAGGTTTGCCGACGTGACCAGTGAGTTGGACACGCACACAAAAACCCTCACCAAACGGGATACTGTAATTATCATAGGAGGGCAGAATGACATTAATTTGGGTGGTCACTTTACACCTGAAGAACATGTGACAAATTACAACGTGCCGCCCAAAACACGAACATTGTAGTCTCGACTCTGCCCTTCTGGTACAACAAGCCCACACTATGCAAAGAAATTAGTCACGCAAACAACCAATTGAAACTGCATCTGAGAGACACACATGTTAAATTGTTTGAGCTAAACTTTCTCTCAGAAAAACACTTCACCCGACATGGTCTTCACCTGAACCTTGTCGGAAAACATGCACTCGGTAGTGAGCTTGCAAAATACATCATTTCACAAACTTGGCAGTGTCCTGCCCAAGACCCATCCCCACCCACACCTCCTAGTTCTCTTCCATCCCCTGGGACCCCTTTGGACCCAATTACCTTATCCCCTGAACCTAATCCGTGTATTACCTCTCCCACTATTCATTCCTCTACATCTGTCACCCCTCCTTCCTCACCTCTTGTCACTGCTGGGACACGATACTTCCTTCGACCACGCACTCGAGGTAAAAATGAAATAAATAAATAGCAACTACAGTCAGATGCAGCAGAAAAACATCCGTGTAGGTACATGCAAAAGATTCGAATAATGCATCATAATGTGCAATCTCTTTCAAATAAAATTGAATTTATCGAGGCAGCATTACAATGTGATCTAAGACAAATAGATGTTTTTTGCTTTACAGAACATTGGTTGTCTCAAAATGATATAAATACACTCCAAATTCCTAGCTTTTACCTTGCAGGATCATATTGTAGGGCGAGGGAATCAAATAAGGGCCCTGCTTACGGAGGTTCGTGTATTTACATAAGAAATTATATTGATTCTACCTTCTTGTCAGAATTCAATTTATATGCAGTTGAAAAAGTTTTTGAAACAACAGTAGTACATCTTACAACGCTCAAAATTATCTTACTTTGCATTTACAGACCTCCAACAAAGCGAGCTTCAGATTATTTCACTTTCTTGGAAAATCTAGAGATAATTCTGAACAAAATTAGTAAAATCTCTTTTAAATCCATTGTTGTATGTGGAGATTTCAATATTGATTTTCTGAGCGAATCCCACGAAAAAGAGCAGTTTCTCAATTTACTTCATTCTTTTAATTTAGACATTACAGTGAATGTACCTACACGGAATACGCTTAAATCACAAAAAGCATTAGATCAAATTATAATTAACAAAACCACAACTACATATGAAATAATAACGAATAATCTAGGATACAGTGACCACGATGCACAAATTCTTACAATTACTAAGAACATAAACACTGACACAATAAATAATACACGCATGTGCAGAGTATTCACTAAAGTTAATATAAAATTATTTACGGACTACTTGATGAAGGAATCATGGGACGAAGTTTATAACGCTGTTGACACAAATGAAAAATATAATTTATTTTTCTCCAAGCTTTCAATTCATTTTAACGCGTGCTTTCCTCTTAAAAAGAGAAAATTAAATATTTCAAGCAAAAGTAATACTTGGATCACACAAGGAATTAGAACATCGTGTAAAAACAAACGTACGCTTTACTTTATTTCTAAACATCATAACGTATCACCCGGTTTCCATATATACTTCCGAGAATATAAAAGAATTTTAAGAAAAGTAATAGTTCAGGCAAAAATAATGAAAAATAGTCAGGACATTTTGAGCGCTAGTAACAAAACTAAAGCAATGTGGGATATCGTTAAAAAATACAACCACATCATCTCGATACCTTGTAGAGAATGTTATTTTAAAGGATAATGAAAGAGAAACGAGTAATCCGGAAAAAGTTGCCAATCTCTTCAACAAACACTTTTCCAGAATTGCGTCTGATCTCACGAAGGGACTAAAATCACAAAATTCAACATTTTACACTTCCCAAAAAATTTCAGATACGATGTTTATTCCCGAAACTTCTCCCAACGAAATCCTCAGAATAGTCAGTAAACTAAAAAATAAATATTCATCTGGTTTAGATGAATTTCCGGATTGTTTATTAAAAACTTGTGCACCTGCCTTTATACATCCGTTAACTCACATTTTCAATGCTTCTTTATGTACAGGAATATTTCCAGATATTTTCAAAACAGCAAAATTAAGCCACTTTTTAAAAAAGGGAACAAAAATGATATTCAAAATTACCGGCCAATTTCTCTTTTGTCAGTTTTCTCAAAAATATTAGAAAGGCTTTTCTACTTACGAATGGAAACATTTCTCAGGAAAAACAGAGCGTTTTCAGACTCACAACACGGTTTTAGAAAATCAAAATCTACGGAAACTGCCATTTTTTCTTTTCTCAAAGATGTTGCTTCATCAATAGACCAAAATGAAATACCCATTGGAATATTCTTAGATCTCTCGAAAGCTTTTGACGTTATTGACCATAAGATCTTGCTCTCAAAATTACCTTCGTATGGAATTCGTGGTATTGCCCTAGATTGGATAACTTCTTACCTTAAACATCGGACTCAAAAAGTAGAAATACCATACTGGCAGGAAAGGACATTACATACTTATATTTCCAATTCTTTGCCAATTGTGCATGGGGTCCCGCAAGGTTCGATCTTAGGTCCTATTCTCTTTCTGTTATATGTAAACGATATGCCCTCGTCTATTAAAAATGGAAGAACGGTTCTGTTTGCTGATGACACGAATGTTCTTTGCAAAAAAGAAGCAGTAAATAGTACAATTTCAGAAGTTTCAAATTGGTTTAATAATAACAAATTAATTGTTAACGAAAGAAAAACTGTTTCAATGCATTTTTGCATCTCAAATCGGAAATCGCATGTTCCATTGAAAATGAACAATATGCAATTAGCTGATGTTGAGGCAACAAAATTTTTAGGTCTTTCAATTCAATCAAACCTCAAATGGAATGTACATATAACAGAATTAAACACTAAATTAAGTTCATTATGCTATGCATTCAGAATTCTTTCAAATTCTGTCAGCCTTCATGCAGCTCGTTGCGTTTATTTTGCAAATGTGCATTCCCGCCTGAGATATGGCATAATATTCTGGGGAAGCTCATCCTGTAGTATTCAGACCTTCAGATTGCAAAAGAAAATTATTCGAATAATGAAAAAATGCCTTCCACGTGATTCCTGCAAGCCTCTTTTCATTGAGCTGGGAATCCTACCATTGCCTTGTCTATTTATTTACGAATCTGTAATATTTGTCAAAAATGACCTACTTAACGGAGGGAACATATTTTCATGCAATATTGATATTTATAATTACAACACACGCCGTAGAAATCACGTGCATCAAGTGTCAGTATCAACAGCTCAGTACAAGAAATCAACATACAATACATGTACGTTACTTTACAACGCATTGCCAGATGACATAAAACAATTAAAGTCGGTATACAAATTTAAGTTAAAAGTAAAATCTTTTCTGCTGCAAAACTGTTTCTATACAATTAGAGACTATACTGATCGTGAAAAGAAAAATAATGTAACAAAACAAAGATATATAATGAATTAGTTTATGTTTGCATTGTATACATTTAAAAAAATATTTAATACGCCTGTAACAAGTAATGTACTTCAGCTTCCGGGTCAATGACCCCCATCTCGATCAGGTTTTTGTCCAGTTTCCCTGATCCATAGAGCAAATGCTGAGATGGCCCCTTGTTTTGCTTCTGGACGTAAATGTAGCTTCACTGTGCGCACGTTTTGTTGAGCACTCCTTTTGCTTGTAGTTCATTTACAGTTGAAATTGATTTTCTATAACTCGGGAAAAAACATTTTTCAAATATCTTTATTTTTCTAAAATAATTATTTTCTAAATTAATTTTTTCGTTTTCGTTTTTTTTTTTTTTTTTTTTCAAGAAAATGTGCGCAGATAAATTTCTTTCCCCACACGTCATATACAGTTTTTACTGTTTTTTTTGACTAAATAAATAAATAAATAAATAAATACGAGATAAACGCCAAAGTTTGTTTTACAGAACATTCCTTGAAGCGTAAAACTAATCTGAAATGAAAATCATGTACGGTGTTTAAACAACAGGTCTTGCATAAGAAAATGCTAACCGATGTTTTGAATTTAAAGTTGAAAATGCGGTGAACATAAAAACATTACAAAAACATAAAAATCAGGTACAAGTAGACTAAAACGATGGTCCATTCTTTTGAATGTTCGGTAGAAGAAAGCAAATACAATCCATTCGAGCTTAAATAAATCTTAACTATAGTTAACTATAGTTTGGTGTAAGGTCCCCATGTTTTAACGTTTCAAAATATTCTTATTGTTAGTATTTTTTTCGTTTGAGCTTTATAATTAGATTAGGCGATACAAAATTTAGCCACTTTCTCACCAGCAGATCGAGACGCGTCGAATGAAAATTTGCATTGCTCACTCAAAATGTGGACCAAACCGTGTCAGACGGACGGTCATACAGGTTATCCAATTACTTCATAAGAATTGCTATTCCGTCCTATACTTGTTTTTTATTTCTTCGCGTGGGGGCGTGTCTTCACGATGGAATACCTCACGGTATTTCGCGTCGTTCTCCGTCGTGCCGCTGAGTCGCATGATCGCGACCGTATCGAGCAATGCTGGCGATCATGCGACTCCTAACGGCAAGACCGAGAAAGACGCGAAATACCGTGAGATATTCCATCCTGAAGATAAGCCCCCACGCACCAAGCAATAAAAACCAAAGTATAGCCATCACTCAGTCGCACCTCGAGAGAATCATGTCAACCGATTGTACAAGTACTGTAGATACAAGTTTTGAACACCAATGTTTTGGACGTTATCAGTCGCAGCTGAAGCTGAGAACTGAAGTAGAAACGCCTTAAACTCAAATCTGCTGCAAAGGTTTCAACGTCGCTCACTCCCCGCTTCCCCAAGCCCAATCCCCAGCATTGTCTGCCCCCTATTTGCCTGGGGAACTGCTAATTCCACGCCCCCCAGAACTGGAACCGCTCCGCGTTTGCTGTCGCCGCCGTCGTCATGAACAGAGACAGGATTTTTATGTAATTACATATTTTTTGTCTTTCTACTTACCGTTCTCAAAATTGTAATCTTGGCGAATCATCGTCCTCCTAACATAATATCGAATTTTTTCGTTACATATTTTTACATATTTAGTACTATATTACTACTTTACATATTTTGCTATTTTCACAATATTTTTATTCATTCAATTTTCTTCCATTTTATTACACAGTTTTAAGAAAATAAGTTTTTTGTTGTTTTTTAAACACTACTTTGTCCTACATTATTGGAGAAATGTGGGTGTCAAAAGTATTATTCACACCACGTTTTGTGACCTGTAACGTTAAATTACGAGAAAAATTTGCGATCTCCGACGTGCAACACTTCCACGAAAATGTTGCATGCTGCAGTGCTGTTGCTGGTCGTAGAACTCACCAGTTTGTGCGATGACTTCTATTGAGACTCGTCGGGCTGGTCCGGAATGGATTACGCTAGATGAAGATTTCACTACTGACGAGAAAGTTGTTTAGTGCAAAGTGAGCATTTTTTCTAAATGTAATTTCTTGCTATGTACATGGTGTTTTAATTAGAGAAATTTAATATTACATATTGCATCCGATTGTACATTTTATTACATATTCTTATTGTTTTCATTACATATTTATGTGCATATTTTGATGTTTAATATTTCATATTTTTCCGATCTCTGGTCATGAAGCTCTGATGAATTTGCGCCACTCGTGAACAGGCCGGTCTCTCGAGGCGTGTAGGGGCGCGGCAGCGGGCCACCGACGGCGCGGCGCGGCGCGGCGCTATGCATCACGCGGCGAGACAGGCGCGGCGCGGCGCCACTGCGGCCGGCGGACACTCGCCTCGCATGCCGCGATTTGGGCTGGGATTTAGCCTGCCCCGCGCCGCGCCCCCATTCTCACCCCCCCGCCCCGCCCCAACGCGCCCCACCCCGCCACGTCCCGCCACGTCCCGCCACGTCCTGGCCCGTCCCGGCCCGTCTCACCCCGTCCCGTCCCCGTCTCGCCCCGTCTCGCCCAGTCACGTCCCGTCCCGTCTCGCCCCGTCCCGTCCCGTCCCGTCTCGCCCCGTCCCGTCCCGTCCCGTCCCGTCTCGCCCCATCCCGTCCCGTCTCGCCCCGTCCCGTCTCGCCCCGTCCCGTCTCGCCCCGTCCCGTCTCGCCCCCGTCCCGTCTCGCCCCGTCCCGTCTCGCCCCGGTCCCGTCTCGCCCCGTCCCGTCTCGCGCCCGTCCCGTCTCGCCCCGTCCCGTCTCGCCCCGTCCCGTCTCGCCCCGTCCCGTCTCGCCCCGTCCCGTCTCGCCCCCCGTCCCGTCTCGCCCCGGTCCCGTCTCCCCGGTCCCGTCTCGCCCCGTCCCGTCCCTCGCCCCCTTCCACTGTCTCCTCTCCCCCGCCCCATAGTGGGCAAGGCTCTTCAGCAGTAGAGTAACGTAATAATTTTCTTTGAGCAGGTTCCCGCGCAGATTTACGTACTGGCATACATCAAACTGACATTCCGTGTGACGTAACGAATTGTACATTAACCTGTCATTTTATCGCACTTCTAACGGCCCACTGCTTCTTGTCTCTGCTTTAAGTCTTAAGTTTCCAGAAGAGGTTAGTCATTCCGATAAGCGAGTAGGTGTTATGGTAAATGTGTGTGTGTGTGAGAGAGAGAGACAGACAGAGAGAGAGAGAGAGAGAGAGAGGGAGAGGGAGAGGGAGAGGGAGAGGTGAATCCGCCACAGGTCACGGACGTACTTGAGGATATTGGAAAGGCCAGTTTAGGCCAGACTTCCTGAAATCAAGCCGACTGTCATACCTCAGCACTGAGCGAGCACACGTTCTGCGAATGCCGGAGCCTTCCTCCTAAAATGAGTAAGTTCGCAAATAAGCGGGAAGATCAAGACGCAAAACCCACAAAAGGCCAGCTGTGAAACGTAATTGTGAATTGGAAAATTATAAATAAATACATTATGAAGTTATATAAGTTTTTTAGTCGGCCCCGTGGCCGAGATCGCTAAAGGTTCGAGTCCCGCCTCGGGCATGGTTGTATGTGTTCGTCCTTTCACCATATCGTTTCATCCTCATACCATAACCTTAAATCCAATCGTGGTCGCTAATGACCTAGTAGTTGATGCGACCTTAAATAACAAAAAAAAAAAAAAAGGTTTTGTTTTTAATTAAATGTTTGGTAAGACTCCGCCTGGCAGCCTAACAGGTAGCTACGAGCTCCACTGGCTACAGCAGCGAAGCGAAGGCCTCCTCGCCTTGTGGAGCCTGGTTTCTCTTGAAGGGGAAAGGTTATTCCGGGGAAATGAAAGCACGATTGTTCCCCCTACAACGAAAGAGTAAGAGAAGCCTATTTGAAACGTTTAAAGAATAAATTTATGGCCACTTTTGAGAAAATTTTCGAAATGTTCTACCAGCTTCACATGAAATTTCTAAAAAATTAAAACATTTATACTTATCTTCACAAAAAATTTCTATAGCAAATTATCAACTTCACCTATTTTCAAAACTTCACATTAGGTCAAACTATGTTCATCTTCGAATCCGATAACTTTTTCTTACGGGCATTTTTCGTCCTCCACAATTCAAAACTTGTTTCATTTTCATTCACACATTTCATAATTAATTTTTAATTAAATCACATTTTAATCATATTTCATAATTAATTATTTTTAATCACAATTCATAATTTAAGTTAGTGACAGCACTTTCATTAAATTATTGGTAACAATTTACCAGACTATTAAATGCTGGCGTCTTGTCTCTACATTACGTATCGCTATTACATTTACATTCAATTCGCTAAAAATTGTAATGCAACTGAAAAGGTGGCAAGCAAATATTTTAAAAAATTAAAAGATGTTTTCAAATTCTCAATTATTTGCGATTGCCTGCATCGATAGGAGAATATCCGTTTTGGAAAAACGCGTATTATAGTTTACGCACTAGTGTTGTCGGCAGACAAATGTATGAGGTTTTGAATGAGGAAAAACACACACACACGCACACACACACACAGTTCAATTCTACGGGAGCCCCAATCGGGCTCTTGCCCAAGCACTAAATAGGGACTTGGCCCTCTCATTTCGCAGAATATTTTAAAATGAATATGCCCACTGTAATTCGTTGAATTATTTGCTACAGTCATGAAAGCTGTTCTAAAGAGAAACACCACCAACACATTAAAAACAATGAATTAATAAATAAGTAAATGAATAAATAATTCAATACTTCCCAGCAGTATCGTCTATTACATTGAGCACAACACACAAGAACACAAATATTAAATACGGTTAAAAATCTAAGGAAACACCTCGATCGTCAACAAACCAAGGGTGGACTGCAATTGCATCACTTTATGAGGATGCATTCAATACGAATTCGAGTTCGAATATCTAGGAATGATACCAATAACATATTAATTATGATAACATTATAACATATTCGCAAATCTACCATTTTCTTCGTCACTACTTCCTTCTCTCAATGATATACTGAGAGCAAGTCAACACACCCACAAAGTTACAACTTTCCTAATAGGGGCTGGAAAGTAGAACAGAAATAAATAATCGCTCTCTTCCTCAAACGACGGGGTTCGGGTAGTTCGCCTTTTTTGTGCTAATCAGCATATGGCAAGCAATATCATTACACCACGCAATTCCCTCGAGGGATACAAACCATATTTCGAAACGACTCGCCGCGAATTACTCTCAGTTAATGAATTGCAGGTCTCCGTGAATGTTACACGTGGCATGTGCTGTATGCGATCGTAAAGAAATTTCCATTTCCTCGTTTTAAAATTCTCTTTATAAAACCATTTGCAAAGGTGATTAATAGGGACTGGAAAAATATGTAGTATGACAGTCAAAATATGTACATTAATATGTAATGAAACAATAGGAATATGTAATAAATATGTAAAATCTGATATAATATGTAATATTAAAATACTCTATTATATAATATGTAATTATAAAACTCATTTACAAAATACGAACTTACATTTACAAAAAATTCTTATACAACTTTGAAAAACAATGCAAACGTTTTAAAAATCATTAGGAGAGCACAAGTTGATGTACACTTTCACCATACAACTTTCCTATCAGTAGTTAAACCTTCACAAATTGTTATCCAGGAATGTAGTTTAGCACCCAGACTAGACACAATAGAAGCCATCATGCAAACTGGCGAAATCTACGAACACCAACAATCACTGCAGTACGGAAAATTCTCATCAAAGTATTACACGACGGCGATCGTCAACGTTCTTGGAAATTAAGGTTAAAAGGTCGCCAAACGCGCCGTCAATGATACAGTGATACTCACACCTAAAGGTGAGAATGATCTGTCGCTGACGAGCACTTCCCGTCACTGAGATAACTGAAGCAGTCGCGTCGGACTGTGAGAATATCCGACCGCGTCTTCACAAAGTGTATCTCGAGAAGAGTACAGTACGCAGTACCATGCAGCATTAATGCAGGAAAAAAATGCTAAATATTTTAGAAATACTTCTTTTCATACAAATATGTACGAAAATTGATAAAATACAAAGAAATGTTGAGAAAACAGCGAAATCTGTAAATATGTAATATAGTGCCAAATATGTAACAATATGTAACGAAAAAATTGGATATTGTGTTAGGTCGGCGACAATAAGCCAAGATTAAAATTTTGAGTACGGTAAGTAGAAAAACAAAAAATATGTAATTACATAAAATCCGGTCTCTACTGATTAAACTTCTCCTGACTCCAGAAATCTAATCAGGTTTATGACTCCAGAAATGCGTATCTCCATTAATAGATTTTCATAATTACTCTTTACCACACAACTCTTAAGATAAATTATGTCAAGATGACTACACGTTTTCGAATGACTGGTCGTGTCAACTATATTTCTAAGAAACCTTATTAATTCACATTTTAAACCGGACTAATTTAATAACCAACAAATTCCGTTTCACCTTTTGGCGGTACAACTCGAAATCCGCAGAATGATTCCGAAAGTTCCGATAGTACTGACAAACTACATCATATCATGATGACGTTTTACACTAACGAAACACTAATGAAATATCACCATCAGTCTGGAGACCGTCCTTCTGCCTACTTTTATCTGCAAAGCAGCTACTAATCTAAAGCAGAGTTTCTTTTCGACTGGAAAGATAATCCGAGCCCGGTATTCTTCTAAGTGTTTTGCGTGTAATCCGCGCAGTTAAGACGGACTGCATAGGAAAGTGTGATCTGGGATGTTTATAATCTACATCGAGGTGTAACAAAGTGAATAACGCAGCCAAAAGAATGCTTAAAATTGCCAGAAAAGATAATTGAACAGGTTGTAACGATGATAGGAGAAGCTAGAGAAAATTCCCCTCGGTTTAAATGATCAAATGTATCTCATGGCCCCCATTTTGTGCGCCTATACCAGGGCTATCCAACTCTGAAGGGCTTATGGGCCACGCATCAAATTTTAGTTAAGCCGTGGGCCGCACCGTAATTTAAAATGTTTTTTACCCCCAACTACTGAGATTATTCTGAAACATATATTATATACGATATACTTAATGATTAATGTACATACAACGAGAACATTAATATAACATTAAGTAGAAATAAGATGAATTGGACAATTGTATTGCATTTGGTTGGCATGATACAATTTTTCGCAGGCCGCACAAAAAGATCCGGCGGGCCGCCAGTTGGAAAGCTCTGACCCATACACATTTCCTAAATGACACAACAAATACGAGCGAGATCACTTGCCATTGTTCACTCTCGATACGCCACATTCCCAAATCTTTTTTTTTTCTTTCTTTTATCTAGGTATTCAGGAGCCCATGGCATGCATCGAATTTGCGCCCCTGTCAGGATACTTCAAATGACAATACTTGTTTTTAACAGGTATACTTTAAATCTGTGGTCACGGGCTAAAAGTTCTCAAGTCAATTTTTGGTGAAAATGGGTTAAGCATTGAAACTAAACTTAAGTATCTATTTTAATTTAGTAAAACGACCGAATTCAAAAGTGGCCTCGTTAACGAGAAAAAAGCGTTGGAAAATAGCGTTAAGCGTAGAAAAAGCGTTGGCTCAATAATCTAACCCTTGTTTTCTCCAAACTAAGATTTTTGATTTAAGAACTTTTACCTCGTGATTACAGAAATAGCGCCCCTTGTGAGTGGCGCCCATGGCACGTGCCATGTCTGCCATACCGTAGATACGCCTCTGGTCGGCGGCGTGAGGCGGCGGTCCCCATTTCACGGGGGCCATTTCGCGGGGGCGACCCCGCCCATTTCGCCCAGGGTGACGTCGACTGCATGTGCGAGCAGCGCTGCGCGGGGAGATGACCTGCGCCATGCAGCTGTGTCCCGCGCCAGGGCCTGCTGTCCATCACCCGCAGACAAGACGACGCCACTGTTGGCGCCCACATGCAGCACTACAGTCCGTGCAGTGCTGGCACAAGCGGCTCGCCGTAACGTTTCTCGACATGGCAATGCTTTGAAAAAACCTACCGTCCACCAGTTTCTCGTCGCTAGTTTGTGATTACGTATTCCTTGACACTCTCGTTTTATTTTCTGCGCTTCACGTTGTAGTACTGGCTAGAGCAAACCCATCCATCTCTCAACCAGTGCTCGGTGAGACGGTATGCCCGGTGAGACGGTAGGAAGATGCCTCCAAGCAAAATGAACAAATATTATTATGGACTTTTATTCTGAACTAAAATGTTTACAAAAATAGCTGGTTTCTAACTCCCTACCCCAACCCATCCTATTCAATGAAAAACGTGTTTTTTAAATATATTATTTTTATATATCTGCAGGATTTTTTTAATAAAAATTATTGCATATTTACAAATATATTTCCTCAATAATACAAATTACAACAAATTCGAATTCCGCGAAAGACTTTTCGGAAATTTATAGATGCAAAGTCCGTTGAAGATACGAATAATCGTAAGTAAAAAATGTTTTATAGATTATTAAATTTTAAGAAGAAAAGGACATTCGAAATGGTCCGAAGAGGAAGTAAATAACAAAAAAATATGTTTGATATATAATACATATTAACCTTGCAACCATTTAGTAATAACACTTACGAATTTATTTGTAATACCTTAACTCCTACGAAATGAAAACGAGAAGTTGAGATTATAAAAATATGATTTCACTACAGTCATATCTGGTTCCCACTGAACGAAACAATCTTGAAGAGCCATAAGTATGATAAATAATTACGTACGGATTACCATGCAAATATACATTAACATAATAATACTACGTTAATAGGTGCTAGTGGGACGATCCTTTATTACAGTTGGCTATGCAATTCTAAATACAGCAGCTGACGTGTAACCAACATAGTACTCCAACGTAAATTGCTTGTAATCCAGTTCTTTCCTCAAGGTGACCAATTAACGATATTCACTCTGACGTCATAGTAGAGTTGTCACTGGGGCTGAAGGGGAAGGCGCGGTGGCGGGAGCGGAGGCGGGGGCCAGGAAGGGCGAGGCGGGGCGGGGGGCGAGGGCGGGGGACAGAGGCGGGGGCGGGAGACGTGGCGGAGGACGTGGCGGAGGACGTGGCGGAGGACGTGGCGGAGGACGTGGCGGTGGACGGAGGTGTGGCACGGGGACGGGGGCGGGGGACGGGGGCGGGGGACGGGGGCGGGGGACGGGGGCGGGGGACGGGGGCGGGGGACGGGGGCGGGGGACGGGGGCGGGGGACGGGGGCGGGGGACGGGGGCGGGGACGGGGGGGGGGACGGGGGCGGGACAGGAGCGGGGGACGGGGGCGGGACGGGGGCGGGACGGGAGCGGGACGCGGGCGGGACGCGGGCGGGGAACGGGGGTGGGACGAGGGCCGGAGACCGGACGGGAAGGTGGGGCGGGGACGGGGCGGGAAGGGAGCGGGGGCTGTGCGGGGGCGGGACGGGAGCGGGACGCGGGCGGGACGCGGGCGGGACGCGGGCGGGGAACGGGGGTGGGACGAGGGCCGGAGACCGGACGGGAAGGTGGGGCGGGGACGGGGCGGGAAGGGAGCGGGGGCTGTGCGGGGGCGTGGGCGAGGCGTGGGCGGGGCGAGCAGAACGAAGCAGAAACGGAAGCGACAGCGGGAGAGCGAAATGCAGATGGAACCAAGTGCTGCACACGGAAAATCGGCCGCTTCCATCCACGGCACTGTTGAAGCACCAGCTGGGGGGAGCGGCTCCTCTCGGAAAATGAAATTCGGGGAACCTCTCCAAATAAATTTTGAAATTTGAAAATTTTGAAAAAACTCAAAATCAAAATTTTAAATTCGAATGTGAAAAACTTTTCAACCCAACCCCTATTGAGTTGTACATCGTATAAAAGGCCACAAAGAAAGCTGCCAAATGACACCTGTTCCAGCTCTCTATCTTGATTTGCAGAGGTTCTACATCAATTTAAAAATTTTCGGGAACCCAATTTTGTAAAATTTTACATGGCTGTATTTCACAAACGGGTGGAAATATTTTACTCAAAATTTGTAGTTTTCTTATTCTTCATTCATACTACCTATGTGTAAAATTTCATCAGAATCTAAAATGGTGAGGTAAAATTTTAATTAAAACTGTGTTGATTTAAAAGTTCAAAAAGATCCAACAAAACGATTTCGGACAGTCAAATTTATAAAATCAGTTTACATTAAAAACTTATGTTTGTGGCTACGTTTCGAAGGCTGATGCACCTTCATCTTCAGGCCAATACACATAGATGAACTTTTAAATTAATTTGAACTTTTAAATTAAATCTATGTGACAGCCTATAAAAGAATTTCGAAATAAAACTGGATTGATTTAATCTGGAATGACCCTGCTACGACAGCGGCAACGCGAAACCGCAAATCCTGAAAGCCCAGGGACTGTAGTGCCGTCCGTCGTCGCTTTCTCTCGCTGCGCCGAGTGTTAATGGAACCTTGAAGCGCTCGAAAGCGCTTCCCATAGTTAGGCTGAAGGCGACCTCCGTAGTTCGTTACTCCTTCACCCTTTGGCTCAGCCGGCTGAACGAGGCTACTGGGAATCTAGGCAAACGGGCAAACTGCTATCCAAATCTTGCATCTTTGCAACTCTGAGTTCGCGGAGATAAAGCAGTATTGTGTTTTGCAATGTAAACATCTCTGATGTTTTAATCACGGAGAAGCCTTCAAGATATTTAAAAAAATATTACATTCGTCATCCATTATTCGGCTGAGCTGCAAATTGCATTTATGCAGAATTTTCCATGCATTTCTTAAGTGTGCAATAAAAATATAAGTTATTTATAAGCACATTAGTTCTTTTTATATGAAGTGTACGAAATGATTGTATTTGACAAAAAGGATATTTTTCTCTAGGCCGGAGTTAAAAAAAAAAAGAATCGAGATCGTGCAAAAAATAATAATTTCTCTCACAAATTTTAATCAACATTTTTCCTAAGATACTCTAAAAATCATTAAATAACGAACCATATTTTGTGTTTTTCTAGTTTTCATCTTTTAAACGAAAACCCTGTGCACATTTCTCGTTGAGCGCATTAGACGATGAATGTGAATGAATGCAGACCAGGTGCAGTCAACGAAGGTAATGGGCCAAGACTCAATGAGCGAATTGTGAAAGTGGCCAGCGAGGGAGGTCTGGAGGAAGCGTTAAAAAGTATTTCTTGCACTCTAGCGTCACCGAGCAACAAAGTACTTCTTGCACTATGACTTCATGTGTTTTTCGGAAGTCTTCATAAAAAGACTCTTCTCCCACACGCTTAGCCTTTAAAGAACAAGGGTCCTCTGAGTGACAATTTTGGCAACGCTGTGTCATACGACACCTATTGCATATCTTCGGTATCTCAATGGATTAATTGTTTCTAGTTATCAGATACATGTCCCTTCACATTTATAAGTCTATACATTATGCCAATAAACAAAAAAATTTCAGTTTTATTCATTCTCACTGTCTGCACAAGGGTCAGTTCACTTTTTGGTCAGTTATTCAGTTAATTCGCGAGAGCTGTTCAAATTATCTGACATCACGTTTCCTTGTTACCAAGAATTGGTTCAATTAGTTAGAAGTTCATCTCGTATTTCTTCTTCCGTTAGAAAACGCGAATTCATTTTCAGATACTCTGCAAAATTGGTAACATAAACAACAAGGCTGTGTCATAGATGACAAACACTAACTTAGTCTTCACACTATTGATCATTGAGTGACCGGAGAGCCACAAATCTTCCACGGAGTGTTGAATGGTGGCTAGGAGGGTAATTAAGTGACAGATCCACAACCGACGCGAAATGACACGCATGCGTGTAAAGAACTGCGGTAGGTGACATATATGACACAGCCTTGTCGTTTAAAGGTTAGTGGTGCATAGAAGATAAAAAAAATATCATAAAAAAATATTGCGTACACATCCAAGACGAAGCGTTTTCAATTCTTAAATGAACTGTTCGACCGTCAGACAGAGCATTTAAGTTTGGCAAATAGAGAGAACTAAAAACAAGTCCGCACAGGGCGATAAAATGAGACCAGAATGCCGTTCCTGAACCACGCGATCGCCATCATTGTCCAGGTCGTCTGATGACATTCAGTTTGTTCCAACAGTATCCCTGGGAGTCATCTGAGCAAATTTTACGATTCTACAACAAAACATTACTCCAGAACAATCAATTTCTAAAAAAAATCATTTTTATGACTTCTGGATGATGCTTAGTTCGTAACCAGATGCAGAATGTCGAAGGCGGTCTCCCTGAAGATTTTAGAAGAAACAGAACCACGTCTCGAATACCTTTCAATTAACAACATTTAATGCCCATGCGCAGCAGTATTTGATAGCTTGAAGCTTTCGTGCAACAGGACATTTTCAACTTGTGGTCGGCGATTGTAACGGAATTTGACATCCACAGGATACTCTACCTACGTTGCACCTACACATGCGGCAGTCTTTGAAGTTGTGTGATGCGTGAGTGAAGGACTACGCAATCCTCAACCATACACGGGGCATTTCTGGAACATTTCGATTTTCAGTCATTATAATCACGTACTGAGTTGAATAAACTCTTTACTGAATACAATGCCGTATGTGAATTTGTGATAAAGGGGGGGATAAATCTGAAAATAACGAAAAATCCCGGTTTTCAAACCGAATTCCCGGGTTTTTCCGGTTCTTCCAGGTTGTTTCGATTGATTGATTGTTCGTGATTCCGGGCGCGTCAACTGCTGAGGTCATTAGTCTCGGAACTGTGGTATGTGCTTTTCATCGGGAGGTGGCGGTGATTCCCCCCGCTGTATGGCGAGATCCAGCGCCGACCTACCGTCGACTAGCGGGGTTTCCCTCAGCGAGGTATCTCCTACCAGCGGGGCACCGCCCCAGAAGGGACAAAATTTAGCTCCTGACCGGTCTCCCAGCATGCATGGTAGTGTATTGCATGTTAGTTCAAGTGTGTAAGTACGGGCTGAAGATAGGACAAGGAAGAGGAAGAAAAGATCGCGCGCGCGGTCCGTGGCCCGTTTGTTAGGGTACTGCTCCGGCATTCGCCTGGTGTTGATCGGAGAAACCACGGAAAACTACCGATCAGAGCAGCCGGCCGCTAGCATTCTCCTCCAGACAGCTACTGAAGTCGCAAATCCTGCCTAGGACCTCCGGTCAGAGGGACTGCAGTGACATCAGTGATGCACTGCGCCATCTCTCCCAATCCTAATCCCATCGCACGTGTGAGTTCCACTGGGTGCTTCCTAGCGGCGAGGAGGCGAACCGCGAGGGAAGACCCCATTGTGCCGCCGGCGCCGCCGAATCTCTCCGGAGGCATCGACCTTGCCATGAGCGGTTCCGGTGCACCGGCCGCCGCCGCCGCCGCGGTCCGTCGCCTCTGCGGAGCGCCGAGGAGGCGAAGCAAAAAGCAGCGCAGGACTTAGCGGGGGGCGGCGGGGGGGCGTGGGGCGGGGGCGGCGGCGGGGGGCGGCGGGGGGCGGCGGGGGGGGGGGGGCGGGGGCGGCGGGAGGGCGGGGGCGGCTGGGGCGGGGGCGGCGGGAGGGCGGGGGGCGGGGGCGGCGGGAGGGCGGGGGGCGGGGCGGCGCGGAGGGCGGGGGGCGGGGGGCGGCGGGCGGGGGGCGGGGGGAGGGCGGGGGGCGGCGGGAGGGCGGCGGGCGAGGGGGGGCGGCGGTTTTCGGCGGGAGGGCGGGGCGGGGGCGGGGGGGCGGCGGGGGCGGGGGCGGTGGGGGCGGCGGGAGGGCGGGGGGCGGCGGGAGGGCGGGGGGCGGCGGGAGGGCGGGGCGGCGGGAGGGCGGGGGGCGGCGGTAGGGCGGGGGGGCGGCGGGAGGGGGGGGCGGCGGGAGGGCGGGGGGCGGCGGGAGGGCGGGGGGCGGCGGGAGGGCGGGGGGCGGCGGGAGGGCGGGGGGCGAGGGGAAGGGAGGGAGGTCCGTGGGCGGGCGAGCGTCGCGGCGCCGCTGCGAACTGCGGCAGCGCCTGCCTGCACCAGCACCCCCCCCCCACGCCCCTAGCCCTCGGCTAGAGACGGCGCTCGATCGATGCGGCGACGAGTTTACTTCTGCCCGACATGGAATGGATACACATGGCGGTGTCACCACTGGCCTATTCAACACACCATCGCTTCCCTACACAAACTCGTGATTTAACACCGTTTGCGTTCAAACATTCATTTCTTTTTCTGGGTTGCAATGTTTCATACCTCGGCGAAATAGAGATCAAGAGCAAAACGACGGGTTTACTTCTCCCAACATGAAATGGATACACATGGCGGTGTAACCACTGGCCTATACCACCCATACCTCGGAGAAATATACATATAAATATACGTCATAACAGTTTTACTGTTTTTTGGACAAATAAATAAATAAAAAAATAAATAGATTAATGTAATGAATGGAAC